>VXBB01024405.1:380619-476488 GCA_013399915.1 Illadopsis cleaveri
CGCTCCCACCTCTCTGCCTCGGCCGCGCGCAGCGCCGCGGGGGCAAGACGCCCCGCCCACCGCCCGCCTCCGCGCCTCTCATTGGTCGCGATACGCGAGGCCGAGCCCCGCCCCTGAGAGACCTCCTCTTTCATTGGTCGTCATGCGCGTCCGTCACAGAATCCCTGTGTCGTGATAGGCGGTTTGTGCAGCCCCGTCCTATCCACAGCTCCGCCCGACACCTCCGCGGCAGAGGTTGTGCGCTGGGGCGGGCCGGGCCCCTGCCGTGCCGTGCCGTGCCGTGCGAGCTGGGGGAAACTCCATGCCCTATGGAGGCATTTGTCTTTCCAGGGCTCTGCGGCAGGATGGGGCGCGGGAGCCTGTACTGGGCGTGTTCTCACCGGCGAATCCGGGTGGCATTTTGTCACAGAATCCTCTTGAGTTGGAAGAGACCCACAAGGATCAAGTCTGACTCCTGGCCCTGCACAGGACACCCCAAGAGTCACACCCTGTGCCTGAGAGCATTGACCAAACGCTGCTTGAACTCTGTCAGATTAGTGCTGTGGGCAGTTCCCTGGGGAGCCTGTTCCAGTGCTCAACCACCCTCTGGATGAAGAACTTTTTCCTGATATCCAAGCTAAACTTTCCCTCATACAACCTCAGGTGCCTCAAATCCTGTCACTGTGAGGATGTTTTCGTGTGGCACAGCTGGTGCCCATCCTGCCATCGTGAGGGTGCTCAGTCACAGCCCCACAGTCCTGCTGCCCAACTCAAAACACAGCTTGTGGGGTTGTGCAGGTGTGCCTACATCTAGGATGCAAAAAGAAAGGGATGTATCCTGTTCCTGATTGGTAACCGCTGGTCAAGGTTGGGATTGCCAGCACTGGCAGCCAGACTCTGAGTTCTCACACCCGGAGTCAGCAGGTACAGCTGTGGGGCATCCAGTGCTGCACTAGGGCCTCCCAGACCCGCCTGCTGCTGTCTGCCCACAAATATCCTGTTTGACAAGAAAACCCTAAACTAAAGTGCGTTTGGCTCATCTAGCAGCTTCCTAGAAGGGAAACACAACGCGTTAAGGAGTGTACCAACATGCAAACACTCAACACGGGCTTCCGTCAGTTAAGCAAGTGGAGGGGGGAAAAGGACAGCAGCATTGTTTGTTCCCCCTGGTAGTCTCGCTGAGAAGCACTATGGCATCTCTCACAAAATCTAGAGTAAGCCCAAGGAAACATAGATTTGAAACACGGTTCTACAGCACCATGCAGGGCAGAGTGAGCTTGTATCCCAATTCATCGATACAGAAGAAGCAGAGAGTTTGGGGCCCAGGGATGTGGGAGAGGGGTACCTGAGAATGGACTGGAAAGAGGCTGCAAAGCACCAGTTTGAATTGAGCTGAAATGTTCTACATCAAGCTGGATTTAGCCCTAAATTACACCAATAAGTTCCACTGGCAAAAAAAGGGGATTTTTTTTTTCCTGCTTCTTAACAAACATTGGAGGTGAAATTGAATATATTCTTTACTTGTTGGCATAAATAACTGTGCAGACTATAATGGACAGGTGTATGGTATAATGGTACTCTGTACTGTACTCAGTCTTCATGGGATCTTCATATGATGCTCCTTTATCTACACTTGCAGATATCAAAAACACAAATACAATTATCAGAATAATAACAGTTCTGCACCATTCAGAGACTTGTATTCACTCTACCTTGCATCACTCAAGATGAAGAAAGATTATTTAAATATGTAAGTACAGTAAAATTTGTAATTTTAAAGAGGAAGGGCCAATTTTTATTTCTTACAACCATTTGATGAACGCCCAGTAACAGAAATTGTGAACCAACAGCTACAGCCTGATTCCATGATAGAGAAACAACAAAGATGTCTAAAAGCTTTTTACCTTCTTGTTTTTATTATTTATGAAGACACTTTCCACCTGAAAAATCTGGAAGACTATGAGAATTGGTAGAGATCTGGGGGGAAAAAAGGAGGACAGAAACAAACACATTCCTTGAGAGACGTTTTAGGCTTTGTATTTTAAGGCAGGGGGTCCTACTTGCTTCACTGCCCCTATATTTTAAGAGCCTATTATTGAAAGCCACTTTTCAGGCCTTCACAAATGTGTTGAGAGGTCTCAACTGCCTTCTGGTTAGTGGGGATTCTCAGCATTTCCCAGGAAATGCTCAGCACCATGGAGATTCAATCCCTGAGACATGCAGTGAGTTTCTGTGAGGCTGAATCTGCCAGATGCTGCCTCTTTGGTTACTTGGAGTTGAGTTGCAAAGAAACTGTCCCCATACTCATAAAGTTACTAGTCTTACCTGTGTGAAATACACCCAGTGATTTCTTACAGTCTGGAGATAGTATAAATAAAAAAATGTTTTTAGTTGCCAGTATTCTGTTCATGCACCTATTTCTTCTTGCACAGGGCAAAGGATGGATTAGACAATTTAATAGACAACATAAGTGCAATAAACTGTTAGAAAATCAAGAAGTAGTGTGTGATTTCTAGTATATTAGAGCCTCTCTCCTAATTGTCCCTGACATTTGTATTTCTAACTCATCATCCTTGCTTTTCAAAATTCTTTCTTGGATTTCTGGGAAATATCTTAATTCTTCACTCCTAAACCCATCCCAACTATTAGCTTTTTACAAACTCCTTAACAAAAGGAAGTGAGTGTACTTGGCCAGAGTTTTGTGAACTTACAAGCAATAGTGAGGGGGGGGCGGGAAGACTGTTTCCAAACTTGTGATAGTTCCCAGATCCACTTGACCTTTGGCCTTGCAAAGAGTTGTATCAGCACCAGGATGGGGAAGAGACAAGCTTGCAATGGGAGAGGGAAGCACAGCAGCAACAGGAGCTACAGAGCCCGGTGCTGCTGGTGGAAGAGGTGCCTGTAACCCCAGCACTACTCTGGTCTTCCTTACTTCCTTTCATTACTCCTAGAGTTCTCTTCTCCGTACAAGATTGCTGCTGATTTCTGTGGGCATTACTCCAACCCTGCTGGACCAAGTGGGTCTCCAGTAAAGTCTTTCTGATCCAGTGAAAGGAGAGAGGGCTTTCTGCAGGGCAGGGGACAGAGTCACCATGGGAACAGTTGGACGTATATCCTACTTCAGCCTGCAACAGATGAAAAGAGGAACAAACCCAAAGGCATTAGGGTATTTCTGGTTACTGTTTGCTGCTCATTCTCTTTGTGCTTTGCATATTAGCTACAGATCACGAGCTTCCCTGGGGACATATCTGGTTTTTTGCCAAGAACATCCATAAGCCTCATAATGAGGCCTGGCAGGTGAGCTCAGTCACTGTACAACAGTGAACAAGGCTGTGTTGGAATGGCCCTTGACTTTTGTTTTGGGAAGTCTCACAGCCAAGCTTCAGCACTTATATTCCACAGATGCACAAAAGCTTTCTTGCTCGGAGATTTGGCACTTAAATTTGAACTGCATGTTGGGCCATCACAGTAGAGAATTCTACAAGTTAAATTATTTTTCCTAGTTTCTATGTCACCAATTCAGGATACGCAAGGCCCTGGAAAATGCAGGCATTAATTTGGTTGAGCTCAGTGGGGTATATTGTGCATCATGGGGTCTAAGGAGGAAGGGCTTTGAGCTCAGGCATTGGATAGAACTTAGGTTTTTTTGGAAGTGTTATGGAATAACTGCCATGGTCATTGAGGGATGGGTGGAAAAAAGAAGGAACGACCAAGGTTGAAATGGTGTGTTTGGACAAAAGGAAAAAAGAGGCCAAATGAAGATCCCAAGTACAAAACATTTCCTTTCCTTCAGGGCCTCTTCATCCAAGTTGCATTTCCTCTTCTACTAGGACCCTACCATCCTAAGTCCTCTTTCCCTTTACTTCCCCACCCCATTACCTGATCTTCCAAAATTGGCTCCCCAGTCCTTCACCCTAAACTGTGGGATTGCACAAGTAGCTGAAGAGGATGTTACCTCCTCCTTCTGCTGACTGGAAGGCAACCATGCTTGTACAGAGCATAAGCTTTAAAACCAAAGTGACTTACAGAGCAGTCTTCATATATACTGATTAATATTGTTTGATGAGGCTCATTTTGTGAAAATGATGTTTTTTCCCTATAAAAATCCTGATTTTACTTTTCTAACAGAGTATACCCTAGATTGTTCCCTTTGCTTTCACAGTGTGACTTAAACAACAATAGAATCAGGAATTACACCTCTAGTCCTATATTCCTGTTATCACATATTCCTATTTACTTTCATCCTTCAAGGAGTACTTGACCAACATTGCCCATATAATGCCCCCTTTGCTCCCTCACTTTATCCCTGAAGGGAAAGGTATTTGCTGCTCAGAAGGGCAAAGGAGCATCATGCAACCAAAGCAACTTGGGCAGCTGCTGAGCTGGTTCTGCAGAGGGACATAGGGAGTAAAACCATCCAGTGGCACCAAGAGAGTCATGTTAGATGCCCATGAAACATATTGTATGGTGAAATGACCACCTCATTGGAGTTACCATCCTTATTCTATGATATGGGCATAGAGACGTTCAGTCACCCAGGGTTAGTACTTCTCATGTTTTGCCTGCAAGTTGCCCTTTATTGAGGGGCAGGTCTTTGTAGGCTTTTTTTGCTCAGTCTTTTTGGTTTTCTGTGTCAGTCTTTAAAGGACATTCCATTTCACAGTGCTGACACTGTACCTTTGTCTGGTCCAAATGATAGACTCAGGAACCAGAGAAGATAAAGACAATAGCATTTTCCATGCTCCTACAAGACACAGGGAATGGATTAAAGTGTAGAAGAGAGCACAGTTCAAACTGGACACCATAAGTACACAAATCCTTGACAACTGGTGTATCCATGTACAAACCAAAGGCTTGATCCAGGCCATGCTCAGGGCCACCTCTCCTGGTGGAAACAGAGGAAGATGCTGCCCTGAGGCACAGGGGAAGCCGTGGTGCAGCAGCTACTGCAGAAGCTACACCTCGATGAACAGAGCTCTGAAAGGCAAAGCCAACCAGTGCCTTCCACATGGTAGCAAGAAGGCAAGAGAACCTGCTTACCTCTGGAGACTGCAAATGAAATACAGGATAGCTCATTCCTCACCAAGAGGGACACTCAGGTCTGAGTCTCTTGTTCTCACTCTCGGATTGCATAGAGCTTGCCTGATGATGTGCCTGTGGCTTAAAGAGGCAAGAGGCAGAATTTATTGTTTCTCTCACTTCCTAGGCACCAAAACTGAACAAGTGTGCCAAGCTTTGGAGGTATTTGGAAATTTTTCTGGAAAGGGAACAGCTGCAACATGGTAGGAGAATAGCAAGGACAGGGATTAGTCTCTTTCCGGCCTCCACCCTTGCCTTCACAGAAAACCCTTTTTTATATGAGAGTCACTGAGCTCTCAGACCTATCATTATTTAGCTCCAGCTTAAAAACTTCACTTCAAATCCATTCACTTTGATGTTCTCCGTAATTGCAAGTCTGCTATTTTGTAGTACAGTGTTTTAAAAAAACCAACAGCCCTCCCCCATCTTCAAGGATATCACTTGTACAGTGGTATCCTCAGGCTGTTTTCAAGCAGAACCCTTTTCTGGCCATGGCTTGGAATCACTTTCCAGAGAGAAAACCAACAAAATTTTCACTTCTTCTGAGCAAGGGAGCTGCCTTGTCATACTTCAGCTACAACGCACTGCACTGGCTTCTTTCCCACACAGCTCTGCCACTAACCTGTGAGTCTAACACTGACCAGAGCAATAGTCATTGCTATGTCATCTATCACTGCTCTGGGATGTGCTACATCCACAGCTACATCCCTTACAGATACAGCCAGTGTGGGTAGGGCATGCAGCTGTAGGTCACCATTGTTTCAACAGTGGGTCAGCAATCCCTGACTGAATAAACCCACAACTGCACTCAGATATGTTGAGAGCAAAGCACTTTGAGGGTGCTTGCTCAAGATTTTGCATGCTGCTGCAGTGGTCTGTAGCTTCTGCAGTCCCCAGGCTCTATCCATCCATCCCATCCATGGGACAGTTGTGCACAAAAAAAGCATTTCTTGGGGAAGATCTGCAGGACACTGCTGCAGAAGTGCATCGCCAGAGAGCTCAGTGCTGTGGTCACATAGCCCCATCATCCCTGACAGATTGCAGAGAGCTGGTGTAAGACCTGACCATGCATGAGGTTCACTTGCTCATAATTTTTGCTCCATGAATGATGCAGGCCTGGGATAATCCTGTAGGGGAACCCATGGAGGGTGATGGATGGTAGAGATTTGATACAATGCAAAATGTGATACAAGCAGGCCAGGCATGTACTGCAGTCTTTAATTCTTTGTGGAGAAGTGCATGGTGTGAGAGCTGAGGCTATGTGAGTTATATATGCAGAGCAAACACAGAAGAGCACACATCAACAGATCTGGAGCAGACTGTACTGTCAGCAGCCAGGGAATGCTGTGCAATTGCAGCAGCATGGCAAAGCATGAATGCTATGCAGGCAGATGGTAATGCCAGAGCTCTTGCAGGCCTTTCCCCAAGAAATCCATGGCTAGAAGTGTGTGCACAAATTTGCAGAACATGAGAAGCAAACCTTCTGTGCCCCTCAGCATTTGTAAGGCTGTGGATGGAGTCCTGTGTCTAGCTCTGGGTGCCAGTTTTTAAGACAGATACACATCAGTTGGAGAGAGTCCAAAGGAGAAGTAACAAGGCTCAGAGGTCTTGAAAACCTGACCTTTGAGAGGAGACTGGAAGAAGCAGGCTTTGTTTAGTCTAGGGAACAAAAAAATTTAAGTGAGACACAGCACCAGTCCTCAAATACAGTAAAAGTTTACTGCAAAGAGTAACACATTACATCATTTGCCGTGGCCACTGGCGAATCTGTGAATGGTCAGGATAGCAAAGAACTTGAGGAGGCCACCAAAGGAAGCTGCTGAATTTCCACTGCTGGAAATTTTAAAGAACAAATAAGACAGTTATAAGAAAGGCCGAACTTTAGGGACAATCAATCCCACCATGAGCTTGGAAGGTGAACCTTGTGTCACCTTTTGTGATCCCCTCCAGCTTGGTTTCATACTGTGCAACAACATCAGCTTCAGAGGTAAGACAGTACCATGAAGCAACATGATTGTAAAGACTGAAGAAAAGTATTTACAACTGTAGGGAAATAAAAATGTAAAATCAGACATGAAACCTGGCCTAGACAGTCTCATCAGACACCCATGTGTAAAGCACATTGCAGCACAACTGCTGCAGGGTCTTGACTCAGCTGAGAGCGGTGAGCAAGGTGAAAGGGGCTGTGGAAAAAAAAAATATTTATATACACTTACATGGACAACAACTGTTTTAAATCCACTTCCAGCTGCCTCATAAAGGAAGTGGCAGTTCTCTGCTACAGCTACCAGCAAAATTCACCATCACTGCAAATCCTGACTGGAGATGCTTCACTCCTGTTTTTTTGGCTTTTAAGTACACCTCTCATGGCCCCTCCATCTCCTCATGCTTGTAGCATCAATTGTTTATTTCAATAGTGAGATGGGTCACAGTGTCATCAAACTGCAAACCATACTCATAATCCATGCTTGAGTATGGAGCCACAATGACAGATTGTTCATAAAGGGCTAAGAAAATGCAGATCCAAGTGACTCTAGAGAGGCCCACCCTCATCATAGTGCACCAACAGGACATGAATGTTCTAAAATGCTCCAAACTAAAACTAAGTGCAGAGGGAGCTGGTTGATTCTTACCTGTTATCTGTGGTCTTCAGGATGCTAATCAAGGCTCTTTTAGTATCATCTAGTGCTCCTAAGGCTGCCCTGGGAGATCTGGGAGAAACACCTGAGATTTTCAGTTTCTTCTGTACGATGCCAAGCCACCTGCCTCCACCAGCAGCAGAGGTGGCACAGCTTAGCACAGCATAGTGTGGAGGAAGAGCTCACTCCCTTTAGAAAAGTAGTTGGTACAGCTGAAAAACATACCAACAGCCTTCCAGGCATGTCAGCTTGTTCTCAGCACACAGTGGTCCAGCAGTGAGTGAGGAACATGATACTGAGTCAGTGAGGCTGGGATCCAGATTCAAACTTTTCTCAGAATTGGAGCAGGACCCACTCACTGAGCCTAAAGTCACTGCTCCATTAGCTTGCCTTCCCAAAATAGACTTCCTGGAGCCTAAAACCAGCCATTCATGGCTATGGGCTTTGCTTGAAGAAATCCCTTCATTCCACTTCTCTGGAGGGTTCAGGGAGCACCTGGGTAGTTGGCAGCCTGCCTGTCTCTGCAGAACAGGTTAAGTTTCTGCAAGCAAAAACTGCTGCATAGAAGCAGCTATGGCTTATGCATGCCTTTGTACAGAAAATCATCTTGTGTTCATTATCCTTGTCTCCTGACTAGCTCATGGCTGTTTCTTCTCTGTACAGTGGAAGCAACTGTACAGCTGCTGGAAATCAAACTGCACAGTGCAAAGTTACCTCTTGTATCAGAAAGCTTCTTATTTGGAAAGCTGCAGAGAACCTCATACCTTTACATTTGCAGTGACTCCACTTTGAGGAAGGTGACACTTGTGGAGCAGTATGTCCAGTGCTGTAAGACAAACGAGGACGATGCCGCTGGGCAGCACCTACGGCATACAAGGGGCAGCCACTCAGCAGGCAAACTAGGTAAGCTGCTTCCCCAGCTTCCTTTAATCCCTTCTCTAAGAGGAGGCTTCAAACCAGCTGTGCAAGCCCTGCACTCCCCTGTAATGCTTTGACTCTCTGAGCCATGACTACCTGCTTGTGCCTTCCCTGCAAGCCTCTCATAAAATTAACTGGAATACACAGCAAGTAAAGAGGGATGTGAGAAATGCAGACAGTGGCACTTTCAGACAGGCAAGGAGGCTCTCGGGGGCAGCCCAGCCATCACCTCATTCAGGCTGGGCAGCTGCCTATGTGAATGTTCCACCTGTGCTCTCTGTGGCTGTAGCCCAGCAGTCAGGGCCAGAGGTCATCTTTACCATTTAGAGTTTGTGCCATAAAAGCACAAAAAAGCATAAAAGCACAGCTCTTCTACCTAGGGGCCCTTCCCAGGGCATTCTGCTCTCCATTTACATATTGTGCTTTTAATTTTTTTTTTCCTGTGAGAAAGCCTAAGTTATTTCTTCAATAGCAAAGAGGGAGATGAAGTGGTGGAGGAGTAAATAATATAGGGTGGTGGAGCAGACCTCACATTAAGCCTGAAGTCCACATGTCAAGACATCAATCTCTCATGTCTTCTGTTGTACCAACAAATGAACCTCAATGACTCGATGCATGTTTCTTTCCTGACTTTAAAAAATATTATTCCTCTATTTAATATCTTTTGCAGGGCAGACATCAAGCAGAGGCCTACCCTGTAGTTGTGCTCCTGTGCCAGGAAGGACAGATGCACTTCCATGTGGGATGCCTGGGAATCAAACTGTAGGCTTTTTACATGACAGCTTTTAGCAGGGTTTAGTGTGGCTGTTGTCCAGCCCAGCAGTGACCCTGACTGGGTCCCCTGGATGAGTGATGCACACAAGGCGGATCACGGCAGCACTGGTGGACTGGACTCCCCTCTGGTCACTCTGTCTCTCCCCGGCCCCAGCGGTGGCCGGTGCTTGGTGCAGGGACAAAAGCCGAGAGTCCCTGATGGGCCATGCCACTCCCTCCATCAGGTTTTCCCACCCTGGGCTGTGCCTGGCCCCACGGCGCCTGGCCGGGAGCTTGAAAGCTTCCACAGCCATCTACGGCCAGGCTGGATCCCGCGAGCCGGCTCGGCCCCCGCATGAGAGGTGGAACCCGTCCCGCCGCGTAGGGAGCGGCAGTGGGGGCGATGCCGTCCCGCCGGAGCGATCCCGGCTCCGGGGCAGCTCCTCCCACTCCCGCTGCAGCGTCCGGCTCCCCCTCCCGAGCTAGAGCGGAGGTCCTTGGGACCTAAACTGTGAAATGGAAGGCCAAACCCCGACCGGGTGCAAGAGGGAGAAATACCGAATGGGGAATTTGGGGCTGGGCTCATTGCTTCAGACGTGCGCTGTTTAAATGACTGTCTAGGTAAAGATGTGCTGCTGTATATTGCCCTCCAGAGCACAGGCAGTAAGCAAGGGTGCTCTTCCCCCTGGAAAGAAAAACCTGCCCTGACAGCTTCCCTGGGTCTTCCCCTGCTAAAAAAGGAGAGCTACTTGTTAACATAAAAGAAGATGTGGGTTTTTCCCTTGTGTTCTGGCCAACAGCAAACTCACCATCACTGTTCCTGTCCAAAAATACCCTGAACATCCCTACCTCATTCTCTTCACAGGGCAGTAGTAGATGTGGTTTCAGCACTCTCAGCTGGCTGGGAGGCAGCCTCCATAGCAACAGCAGCTTGGCCTCTGACCCTATATATGTAGTGAAAGCAGTGCTGTAGGAGACCTTGACAGCTTTGGGGATGAAGTAGGACCCTCATCATAGAGTGGTCCTGGCATTGGGGCTGACACAGTGGGGCCTCCTCCCACTTGGACCCACTTGGGAAGAGGTTGTTTCAGTCCTGGGATGTGCCTAGTATGTCTCCTCTGGCACTGAATCACTGGCCCCATCTCCTCTGTGCCACACAAACAACGGCTCAAAACACATTGGATGACAAACATCTGCTCTTCTTCAATCTGCAAAGAAGACTTGGAATCCATTTTCATGCAAATTGCCAGAGAAAGGCTAAAGGCTGAAGTGTTACCTCCCCATCCAGCATATCCAGCATAGCAGCAATATGCTACCTCATGGCAGTCATGTCTTCCAGAGGAATGATCCTTACAAAGACAGGTGGCAGCTGGCTGCCATTTGGAAGAACAGAGCCAGTCTCACTCACAGAAGCAGCCCTGGGCTGTTGTGCAGCCAGCATTTTTCCACTCAGTGAAGGCCATTTCACCAGCTAAGATACTTGTTACCATGGTCTCCTTCTTCATCTTAGCATTTTGGTGATATGCAGCCTGGTGTATCTTGCTTTTAGCCACAGCTCTGAGAAGCTGATCCCAAGCAGCCACCACTGCCTCAAAGTTGTTGGACAAGAAGTAAGGACATCCCCATCTGGGGAAAAGAGAGATGACGAGAATGAGCCACAAGGTCAGTGTGCTGGACTCTTTCTCTCGATTACTTCATCTCGGACTTTAAAAAAAAAAAATCTTCATCTCACAGGATGTTTTTAACTGCAGTCATTCCTGTGACATCTGAGGTTGCAGGTATTGGGAAATAGAGTTATAGTGAGGGACAGCAGAAGGCCTCCCACTGTTGGTGGCAGTGCACAGACCATGGGGCAGAAAAAATCATCAAGGATTTTTCTCTTGCCATAATGACTATGCAGGTTATGCACATTGTACTCAAATGGTTATGGCTGAAGAAGCTGAGCTAATGAAGCATGAGCCTCAGAAAACTTCCTTGTACTGCTGTGGTAAAGAAACACAGGTGCTCTTTACTCTCTCTTGTAAGGTTGAGCTGAAAAAAAACACCTTTCAGATACTGCATCAGATAGGACTTTTCTTGAAGAGTAGTGATGAAAATAAAAGCCTGGGAAGAAAAAGAAAAGTGACCTGGTCGTGCTATAAGACTTGGCAGCTCTGGGGCTGAGTTTTTGACACTGTCCTGTTCCTCTGAACACTACTCTGAAACCTGACATCTCTGGGCCACACTGTTCACAGCACTGCAGTCTAGCAGACTAGGAATTGGAAATGCCAAGATCTTGAGATTTTGTGAAATACCCTGGTTATTTCTTAGGAAGTCCCATTCCATATCCTCCACTTGTATGAGTGAACTTAGACGATTCTCAAGATAACCCACAGGCAAGAGCCCTAGATTATAATCTTTCATTATAGCAACACCCACATAAAAGAAAAACCCTTGTGGCATAGTCTACCTGTCTGTGTATAAAGGTGGTTTGCTCCTTTTAGAATGGTAAGTATTTTCTGAAGGGGAAAATGTGAAAAAATTAAGAGAGCTGCGAATTGTGTGAAATGAACTGACAATGTTTGTATGGGAAATACAGTGAAATATATTATTTTCTACTACAAATCATTACAACTACTGATATGCACAGTACTAATGGTCATAGCCATCTAAACTACAGAGCCAGAAATATGTTCTATGAGAATAATTTCTAGTACTTTGCTGATAGACCTCTACCCACAGATAATGAAGCATATTTTAATCCCTGTTTCTTTTAGACCTAAGTGTCTATGACCTATGTGCACCTCAGGTACCTCAAGTATGTGGTATCCTGAGGTACAATGGAAATCAAAACCAAAAAGATGTGAATATTTGGCTAAGAACACAAGGGAACTTACATGCAAATTACACTTTTGCAAACCTTTGCCAAAGCAGTGCCAAATTCAGCCCTAGCACTACACAAATATATATCAACTTGGTCGATGAGGGGGTTTGTTGAAAATTTATGGTTAAGTTCTGTCCTGACAGCACCTTGTTGTGGTATCCTGTGACAGGACAGAAGCTAAAATTTGGAAATAATTTTCATCTATGTGTGCATAGACTCTGTTCCATATACTCATAATTTCTGGAACATACTGCTTTGGCATTAATAATGTTTCTGGGATCTTTATTCAAGGGTGATTTTCTGCTAAGGGAAAAAAAGTAACCAAACATCCCCTTCATCTCCCTGAATCTCTAAACTGACATTTTTTGAAGGACAGACAATGCAAAAAGTACACAATTGATTCAGTAGAAAATAAATATAAGTACTTCTTCATCACCTGACTCAAGTAAGGCTCCATTTTGGACTTTGAAAGTACCCAGATCTCCCTTGTGCTGTGTTCAGTTTAGCATCATAGCACTCTCCCTTCAGTGAGAGGAAAGCAGAGAGTGTAGGAGCCTAAGGTTATGGGAATACCACTTTATAACATGCTCAAATAGTGTCTGCTAATAGTAAAGCTGAGCAGAGCTCACAGCACTGTGTCATCTCTGTGCCCATACCTCTGCCCAGGGGCTTAGGCTGGGGCTGTAGACCTGGAACAGGCTGTGTGGGTCTTGCTGAAAGACATAAATAACTTCACTCCTTTCTGATTCTGTTTTATTAAACCATCACATTAGCCACAAATTACATTGCCTTAGCTAAAAATAAATGTAAATATCAGGGGTTGTCTACAGACATCTGGTCTCTTTGTGACTGGCACCTGAGAACCCTACACATGAAAAACGAAGTGGAGAGCACAAGGCTTCCCATTTTCTCCATGCTTTTGTGGTTTATAGTCTCTGGACATTTGTCAGCGCTGCGCAATTGCTGAGTTTCCTGTCCAGGGCCAGTTTCCTTGTTTGTCCAGGACTTTCAAATGGCTCTGGGGAGAAGAAGTCCAACCCCTCATATGTGACCACAACAGAGGAGAGGTGAGTCCCAGCCCAGCTGCACAGATTTTTTTTGGGCATGACCAAGGCTCAGGGCTCTGGCACTTCTTTTGGAGCACAGTAATGGCACGACATGTTCACCAGTGGCATCTGGTTTGGAATGAGTCCTCTGACCTTTATTATTTTGCAGCATAACCCATCTCAGGGGAGTTGCATCCCAGCCCTTGGGCACTCTCTGGGAGTGACTCCCATTTACATAATAGCTTTTGCACACAAGGGAGAAAAAACTAACTATATAAAGCAATAGTAGTAATTATGGCAAGAGCAATTAAAAAAGGAGGAAGAAAGAGGGTCTGGGCCCAGTCCAAATTGTGTATGCCCAATACCAAAACTACCATTATTTTGAATGGGACTGAGTGCTGGTTTCTTCCTAGTTCTCAAATAAAGCTACAAAGAAGGCACACTTTGGATTTACAGCAAAATTTTCTCTTGTACCTGTTTATCTGCTTTGTTCATTTATCTGGGACTTAACATTCATATTTCCAAAATCCAGCCCACCCAACAGGTTTCTGGGAGCATAGTCACAGTGTCTGCATCTAAAACACCCTGAGAGAAAATACCAGCCCCAAGAGTGTTTTAAACATCAATAGACTTCAGTTCTGCTGGAGCATTGGTGGAAGAAATTAGAGATGGGTGTAAATGAATGAAAATTCCTACCACTGTTCTCCAATCTGGTTCAACAGAAGTACCAATCTCCTTGGAGCAAACTCATCCTTCCTGACAGCAGTTCTGTTTCTCCCTGGTCTCTGCCTGCACAAGCCAGAGACCTCCAGCCCTCCATGGCCACTACTGATCTGAGTGTTTCCCCTGAGCACAGCTCAGAGCTGCATGTGTGAACACCCTTCACATTGGTACCATCCTCTTTTATTAGGCACATTCAGACCAGCCTGGCCCCAGTGTAGGTCTCTATTTTTAGATAAGCTTGGGATGGATGCTCTGAAGAAGGAACAGGGCCAGTATCTGCCTTCCAGCTTCCCTGTAAGAGCAGAAGAAGCATTCACTCTACATGTAGTCCCACTGAGAAAAATTCAGGCCTTGCATTTTAATGTATAGCTACAGACACATCTCTTACTCCTTCCAGCTCTGATGGGAGTCTTGTAATGCAGGGTGTAGCCTTCAGGGAGAACATGCACATGCATGGATTGCCAAGTGGGAGGCACTGGCTGAACCTCTCGGCCGGGGGTTGGCTGCTGGGGAGCTCCACACCAGCGCTTGATGAAAAACAAAACCAGAAAATCACATCGAGTCCTGGGCTTGAATTCAAAATGGAATTAGTGTCTTGAATCTCACAGTGCATTACTGTCTGTGGAAGTTCAAGTGAAATTTTTGTGCAGACCAGTAGAAGTCTGTCATTCTTTAGCATCATCAGGAAATCCAGTTTGGAAGGGGCCCTGGGAGGACAGCTGGCCCAGCTGCCAGCTCAGAGCAGGGCCAGTTTTTATCAGGCTACTCAGGCCAAAAAAAGCAGAATTCCGCTAACACTCTCTTTTTCATCCTATCTGCTGCCTTGAGAGACTGGATTGTGTTTTTTACCACATTTTAGTTACACTAGCAATAGAGAAACCACTGCAGCTCTGCCTAGCTGTGGAGTCAGGTTCTGTTTTGCTTTTTGCCCTAGTTTATATGAAAATGGCATTTAGTAAGCCCAAACTATCCTCAGCTCCACCAGAACAATGGCCATTGTCCTGGAAAAAAGTAAATCATGCCGATCCCTGTTATGCTACTTCTAGTGGCCACATTGTTTTTGATAAAAATAACCCAGGGCTATTCTTTAAAACAACATGGTCTGAGTTCCTAATGAAGGATGAGGCTTCTCAATAAAAAACTGTACCTGAATAGCATGGCCTCAGTGCACTGCAACTACAGTACTGCTGGTGACCTCTTCTTGTGGTACCTGAGTTTTGCTTTGGAGGTATCCTGGCCAAACTGAGTGTGTTGGGTCCATGCTTCCTGGGGGTCAGGTGAGCATGTGGCCCTTCCCTCACAGCCCCCTGGTTTCACTGGGAGTCCTATGCCTTGTAACTGCTTTTTCTGGAGGACTAGACAAGGGGTGATTGATGTCTGGCTTTCCATCAGACTGTGCTGAAAAGCAGCATTTCAGCCAAGCACTGAGACCAGGCAAAAGGAAACATGAGGAAGGAGAGTCTGTAAAGAGGTAAAACATGAAATAGGAAGGGACAGTGGCATGAGGGATGGAAGCAAGAGGGTTTTGATGGCAAGATTAACTGGGGAGCATGCAGAGAGACACCACCTAAAGTGACATGTCAAGAGAAGCTGAGGACCACACAGGCTTCTTACAATGGGACAAGATGTTTCTAGCCAGGCTTTGGAAAGAGTGTGGAGGAAATAGATGGAATTTAACATCTGGCATGCTTATATTCTACACCAAGAAGTAGCATTTTCCTCTTTGCTTTTAAAGGAGACAAGCCATCTAAAAACAAAGATTTAATGATTGAAAAATCTCTTCCGGGCAAACTTTGTGGGTGTCAGGTAAGAGGCAAATGAACTGTTTTGATAGCACAACATCTTCCCCCACTGTACTTTCAGAGGCATAGAGGCTGCTACTTTCAGAAAAAAAATTGTATGAGGGAAATGACAACTGATAGATTGAAAGGCTTATCTCAAAATCCTCCCTCGCTTTCTCCCAGTTCAGTGTCAAAGAGAGGTCAAAAATAGAGATGGCACTCTTGAGGGTTCTAAGGACTTTGGATTTTGTCACACAGCTGACAGATTCAAGCTTCCAGTCAATGATTTTTAAAATAGATATTGTGTTGATGTCAGTATAATCCTCCAAGGCACAAAATAGGACACAAACAAGCAGGCAGATTTCCAAAATGTCTGGCTCCTTTACATCATTTCCTCCTCATAACTCGTCCTGTGTATTGTACCTCTGACTTGACATCTCTGGCTTCCTTTAGATAAGGGAGAAATTCTTCTTGTGTCACGTGAACTTCTTCAGTTTTATCACCAGTTTCTCAGATAAAGGGCTCACGTGAAGCAATCCTTGCTGAGCTCACATTCCTGTCTTCTAACAGCAGAACATGAAGCTTTCCCACCTTATAAGGATGGGTTCCACTGCGTGCTTGAAAGGTGCTGCAACTGCTTTAAAAGATTTCACAGCCGGAGTGTTGCAGAAGGAAATGTACCTGGTACCTGCCCCTCTAGATTAGCCAGCAGTCTGGCATTCCTGCAGTGCTGTTCTGTGCGCCAGGGCAAAAACCATTTGGAAGGTTGTATTCCATATTTTTTGTGGATAGCTTTTTGTCTGTCTCCCAGCACAAGCTGATGCTGGCTGCATTTAATGGAACAAGTCAGAAAATTTCCTCATTGATTCAGGAACTGCTTTCATAGATGCCTCAAAGTCTGTTCTCCTCACTACATGGTTGAACTACAGGCTCTGAGTACCTCTGCCTCTGGTGCCTAAAAATCAAACACATTAATGTGTTTCTATGTGGAAGAACCTCAAAGCATTTCCTTTTTACTACATGTGAAGAAAATTGGAATGTAAATGTATTAACAAAATAAGCACTGGCATTTAAAATGAAGCAGAGAAACCAGATGCTCTGTCTCTTTCATTATGCAAAGCAAGAAGGAAGTGTCCCAAGAGACACCAAATGGCACCTGTTGTATGGAGACCAGTCTGCCTATTCAGACTTCTATGCAATAAAATGGACACTTTAAGATTTACCAAATATGCATTTCAGCCTTTTAATTTTCTTTCATTTTTGTTTTCAGGCTACAAGTCCTTGTTCCACTCATAGTAAAAAAAAATCTGTTTTGGAAGCCAAGGACTGGGGAGGAGGGGAGAGGCTCCCTCTTTGGCAGCTCATTTAAAATCCAGGCTGTGACCATGAGTGATGCACTACAGGCCATTTCATCACGGGCCATGCTGTTCTCACAAGGCTTCCTATTTATCACAAGCTTCCTGGCTCATGGAAAGGAAAGTTCAAGAACAGAACTGCACAGGGTATCGTGCTCCTCTTCGCTCCTGGACAGACGTGGGACTGTGTGGTGCTGTTCTGCAAGAGATCAGCTGCTCTCTCCTTTCCTCCTTTCTGCATTTTCCTTCTAGTGCCAGTCCTGTGAGATTTCTCAGTAGGACAGGTCAGGAGCAGTAGGACAGTCCTCAAGGCTTACACTGAGAGGCAGGGAGGCAGAAAGGTCATCTCTGGGTGGGAGCAAGGGTGGATCAGAGAAGTTGGATGTCAGTGTCCAACTCCAACTTATTCAGCCAAAACTGATGCCAGGAGAAGAGTAGGTTATTTTTAATTAAAAAAAAACAACAGAGAAGGACCCATGATATTGTTCTTGAATAGAAACTATTTAGAGGAATAAATCATCACCATGGAAACAGAGAGTGTTGCCAGAGCAAGGCAGGAAACAAAGCACAGAGAGATACCCAAGGAATTTTCAGCCATGGTAACTGCAGCAACTGCTCTTTTGGGGTTGCACCTTTGGTCTAGGGGACCCCAAGTTGCCTTCCTAAGCTCATGGGGCACAGTGGAGTCAATCAACCTAGAAGCTTGTGGTGGGATGCAGCACCTCTGCAAAGCTACCCTGTGGTATGCCTGAGGTGGGACATGAAGAAGAACAAAGCCTGCAACAAGAGCCTGCAAAACATCTTAGGGAAGTAAAACTAACTACACAGGGATTAAACCAAAATTAATTGAGAGGGCTTGAAGCCTTGAAATGTTATCAGCTTGTCTGTTTCTCTAAGTCCTGATTAGATCCAAATGCCAGTTCTTTATCTTGAAGTCCTAAAAGGCAAGGACAAGAGCTTAGCTGAGAGGCAACATAGCCTTCGTCGCATTTAATAATTTCTTATGTTCCTCACACTCATGCTACCACTACAGAGAAAATATGATCAACCCATTCTTGGCTTTTTGTGCTGTCAGAGAAGCTGACCCCTGAGTAGGTCTTTTCACTCAATAGGATATTGTCAATTTTTGAGCCATTTCCATGCTCAGGAGTCCAGCCTGGGCAGGTGGCATCTCCTCTACTGCATATACGGGCAGCTGCTTCACCTTCTTCTCTGTTGTGTGCCTCTTCAATGCAATTCCAACCATGAGTGTATAGGCAGAACCAAAATTAAAGGCACAGAAAACCCAGAAAAGAAAAATCTATTTGTATAAAACAATCTGGAGAAGTGACAGCATCAGAACTCCAGGCAACACTACTGTAGCCAGAAGGCTTAGGGAAGCCCAAAGGTGCAGCACCACCATCAGCTCAAGAAGAACAAGCAGCCCTCATCCTTGCTTGATTGCAAGTGCAATAATTATCCAGCCTCTTTGACACTTATCCTAGTATTTCATGTTGCAACTCCATCACTTGTGCATGAAAGCCAACATGCAGTGAGGACACTGGCAACCTCAGAAGTGACCCCAGTTTAAATGGCAGTCACCTGCCTGTGAGTCAGCCTGGAGGCTTGCTGCCATGAACATGTGTCTGTAGGTACTTCCAAATCCATCATGAGCAGCAGCTCTCGGGTGTGATGGAACAATGTTCTCTGCATTCAACACATGGGTTTTAATGCCAGTTCCAGGTCCCAGGACAAGGCCTCGGTAGCTCAGCCCTCCAGGTGAACTGAAGCAAAGCTGGGGAACCTGCTATATCTGAGGAGCAGAGGGTTTGTTATGTGCCTAAGTACTGGGAGGTCCTTGAGTTGTGTCCTCATTGTGCATCTCCTCTCCTTGGATGGGAGCAGCACCTTGGATGGAAGCAGCCTGGAGACACACGGCACTGGAGAGCCTGTACTGGGCCTCGGGCAGCAGGGCTGCGACCAGGCCAAGGCAGCAGCACACCAGACGGAGGCTAATATTATTCTTCCCAGAGGTTCAGTAGGTCACTGCTTCATCCTGTGAGCAACTCCAGATTTCAGGGCAGTGAGAGAATTGTTTATATTGGCTACTTGTATGAATGCTAAAAAAAAAGAGAGGGTATTATGGGACTTCTGTTCTTTAATTCCAAAAAGAAATCAAACATGTCTAGACTGCTGCATGCATGTGGCTTTCCTCCAGGCTTCTCCCACCTGGAGCAATAAACAGGCTGGAAATTCTCCATAAAAGGGTTTTCAACACCCATTTTAAAATGCTCTCACCCCAGGCACACTAGCCAGTATTGACCAGTCAAATTCTATTAGAAGGCAATGTCAGATAGAGGAAAAAGTTTTCAGGCACAGGCCACAGAGATCCTCTGTGATTTCCTCACATGCTTTCAGCTGTGGGAGACTTTGGAACCAGCTGGCAACTCAACCCTGCCAGAGGCAGCACAGGGGGATGTGCTTGCCTGCATTCCTGCAGGGAGGCTGTGGGAGCAGCGGCCACGCAGCCACCCCACGCTGCCCTTCTCCATGCACAGCTCCATCCCCAGGGACTTGTCCCTGCACCAGACCATGTGAAACAGTTTAGGTGTGGACTTCTGTTATTGGTGTTACCTGGTGAATTTGAAATCACTGCTGACAAGAGGTGTCAGAGCTGGTTGTGGAGAAAGACATTTTCCCTTTAGGCAGGAATCTGCCCAAGTTCAGACTTCAATGATACCAGCTCACTGAGGAGCCAGGATGGCAGAGGTGGGGGAGGACCAGCAGTCAGGGAATGAGTCCTTGCAGATTATCTAGCCTGTCTTCCCTGATAAGGCTGATAGACAGGGAGATAGGAGGGCTGTGGAAAATGATTAGCAGAAGGGACAAGGGAATTGCCATGTTGATTGAAGCCTAAGGTCTACCTTGTCTGGCAGGAGCCCCAGCACGGAGGGAAGTGGAGAACTGTGTAGAGAGGCAGATGTGAAACCGTCACATACTGTAAGTAACTCTTTTGTGAGGTTTCCTGAATCGAGATCTCTAGGAGAACTGCATGACCTGTGTTGTATTCAATCTTCTTGCCTAAGCTACCAGTCCCAGACTTTTCATTCTTTCCTCTCCTACTAAAGGCAAGATTCTTCTTAGCCCAATGCTGTAGACATTTGTCCAGACTGAGGTCAGACACCAAAGTACCTACGTAAACAGTCAGAGATGGGAACAACCACAGCAGCTGGCATGGGAATGCCACAGGACTTCAATCCCTCCCTTTTCTTAGCAGATCTATAGAACTACCTTTAACTGTTTTCCCTGCATGTCATTGTTTGCAAAGCTGTAACTCTTTGCCATCATCGCCATTATCCAGACTTTCCACAGCTCCCAGGAATATGCATAGAAAGTTTAGCTGCATGTGGAGAAGAGGCCCAGGGAAACAGGCAGTGTTTTTCACAGTTCTCTAGTCCAAAAGGAGGTCCAGATTGTAATTTTCTGGACATGATGCAATAGATAAATATTTGAGAGAGATTTTGAGAGATCTGCTCCCATAATGATGAAGAGCTTCTGAACTCAGACAGCAAATTTAGTCCCTGAATGAAATATTGCTTAGTACTGGTGGAATGTTACTACACAGCAGTGGGGTGTAAATAGACCTAGATCATCAGGCAGGAATTTATCTAAAAGTATAAAACTTGAAATAAACAGAGAACTGAGGGCAGGCTGGGTCAGTTCCCCAGGGCTGGGGACTAGTAAGGAAGAGCCCCCTGCTTGGGAAGGGAGTGCTGAGCCTGTCTGCTGGCGACCTGCTCTGTTTGAGCACATATGGACCTGGTGTCAGTCTGCACAGCTGAGGGCACCAGCCCTGCAGGTAAGTTGGGCAGCCCCAGTCCTGCACATACTTCACAGACTTGCAGGCAGCTTTTCACAAGGAATAGAGATCTCTAGGAGAACTGGAGATTTGATGTTTTTGACAGTGTCCCCTGCAGACAGGTGAGGAGAGGAGCTTGGACTGTGACCACATTTGTTGCCCAGAGTCCACTTCCATGAGTGCAATGCTGCATTGCTTCTCCACAGACCCACTTCTAAAGACACCAGGCCCAAGCCTTGGCCAGTGATACTCTATTTCCTGAGAGTCTGTGTGCTCCAGCCTGAGCACAGAGCCCACTGCTCCCAGTTGCTGTGGCAGATGGCACTGTGGCACACAGGCTGCAGAGTGCCTGCGGTGAAAGGGTCACACTTGCCCGAATGCCAATGCAGTGTTGGGGATGGGCGCCCCGATCCTGCCCACCCAAGGGACAGAGGGGACCATCACTGCTCACCCAGCACTGAGCACAAGATGTGCACCCACCCTGCTACCAATTCACCATGGTGGTGGTCCAGCCCTCTCCCCTTTCTACTATCACAGCTGCATAAAAGCACAAGCAGCAACTTCTCAGCAGGCTCAGCCAGGCCCTGCAATGGGGGAGTCAGGAACCATCCTCGCCAGCTACCTGTGACCACTGTGGACCAAGACCTACCATGCTGCAGTTTCCTGATGCTCTGGGGTGCCACCTGTCCCCCAGGGCCAGTGTGGTACTAAACACCAGGGGAAGCTGGCCAGGGCTGGATAGAGAGATGGAAACACTTTTATCCCAGTGGGATGCTCATACCTGAGTTTTCCCCCTTGTACAGCACCTCTGCTGGGATGGAGGCCACCCCAGTGTGGGATGTCTGACACAGGAGGAAGACAGGCTGCAGCTGGGCTGTGCAGGAGCAGACGTTTCCCATCTGGCGGAGCCGGCAGCTCGTAGGCGGGTGGATAACACCGCGGTTACACAGATAGGCTAGTCCAATCAGCGGTTCATACATAATTCAAGACGTATGTGATGACATGCTTTAAGCCCTGTAGAAGAATCCAAGATATGTGTGAGACTACCAAGCACTTGCTTTGATGAGTTGTCCCAGCTGACTGCCTTGGTGGCATCCTTGTGCTTAGCACTAACCATATCCCCCTGTCCAGCATCCCTCCTCTGCCGTGGTGATTTTCCATGGCTAGGAACAACCTGGATGGAACGAGGTAAGGAAATCATAATCATCAACATCCTCTAAAAATGATTTCTTTGAGAAGCTGAGTAATTTGATCAGATGATTTTATCTTCTACCAACTGCCCAGGGCCAAGAACACTGCTTTCTTCACAAGCAGGACATTGTCTTGCTAATATTACAGGAGTTATAAAAAGATGAATGAGTGATACCTATAATTTGATTCCATTTCCTGCATGGAAAAAGCATAATTAGATTTATTTAAGCAAAGAACAACAACTGAGATATTATTCATTACAGAGCAGTCCACTGGAAACTCTTACAGAGGAAAACAGAAAAAAACCAAGCCCCAGAGTCAACTCTCTGAGTTAAAGTAATAACATTTCTCCAGGAACATTCATAGATCTTTCACTAATGCTAATTCGGCCTCTTCCTCTGTTTATGCAATGATGAATTCTCTGACTGAATAAATCAGCTCTCCCATCATACTTTTCATGAGAAGAGAACTTAAATCAGTTCAGTTTGTTGAAGGCAATCAAGAACCACCTTAAGCAAAATCCAAATGTTTGGAGCAAAATCCTCAAGCTGCTGCTACTTTTCATAGATGAGCTGATAACAAACTTAGTGAACAACAGCACTACTGTTTAGTGAATTAGTTTATTAATTCTCAAAGAGTTCAAATGCCACCAGGGAAGTATATGAGAACAGACTGTGAAGCCAAAATATCTGTATATCCCATCCTCCCTTACTCTTGCCGTACAGAACGGGATGCCCCCATGCCTATTTTCCAAAGAGCCGTTTGTGTTCGTAAACTTGAAAACATTAAAGGTGGGACTAACAAGAAATGGTCTCAGCACAGTGCTCCAAACCTCTTCTCAGAGAAGGACACAATGATGTTTTGATCACGTTTGCCCTAATACTGGGCTCTTTCCCATCCCCTTGTCTGGCCATCAGTTGGCATTGGTGAGGCTCCTGCTGCACCTGGCAGGGTGCTGCTGGTATGGATGGCTCCAGCTGCCTGCTCGGCAGAGCACGGGCTGAGCAGCACAAAGGGAAGGGCAACAGTGGAGAGAAACTGCAAAGAGAAGAATCAAAACCTGCCTTAGCAAAGAGCTAAGGGCTGAAAAAGGCTTTTGTCTTTCTATGCAAGGCAAATATGGCTTTCACTTTAATTAAAAAGCAGGCAACTGGACCAGTCAGCTGCAGAACTTTAGGAATGGCACATGTGGACTTAATGCAGTTTCTGAAGGATGCATGCAGAGTAGTTATCTGAAAAAAAAACATTTGAAATCCTTTTTCAGGAGTTTCTCTCTCAGCTTGCCTCTCCAGTACATCAGGTAGGTGCAGGTTTACCTCTACAGAGCATTATGCACTGCACCATTAACTTTCAGCAGGAAGTGGGGCTGTCCAGTACAAGATTACAGGGACAAATGTCTGCACTGCTCATGTGTCAGCAGAACACCTGCAGAAGTGTTGGCATCACGCAGCCACCCAGACACAGCACTCTGAGAAAACTTCTCCCTCTGTGAGAAGGCCCCAGCTCTGACTTGTGCTGCACCAGACAAGGTGATCAACAGATAGCAATGAAACACATGAAGGGCTGAAACTGCTTGGAGTCTGGCTTCAGTTAATTATCCTAAAAGATGTTAGGAAAAGGCAACATTGAGTTGTCTTTTTTATATCTCTCAAGCATACAAATGGCTGGTTTTGGCTGTTTTTTTCCCATACCCAAGTGGCCCAGGTTTATCAGGGCCTGATCTGGGGCACACTGCTTGGCATGACACTGGCAGGCTGCTTGGCTGCTGAGCCACACTGTTCTATCTTTTCTGCTTGTAATACAGACTGCAAAGGATGTAGTTACCCTTGTGCATGTTGACCAGCCATTAATAGGTGTATCGGTACCCACTTGAGGCCCTGCTGTCCACTAAAAGTGTCACTAATTATTTGCTGCTTGGGGTTAATGTTGATTAATGATGAATGCAGTGAATGTGGATTGCTCTGGTTTAATAGACAATGCTTGGGCCCTAGGACACGGAAAACATGTCTCCAGTGGCCCAAGTATTATTGCAACTTCTACGTTTATCAGCTGAGCTTGAAAATATGCTTAGTAAACACAATCCATTTTCTACACCATTCCCTATCAGTTTGCACTATTTAATTAGTCATGATGATATTTTCTTGCTTCTTTTTTAGCACTTGCCTCATATCAAATCTTCATTCTGTTGGCACTGAAAGCAAGCCAGTGGGACTGGAATTAGGCCATCCTGTTTCCACGGCTGCTTCTGAGACCCCCAGAGCTTTCCTGAGCAGCAAGGCTTATTAATACCCACCACACTATATTAGCAGTTCAGAGATCTCTCTGTGTGGTTAGCTGAAAACCCCCAAGTGCAAATTATGGATTCCTGTTCGTTTGAAGGAACAGGAGCCACAGCTCCTCACTGGCTTTTCTGGGGCAGGGCAGCTCACCTTGAGGTCCTGCCCACCCTGTGCTACTGCAGACAAACTGCACTTTCAGCTCTTGGGAAAACAGCAGGTTCCTTCTGATCTGGATTTGACCAAATATTCTTACTTGCCTTGTACTCAGTTTTGTTTTTTTTTCCTCTTTAGGACCTTTGTTTCCCTCATTGCTTGCCCATATTTCCTCATTTCTAATTCATATTTATTGCAGTGATCTTCCCCTTGTCACTGTTTGCCAATTGTAAATATGTACTATATTAGTGCATTTACTGCCCCTGAACCCAAGTTCATTTGCAAATCACCGGTACCCAGCTGTCTCAATGTGGTATTTGGACTCTCCAGGGTAACATCCTAAAACTATTTTGAGTCAGGGCTGGATGGGAGGAAGCCACAGCTACCCAGGCAGCTCCATTATATGCTGTTATCAGCAGTAGTGAAATGGGCCCTTCACATCCTGATATCACAAGCAAAGATGCCATAACAAGTGGGATTGGTGAGGGAGGGAACTGAAGTCCTGATAATTCCTTGCCCCTCCTTTTCCAGTGAATCACTCCTCCCTAGGGCAATGCTTCTGTGGAAGAGTTGCCAGGTACTGCGGCCAGCAGGGTGAGAGAGGGGATTCTCCCCCTCTGCCCTGCTCTGCTCTGGTGAGACCCCATCTGTTGTGCTGCATCCAGCTCTGGGGTTCTGAGCATAAGAACATCAACCTGCTGGAGTGAGTCCAGAGGAGTGCCGCAAAGATGATCAGAGGGATGGAGAACCTCTCCTGTGAGGAAAGGCTGAAACTCTCAGAGTTGAGGTTGTTCAGTCTGGAGAAGTGTCTGGGGAGACCTTATTGCACCTTTCCAGAAACTAAAGGGAGCTACAGGAAATGGGGAGAGGGACTTTTTACAAGGGTATGTAGTGATAAGACAAGGGGTAATGGCTTTAAACTGAAAGAAGGTCGCTTTGGATTAGGTATTAGGAAGAAATTCTTTACTGTGAGGGTGGTGAGGCACTGGAACAGTTTTCCCAGAGAAGCTGTGGATGCCCCATCCCTGGATGTGATCAAGGCCAGGCTGGACAGGGCTTTGACGAGCCTGGTCTGCTGGAAGGTGTCCCTGGCCATAGCAGGGGGGTTGGAACAAGACGATCTTTAAGGTCCCTTCCAGCCCAAACCATGCTGTGATTCTAAGAGCTCCCTCACTTTTCACTGATGACAGGAGTCACAGCACCCCCCTTTGAGCCTGGCTATCACCAAACGCTCCTGCTGCTCCTTCTGGGGCTTTCTGTGTGAGTCAACATGCACACTAATCCAGGAGAAACCTGTCAGCTTTCCAAGGCATTTGGAATTTGAACTGGTTCCCATAGGAAGCCCAGCAGCACAGGACTGCCTGCCTCCCTCCTGGAAAAGAGGTTTCCCCTCTGCAGCAGTTTCATAGTAGTAGATCTCAGCTGCTCATGCAACCATCAGCTTCCTTTTTACTCAGAGTTTAAAATGTTTGGAGATTTTTGTTTGGTTGGCTTGTTTGGGTTTTTCCTTTCCCAGCTGTAGACCAATTAAATCCTTCCCTTTAGGCAGTCCAATTGTATAGTATGAGCAGCTGAGTATTTAATTTGGTTTAAACTTCAGAAATGTAATCAGCTAAGCAATACACTGACTTTTAAGTTCTGAAATAATTTTCATCTGGCAAGAGCAAGATTAGAGTAGGCTTACCCTTGGGCTGGAAACAAACACTAGCTTTGGAGACTATAGCATCAAATTGGAGAAACATCAAAGGTATTTCAGACCCAGCTGTAGGAGACCTCAAGATGTGTCACTCAGACTGAAACCTTCCCATGTTTTTGCAGATTTTCAACTTCAGAGCCTAGATTAAGGAGCTATTTCTCCTGCTGTCTGCTGCAATTTGTGTGTCTCTAGCAAGATGGTCCACTGTCCCAGCATGTTCATTAACTGTTGGGAAGAGGGGCCACAAATGATCTGTACCTTTTGCATCTGTACCATTAGTGGCGGTTATTAGTGGACTGAAGGAGGAAGTCACCCTTCCTTGGAAAACAGAGGGGACATGAAAGGTGAAGAGCCCTCATGTTGGATGATGAACTGTAAAAGTTTTGACTTTAAAAGTATGTGTAAGTAAATAAAAATCTCCATCTAAGGCTGTAAATTGCTTCCAGTGTTCCTCAGATAGATTATCCGTCAGTCAGCCATGCAAGAATTCAAAACACTGCTACAGACTTTCCCAGATCAAAAATAAATCTTCCACATCATCAGAAACATGTATGAGCTAAAAAAAGCTTCTTTATGGAAAGACTAGAGATCTGCCCTGTAGACAGACTGAAGCACTCTCAGACCCTAAACTAAAGGAGATGCAAGACTTCTGCTGATGTCATCCCTGCATGCAGATAAGTGCACTGCACTGCAGAGCTGGTGTGTGTGTAATACAAACTTCGGGAATAGGAGGGCTTATAACCAGCTTTAAACATGTACATCCTTTCATTCCAAGATTGTTGGAGCTTAGACCATCCTTCCTTTCTCTCCCTCCAAAGCTTAGATAGGTGGAAAGCAGACTTTGCTTATGCTTTGGAGAAAATTCTATTCAAAGATATAATTCCAAGCCAGGAAATGCCAGGTCTGGTAAAAATATACTGGAAGTGTCACTGAAGTAGAGCTATGAAGTTTCATTTTTGTTTTCTAGCCACCCAACACTGGAAGTCTCTGTAGGTCCTAGAGACAAGAAAAAGGTACAAGACTCCTCAAGGAGACATGGAAACCTCAGGCAGGGAAAGAGCAAGTCAGAGGACGCTCATGTCTTGTACTCCTCTGTTCCTCCTGCAAGAATGCATTTATTTTCTTCATTTTAACAGGCTGCATAAAGATCACCCTGAAATGTGGCCCCAGACCTTCCCTCCAGGATCCACAGGTAGACATGAACCAAGGTCCTTAAAGGAAAGCACTTTGGGTTTTCTTCAGCACGTCCCAGGCAATATGAGTCTAAACCAGACAGCTGCAGAAAAACCAAGACAGAATCAGCTGGTCAGAGCCAGGGGCAGCCTCGCTGCTGACAGCCACACTGGCTGCACAAGGAAGAGTGACCCCAGCTGGGTAACAACATGTGGCAGGCCCATCAAGAGAGCATTGTGAAGCCTGGCTATGGCTTCTTGGCTTCTTCACATCAGTGGGTTAGACCTGTCAAGCTCAGGAGTGAGAAGTCAATTCTGTAAACTTACTGCTGAGGCTTTTAGAAGTCACTCTTTGAAGCAGGCAATGAACTTCTATTCAAAACCGAATTGGATATGAGGGGCTTGCTTGTTTGTTTTTGAATACATTTCAACACCATTCCTATTTCCTGACAGAATTCAGTTCTGAAGCTCATGCTGTTTCCTTTTCTGCTACACAGCCACATTTTAAAAAGTATGCATCGCATGAGTATTTGACCTTAAATACTGAACTAAAGCCAAAGCTCTTTGAAAATATGCATTAGGCTTTCCCTGAAGCAACTTTTGTTTCAGTCTTTGTTCTGGAAGCAGGACACTGATACATAGGAGTTTCCCAAAGATCATGTGGTTTGACCATTTAGGAATGGCTACAAGGTGAGCCCTGGAAGTACCTAGGAACTGGTGCTTTCTGCTGTTAATGCTGCAAAGAAGCAGCTGTGGTTTGTGAAGTAAAATATAGTCTGGAACTACATTACACGTAGAAACCTGCAACTCCTGTAGCATCCAATCATGAAAGTGCTAGACATAGCCAGAGGCATTGTCTGGCTTCGAGGCACCTGATCGCCCCTTCAAAAGTTCAAATAGGGGCATTTTTTGCGTGCTTATAGGAGTATTTTTACTCATTTGCCACATAGCTCCAAGCAGCCAGAGTGCTAATGGCAGCTTCAGCAAAGGCACAACTCTGATCAGCTCTGAAAGCTGCAATAGTGCCAACCTACATCTGCAAAGCAATGCCAGAACTGCTGGTGAGACCACACAAGAGTAGAACTTAATGGGAACATATCCCTGAGACACAGAAGCTGAACTTGCCAACCATATCCCAGAACAAATAACTCACTGACTTGGCAGTCAACTCAGGAGGTAGGTATTATGTGTCTACAATAAAATAATAATATTAAAAAAATCATACCCACCCCACCCAATTTGGAAGGACCATTCTCCCACATTCAAGACAATGGTAAGCATTCAGAGCTGCATCAGCATCTTGTCTTGCTCCCTGGAACAGAGATCACACAAGGTGGAGAAGGGAGAAAGGGTCCTCCAGCATTTTCTCACCAAACCATAAACCAGTTGGGCTGGGCTCAAGGCTCTGCTCTAGGTATTTGTGGAAGGAACTGTTTCTATTTCCTTTTCCCTTTGCAATTCAGACAAATGATGAACAAACTCCATCCTGAATAATGCAACAGGCTGATGCTTAGGATGCTCAAGTGAAAGGCAAGAGGCCCAAGTTCAAGTTCTTGACTTCAACCAGGTAAAGGAGAAACATCAAATTCAAATTATTTCCTCTGATCACAGAATACAATGACTTCTGGGATTTCTCTGCTTTTGATCTGCACAACCACTGAAGAAAACTTTGGCAAACTTGGAACCTCCCATAACCAGTGCCATGTTGGTTTGAGGTTACTTATTGGCGGGGACAGGGCGGGGTGCTTTTGGTTTTTTCTCTTTTTCCCCCCCTAGAGAATTGCCATTTTCTCAGATGTTTGAAACAGAGTTCTTGTTCATAAGAGTAGAGCATTTGCTGGGCTAATTAGTGCATCCTGACACAGCTGCAGGAGTGTGCTGATGTGTTTTATAAATTATGTATGTGCTAGGATTAGCTTATTGAAGAATTCCTGAAGAACCATGTGCATGTGCACATAGTAATTCAGCTGTTGCAGCCATTTGCATTTCTCTGGTACTCTGAAGATCCTGCAGCACAGCCCTGAGCTTCCCAGGTCTGACAAAGACACATAGATAATCTGAGTGGCTGAAAATAAGGGAGAAAGCATCAGATGTAAAGGGTACCTCTGCCAGTACCAGTGCCTGTAAAAAGAAGATGAAAACTCACTAACCCAGAGCGTTTTAACTCAATGAGGTGGTAACAACAATTTTGTCTTGTTCTCTTCCACAAACAGCAAAAGAAATTAACTGCAAATGAAAGCAGCCCAAGACTTCAGTAATATCAGGCCACATCAGCTTGTGATGGCCACAGTGAGCAAGAGACCTCTATGTATTCATAAGGATGTGACAATGCAGGCAAGTACAAGACCTCAGAAATGGACCTATCTTCTTTAAATGTCTGAGAAATAGTGATTTCCCAGCTACCAAGTGACATAGGTTCTATGCAGAGATTAGGATCAGGTGTTAATCACTTACTCTATTATGAAACTTAGCACCGAAAAAAACACTGCAAATTTTGGAGGAAAAGTTCTGCAATCAGTTGTCCTTCCCATTTATTCCTCCAGTTGAGACAGGCTGGATTTCAGAATTTTCTGCAAGCAACTAGTAAAAACCTGCGCTCTTGCCTTCTTGAGGCAGCTGTGTCTTTCTGCTCATGCTTAGTCTGTGAGAGCTGCTTCTAAACAGCGAAGTATCATCTCCATTGAGCCACTCACCTTGGAGAAAACTCACCAGTTTTGGTAAAATGTTCACTGGAGAGCTGGAAAAACCTGAGATGAACTTTCGTTGACAGATCTCATATCCTCCTGCATCTCTACAAGCAGTTAATACTCTCACTTCCAGTGGTCTCTTCCGGGCCAGACAAGCCTCATGCTTGCTCTTCAGAGGAGGAGTCAGCTTTGACTCTCTCTTTAAACAGAGAAAGCTGAAATAAGCAAATACAGTCTGTAACCTTGTAGAAATACAAGAAAGAACTTCATTAAAAATCAGTATTTCTCTGTCTAACATGTTCTGGGGAGATGTAAGGGAGGGTTTTTTCTTTCCCACTGATAAGGTTCTCTGGACATGAACTAACAAGGTGGCCTAGCAAATTTCCTGCCATAACAAGCTGCATGGTAAGCAAATAGTGACTAACAGGGTAGTTCAATATTTACACAACCTTTTCAGTTTTAAGTACATGGCAGATTATTAGTAAAGGTAAAATCTCTTCTGGTAAATTAGTAAGATTTTCCACCTATCAGTTTACTCTTTTCCCAGAAGTAGGGAGTGACAATTCCAAGCACACAGCAAAACTCACGTGGAAACTGTGGGCACGCAGCAGGACAAGCAACCTCGTGTAGGGGGACAGAGCAAATACACAGGATCAATGACAGAGTGAAGCAACCTGCACAGAGCAGCTCTTCTCAGTGTTGGCTACCTGAAGGGGACATGCTGCTGCCTACTGCTGATAACATTTATTTATGTGACGAGGTGAACACACTGCTTCAAAAGCTGCAGTTCTTGTGTGCACTGAAGTTTCCTGTGAACAAAAGGTTAAGATTGCAGCTTGCCTTCTTCCTCCTGCCTGACAGAAACTAGAAATAACAAGAATGCAGACAGCATAGGAGGCTGCCTTTGGGGAAACCACAGCAATCCTTTATGCCCAGAGCTTGTACAGGAGCAGGGAGGTTGGATTAGATGACTTCCAGTGGTCTCTTCCAACCTCACCCATTCTGTGATTCTGCAACACCAAGCCTGGGAACTTTTATTCTGCTTTTCGAAACAAACAAAAGAACCAGAAAGTGAGACCACAAAGCATTTGGGAAAACACCAAGAAAAGATGACCATGTCAAAGAAGAGTAGAGATGCTCATTCACTAGAAGTGAGGGATGAGAAAATTTTCCAGTGTTTTATGTTTTTAAAACATAAAAAGTTTTGACTCGGCAACCTCAAGATTTTAGCTAAAACTCAGAATTTACAGTAAGATGTTTATACAACTGAGGAAAACACTCCTATAGGGATCTTGATTGCAGGGATGTACAATGTAGGAAGTACAGAAAAATTTTTTTCAATAAAGTAACAATGTATCAGAGGTCGTTCTTATTGCCACTTTTGCTCGTGTTTGCAAACACCCCTTTGCCTTTCTCACCTAGAAAAGCACACCCAGTGTGGGCAGACAGCCTATGACAGACTACTTACAGTAGTTTTCAGGTCATGTTCTTCACTCTCCCTCTCACACCTTTCCCTCACAGCACCCCTTCTGAAGTGCTCCTTTGTGGAAGCTAGCTCTTCTCAAGGGAAAATATCGAGTCCACACTCCTTCACTTTCATCCTGTTTTAACAGGGCTTTTTCCTACTTTCCCAAGGAACCAGAGAGTTGTGGATCTGAAATAATTATTCTGAGGCCAGTGCTCTACAGCAATGTACTGCTAGAGTTGTATTGAAAGCAAAAACTTCCAGTTCCTTAAAATAAACTAACCCTTCCCCGGTTTTGGGCTTGAAAGCCTTTGAAAATTACTGGAGTCCAAAGAAACCTCTTTTTCTGTTGCATATACATGTAGTTTTTGTGTACTTTATAGATGGTTTGTTTTCCCTTCACACCCTGACTCTTCTTACCTTGTTGCTAGGGAAGCAAGTGCAATTTCACCAATTCCAGCATGCCAGAACTGAGATGACTCAACAGATATTCCATTCAAAACAGTGCCCAGGCAAGAAACAACTCTGTCCACCACAGAGTACTCCAGTTCTTGGCAGCAAGACCTGTGCTCTTGCCTAAGTTCTGATTGCCAGACTTGAAGACCCAGTCTCCCCACATGTGGGGACAGTTCTCTGAAGCTCTCCCTTACATGCAGAACTCTGCTGAATACATCTACCCATATACAATTTCAAATATTAGCAGCACAGTGGTGGAAAACCAACCCTGATCTCCAATCCCAACCAGTTTTGGGCTGCAAAAACTGATAAGAAAAGCATTTTTCAGACTTTACCAAATGTTGCTGTTAACATGAATCAGTTACATTATCCATACTTCAGCTATTTTCTGTTTGGTCTACTGCTTCCCAAAAGTAAGAGCATGGGGGAAGGGTGGGCACAACTGAGATATATCCCAACACCCAGAACCACAATAATAATAATAATAATGATAATGATAATGATAATAATAACAATAAAGGATGTCTATATGTTAAGATCCCAGAAAGGTGTGTTTCAATGCCCAATTTTCAAAATCCCTGGGTTAGAATGAGGTCTACAGCATAATACCTGCTTTTTGCCAACAATCATACTTCTATATAGTGATGACACTGTGTTATTCAGCTCTTTTTTTAAAAAAAGCCCACAAAATTGAATGTCACCATGGGAACAGTCTAAAGTTGATTTTGGAAAGAGGCTCATTTCCTATAGCTTTTCTCTTAGCATAAAAATAATGTTACTGAACTGTATCAGAAGTAAGTGCATTATGAAGTATCATCTCTGAAGATACCATCCAGTTCTGAAAATATCCTCCCTAACGGTTGCATTTCTTTACTTTCTGAAGCAGAATAAAGGGCCCAGAAACACTTCTTCCCTGTTTTCCTCAACAAGAAACACACCCTAATTGTGTGATCTATCAGCAGTGTGATCTAATTCCACCATTCTTCAGCCTGCAATATGTTGTGTCAGTATGGAAAACTTCCTCCTTAGAAGAACAATTAAGCTTTAAAGCAGTCATCCTGGTTGGCTGGCTGAACAAATGACACATATTCACACAAGAATTATTCAGTCAACCATCTTAATAAGGATTTACTTTAAACAGAACCTTGTATAGGTACACTAGACTCAGTCTCATTAAGGAGCAAGTTGGATTTTTATACAGCATGAACCACTGGCAATCTAAAACAGACCCACTGAGGAACGGAATGGAGAATCAAACGCAATGTTTCAGACCCAAGCTCTATGTGCCTTTAATACTTTCTTTTTCCTTTTCTTTTTGAGAGAGTGCACACTACGACAGACATTTGCATTTATCATGTTTTTAACTTCTTTTCTAAGGATGAACTCTCTGAATCTGGATCTTCCAACTCCGCTCTGTGTCTTTTCAGTCCTCCGAGAGATTGAGTGCTCTCACTGCCCGCAGGATGCAGTTCAGCAGTATCCTCTCTTGTGCTCGCATTGTAGCTGTTGGAGTCCATTTCAGACAGGCAGCAGTCTTTGTGCAAGGTCACACCCACCTGTACAAGGTTGCCTTTATCAGCATTAGAGTGCACCTGTAGTCCTTGCGTCACAGACTCCTGCTCTCCAAAACTCTGTCCATTGTTGAAGCATGAAGGGTGAAGATGCAAGTGGCCATTATTGTGGTTAATGCAGGAGGGGTCGAAGCTCCTCTCCTCGCTGCCATCAGTCTGGTTTCTGGAGCAGTGACCTGACATGCTACAGATGGCAACAGTGGAGAATGGAGAGACCAGTGAGTGATGGCTTGGTGCTGGTTGACAGTTCTGACTGTTTTTCTGATCCACAAGTCCTGTGGTCTGAATGCAAGGTTCTTCGGTACAGCTATTTAGCCCTTTGCAGTTAGCTTTTCCATTGAGCTTTTTAGTCTCAAAAGAATGCTCTACACCTCCACTGCTTGTGTCTTCAGATGTGTTTTCTTGACCCTCCATCCGCCGCTGATTGTCACATTCATGAGCTTGACCATTACTAGAATTCTCTATCCCACCACATTCTTTTAAATTTTCTCTGTTGTGGTTTTCAGCAGAATGAGCTGAGGAACCCTGAGGAGCTACTGAACTTAAGTTCCTAGCATCTTCCTTAGTTAGCGAGCGAGTCGCACTGTGCCTTCCACTGGTTCCTGGTTTCCCTTCATCATTTTCTCCATCTCCTCTGGAGGATTCACCATCTTTACTAGCTGAATATGATATGTAAGAATAATGGAGCCATTTGTAAGCTTTGTATATCTTTCTCTCCACTGATTCACTGTCTGAACAAGGGGACGTCCTTTCTTTAAGAACTTCTTTATTGGCTGAACTCCTTTCTGGTGAAGAAGCTGGAGAGGAAGAAAGATCATCCACTTTGATCTGGGGGTAATCATATATGTCCTCACCTATGTAAGGGGTTATATTCTCTGTGTTAGTGCTAGTCCTTTCCTCCTTTTGCACCTTCTGTCGGCGCCTCAGTGCATTGCGTTGCCTCATCGATGTGCGTCTTTCATTCAGTTCCTCTTCATCTTCTGTACTGCTGCTGCTGCTGGAACTGCTGGATTCATTCTCCTCAGGACTTGGAGATGGTGGCCGTGGGAAAAGGTCTGTATCTAGTTCTGCCTCACAGGTATTGTCATCAGAGTCAGACTCATTGGAAAGGGCCAGGAGACGTTTGTCCTGATACTTTCTCAGTGCAGAGAGCCTCTGCTGACGGGAAGCCACATCTTCTCTGGCTGAGGGGGACGCAGTGGATCTTAAGGCCCTTAAGTTATAGGCGGTTTCATCAGGCTCTTCAGCCACCTGTGGTGGGGAGTGATGCAAAGAGGTGGAGGACTCCGACTCACTGTAAGCAGAGCGTTCACTGACTCCTGCGTGGAGCTGCAGGATTGTGCTCTCACTGAGGTCGCTGTCTGAATCAGAACTCCAGCCCTCGATCTCCCGGCGCACAAGGGAGTCAAAAAAGGCCATCATCCGTGGATCTTCCTGGACTGACTGGTTGGCATAATCGTGGGACAAACCACTGCCACTGTTCAACACAAGACTGATGTACTCTTCATGAGTGTAGAGGCAACGTGAGTCATCCTCAATTCTACCATCCAGGTCCCCTGTGCAGTCAGGCTGCTTGTAGGGACTCCAGATCTGTAACAGAAAATAAAAACCAAACATATGTCTTGGAATTCATAAACTATTATAAGCATTTGAAATGGAACAGTAGCTCAAATACCCAGAATAGCTGCAGGTACAGATTGTTTTTATTAATTTTTACCCTTCAGTATCATACTTATAAGTATTACAGAGCTGTGGGATTTTTTCTTCCCCTTTACAAATGTGTTTTTCCTGCATTTACTTCACCCATACAGAATATAAAAGCTCTCACACTGCAAATTATCCATCATTTTGGTAATTCATTGTGTGATAATTTCTCCCAAATTGCAGGGCTCTATTTTTGTGTAATAAGGGATGCTTACTCACTAACAGTAAGAATAGTTTGTTGCCTACAATACAGTCTTAGCACTAATGAAAGCACTTGTTTCCCAGGAAACTAGAGTTGCTGGTGCCAGTGGTGTAGAGTAACATTTCATCCAGCTACATAGTCAATCCCACCTGATCAGCAGGCAGGGAGTTGAATGCATGGAGGTGAAAAGTAGAGCTGCACTACTCCCTTTAGGGAACAGTTACAAAGAGAAGATATCTTCCAACATTCTCGGAAGACACAGCAGCAGTTTTAATAGGTGACGAGTTTGACTGAAAGCTACTTCTGAAGTATACTGATTGCACCAACAGCAACAGTCTTGACTATGCTGTCCATCTATCCTTCCCTCAATTTTCCTGCTATGGAGAGGAAAAGGAAAAAAAAAGCTCCAAAGAAGATCCACCAATATCCCTAAGAAACTGGTAATCCATAGCAAACAAAATAGTTGGATGTCCTCACGCTTCTCAGATTTACTCACAGATTTAGGGGAAATGTGATTATGACATTCTGTGGACAACCACTATCACTCGGGATCAATAGTTAGTAGAATGAACAATGCCTTACTGTAAGCAGAGCCAGTACGTAGTCTATCTACAACAATGCCTTAATGTTCTGCCTATAAAAGATCTGATCTCAGCCATGCTTTGTTTTTATCATGCTAACAAGCTCAGGGGAAAAAATCCTATGCCAGCTCTCTATACCAGGTTGGACTTTTGGGATAGTGTTTGGAAAAAATAAAATCTAACAATTTTCCCAATAGAAATTATTTAAGTTTTGTTCCAAACAGACAAAACTGCTAACAAAAAGAGTGTTTTGCATGTATAAATGACATTATCAGCACTCATCTCACAGATGCCTAGTTAACAAATGCAACATAACCCAATACTACCATGACAAGCAACATAAGAAAAGCCCACACAAATACCAATTACTCTGTATTCACTGAGATTTTCAACAGTGTACAAAAAATCCTTACACCTTTAATAATGGAAGCAAAATGAAATAAATTACTTTGCAACTACTTGTCCAGAACAGCCAAATTTAAAATGAACAAATAAACTTTATTCTGAAAATCTCCCAAATTTGAAAGCTTTTACTTTGCATCCCCTGTAATTTATGGTTAACAGAACTTCCACATACGATCTGGCTAAATAGGTAAGAGACACTATTCTAAAATTAAAGTGGGCTGCAGATATACTTTCTTCTGCAGACAATCATCAAGCTGCCTTTCAGCGCAAAGGGAAAGGAACTTTACATTGTGTTACATCAGGCTGTTTCTAGGAACATCTCAACATCCAGGTGTATTTGCTATTGGTACTTAATTGCTTTTTTTATTATTTGCAGTATTTCAGCAAATTCTCTCCCAGTGCAGTTCTTTAATATGACACTTGAAACTAGAATGAAGACAGTTCTCTGTTGCTTGGTTCAAGCACTACACTTAGCAGACATATAGTCCCAAGGACAAGCATCACATTTGGATGAAGATAACAAAACCCAATCTGAGCCTACTATGTACAGAATTTCAGCAACCAAACTTAACCTTTTTGAACTATTCAAGAGAACAGAAAGAATCACTCTTCATCCTCAATTTCCCAGGCTCCACTTCCTAAAGATAATGCAGGAAAGAACTTTCTCTCAGTGAGTCCATGAGAGAGATTGTTGATTTGTGGATACACCAGATTTTTTAATAGAAAAATAGAACTCTACTTGCTGAAAAGACTATCCTTGGATTGCTGTCTTCTTGAAGATTTATGTAGTATATGTTCAGTACCTTCTCTCACAATCCCAGATCTTTTCTCCCTTTGTCGCACTACTGAGCATTTCAGCAGGCAGATCAGATCTTTTTTAAAAGCATGCAACTTCTTGCAAATGCTTTGTACTGTGTGCTTAGACAGGCAGGCTGGCATGCCCCTTCCTCAAATAATCTTAGCAGCGTTAGATTGGTCTCTAGGTTTTATAAAGCCTTTTTTTATTTTTTAGAAAAGACAATTAGAAAATGCTTAGATATGGTATGAACCAATATATATGGAGGAGAGGTAGTCTGCTCCGAAGTCCCTCTGAGAAAGGTCTGTTTGTAATGAAATCAATCTAAAAAGGTACGTAAATTGTGTGCACAGAGATATTCTACATCCTTGGTAGCACTACCACATCTTTCTGCTCTCTCTGCAAGCATCAGCAAAAACAGGGCAGTATAAAATATTGAAAAAATAGCTACAAAGAGTCCACAGCGAGACTTTTTCCCTCCAAGAAATTTGTTCACAGAAAAATATGTAATAAAGAGAAGTCAAGGGAATTCAGGATGAATACCTTGTTTGTACGGGATCAGTTGTCTCTGGAGAATGATATCCCTGCATTTTAGATATTTTTTTATGAGGGAGTGTGAAGGCCTGCCAGAGTCACAGAAAAAAATCAGACTAAGAATCTATCCTTGGCAGAATAGGGAAGTCTTTAAACTGGTATCAACTGATCCAGTGCTCCCTGTGGCATCTGAAATGGGCTTCTTTGTAAATGCAATGCCTTTGCCTTTTTCTTATCCTCTGAGTGATGCCCATGTCGAGGAATAATGTGATCAAACTGGAGAAAATAAGTTGGCAAATCAACCCACTGAAGTAACAATTTATCAAGAAGTTCTTTCTCTGTCAGAAGATTAAGGAGATGAATATTACTCACTGATGACCTGAGTACAGATATAAAAATAGGAACAATAACAGAAAATGGAATACAAAACTGGTTCTCTACTCAGTAGCTATCTACTGACAGCATCTTTGAATTGCTTGTATTCCAGGGTGGCAACCCCCCAAATTTTAAAACAAAAAAGTAGTTACGCCTGTAGCGTGAGAATAATTAAAAACAGTTAGATTATCTGATTAGGCAGAGGCAGATAGTCACAATGACATTAATCTGTCACCATAGCAACGTGTGCAAATAGACTTTGTTATCTCCGACACACAATTTTTAAACAAATGGGACCCACAACAGTTGTGCTCTGTTACACAATATTCCATTTTCAATACAAACCAGATTTTTTTTCTGAAAATCGTTATGCACATTATCTGTTTTATCTCTCCTGGAACTGTCTCCTAACTGAGTAATTCTCCATGGCCCTCCTCTAAGCACAAGGCATCAGAGGGAATGCCTCATTTATTTCTTCTGCAATGCAATCTGTTTTCCTGCCAGCATATCCCAATGTCTTGTACACTTAACTGAGGCGAAAGTGTATTTTTCTGTTTTATATTGCTTTAGCCCTTGTGGTAAATGCTTAATGCAAACGATTATTTTAGTTTTCAGCTGCACTTTTTCATACAATTTTACTGAAGTTCAGTAAATGAAGGGCAGTGAACAATTCATTTGGGTTCATGTGTCCATCACACACTGTCTGGAGTCAAGGCTCCTAATGTCTTCTGTTAATGAGATTGTTGGGTCTTATTTTTGGTCCTAGCAGAAATCAAACCCTAAACCAATGAAATACTGAATTGTATTCTTGTGGGTGCTTTACAACAAAATAAAACTAAAGCAAAAAATCCATAACCACAAACATCAAAACCATTCTTGTGAATGCTACTCTTTTCTGTGGGGCTAGGCCCGAGATGAATTTGTATCTCATTTGCAATCAGCATTAAAATAGCAAATGTGTTGGCAGAAGATCATGGAATTATTGAATGGCTTGATGCTGGTGCTATCAGTTCCTCCCTTCTTGAAGTACTAAATTTAGGCCAGCTACTCTAAAAATTAAGAGCTCAGACAAACAACTACTTGCATCCACATTTTTAACACATCACCATGTCTCTACAATTGTTTCTACAATTGCAACCAACCACAGTGAAGTTATCTTCTGTGATATAATTCCAGAAAGGGTTTTAGAAGACGCTTGAGGGATAATAAACAGGACACTTTTTAAGAAAGTGATTAAAACAAATAAACCAAAAGGAACAAAATAAGAAAACATAAAAAATTTAACTATGATTTTTATTTATGGTTCCTTCTCCTGTCATCTCAATTTCTTTGAGCAAGCACATCAAGCATTTATATAGGGGAAAGAAGGACAACCATGCAAAGGAAAAACTTGTGTTCCCAGCTGGTTTTAATACAGTAAATGGCCCCTCAGAACTGCTGGTGCTGTTTTTTCCTGTTTTGCCCTTCTGCTAGTGGCAGTTACTAGTCTCCACCACAGATGTAGATGGAATGAAGAAGAAACCACCTTTGTAAAGTCACCTGCAAACTGCTGTGCACTGAAACACTGCCTTGAGAGAGTGAAGTCAGGCAGCTCGGAAAGTACCTGAGCCCCAAACAAGGCACATGACAAACTGAGACAAAAGGACATACAACAAAAGGGTAAGAAGTTCTGGCTGGCCAATAAACTTAATACATTAAATACCTTTCTCTGAATTTTTTTTCTAGCTTGAAATGTCTAGGGAATTCAGTTCCTTCAAAGCAGCTGCACAAGTTCCACTGCACACACAGTGACACAACAGGAGCTCTCTTCTAAGGAAGCGCTCAAGCAGAGGTGTCTTTCAAAGAGTTACACAACCTGTGACTGCAGCCTTAATCAAACTAACCTTTTAATCACTAGGCAAAAAAAATGCCCTGCCAAAACCCTAGCAGAAGTACACAAAAGCAACACAGGGGATGTTTATACCAATGCTAATCCAACAGTCTAAGTACACTCATGCAGGAAGGATTCACAGGGTGAAAGGTCAACAGATCTACAATCCAAAAGGCAAAATTCAGGCTGCATGAATCAAGTTCCCAAAGCAAAAAAAAAAAAAAAGCCTCTGTCAAAACTGTTGTTAAACAGTGGCAGTTTGACTGCTTGGTAATTGAAAAATCAGTAAGCTGCTAAGACTGTTCAATGCACTTTTGTTCAAAGCCTGTATTAAATATATTTGTGATCAAACCTGTCAGGCAGGCACAGATAAAGAAAAAAGAACTAAAGTACTGGGGAAAGACAGAAGAGAAGGGAAGCTGAACTACAGTCAGAACCCAAATGCTGACAGTAGCTGTAATGCAAGCAATGCAGTGGGGCATTGAGCTATGGTCCCAGGATTTTGGGTCCATTCTGGTCCTTAAGTTGCATATCACTAAAACAAGACAAGTTCATGCCATCAGCATGTACTGGACAAAAGCATTTACAATATTCTAGCAACATTACTTATAGCCACATGCAGGTAAGACTTTCATGAAGTCATTCAAAAAATAATTAGTTATCAACAGCAGTTCTTTTTATCCTGCTTCAAAATTAAATGATTATGGCTTTTTTCACACTGTTGGTAGACCTAAATTATAGAAAAATATCTATGGCAGCAGAATGCAAATCACATTAGTGTAGCATAACCCTTTGCTTTCCCAACCCTCAAATAACAAAATTGGTTTGGCCTTGTTCCCACAATATTGACTGTCTTTCCTTAAGGAAAGAAAATTTCAGAACCTAACAAAGTTTCTTATCTCTTTCAGTTCCACAGAAAAAGGTAAAAACCTTCCTAAAAGTACTGTACATTGTCAAAGGATACAGAAAGATATTGTGCAAGGTATTAAGAGTCCTTCCTCTGGAAGCCACAGAAAAGGTATGTTGAATTGATTTGATGCATAAGTATGTACAAAAATTATAGAAGGCCTTCCGAGGCATTATTCAGCTAGGTCAGTCTAGGCTAAGGTTCAATAATACTCTTTGGAGATGCTTTTATTACATTTTAGACCCTAGTGTCACAAGTTGTAGGTGATCACATTACAACCGTAACCAAACTCAGGAGCAAATGAGACAAAACATTTTATAAAACAATAAGATGAGAAGACAGGATGGGTGTGGAATAGAATGATGCTGAGCAAAACAAAGTTATTTCTTCCTGAAAGATTGAAAGAACACATTTTCTGATAACTAATCTTACCTTTATAATCTTTTCAACGCCAGAGGAACAGATCATGTAGGTGTGAGGATTAAACCGCACTTGGTTCACAATTGACCGATGACCTTTCAATACCATAAAAGCACCATTGACGACCCTGCCAATGCCACCTAGAGGAAAACAAGCACACATGGACATGGATAATTAAATCTTCATATTACTTTCAGTCAAAGTCATTTAAAGTCCTATTATATTTGACAACGCGCTTCAGCTTTATTTTGCAATATTTTAAGGCCTGTGTTGGCTGCAGAATTCCAATTTTATGAGCAATGCCCCTATGAGAAGCTACAAGTCTGATGAAAAGCATCCTTCCTGCAAATTAGGACTTAGAGGCTTTCTTTGATTCATCTAAACAAATAACGAAGGTTTTTGACCTAATATGACAAATATGTGAATGAGAACAACATACATAATGAAATCACCAGTGAAACCTAAGGCATGACACAGACATTTTGTAAATCTGAAGCAGAGACAAATAGAGGTTGGCTTTTAACAGCGATACTATTTTTCAAATTTAATTTTTAAATCAGCAATTTATTACTGTCACAGTTGACTCTAGTCTGATGAATAGGAAGGACCTGAAATAACACATCTGAACAGTGGGTTATATCATTTTTTGTCACAAGGCAGTGAATTAGCCAAAGTGGAATGCTTTTGTGCTAGTGGTAAAACTCAAAACAGAAGCCAATTAATTTTTCTGCTTGGTCACTGACTCCTACTAGGTCTATACACCAAAGCAAGAAACAGTCACACAGTATTTTTTTTTTATTCATAGACTCACACAATTAAAACTACAAATTTGTTAGAAAGCACACCTGTGTATCTGAATAAACAAGTCTCCATCGACATGCTATGACTTAATATTTTCAGTGAAAGAAAACAAAACTTTTAAAAGGCGGGAAGTAAAAACTGACAATCACTTCAGATGAAAATCAACTTGCTATTTAAAACTTCATAGGTTGTAAGTACACCTTACAGAAAATTAAAATAATTTCACTAGCTTCTGTGCTACTTACAATCATCTTTACACTAAACAAACCTCCCTCCTGTTAAAATGAAGGTGAACTTCCTCACAAGGCTCCTTAAAAGAGCTGCCCAGTTACATGAAATTGCCCCAGGAGAAGTACAAATCTTAGAGGTCAGCTTTTACCAATGGTATGGGAGGTTTTAATAATTTAAACCAGAAAGTACTGACTTGCAATACTCTGATAATCTTTAAGTCAAATATAATAGGCTGCCCCAGAACCTGAACCCAGAATTTTTGGACAATCCTTTGCTTAATGCAATTTTAGTCTACCAACTCCTGTGTTCAAACGACACCTCTAAGTAAGCTCTTAATGCAAAGTCTTCTACATCCTTATCTTGGAAGCAGTCCCCCTATGTTATAGTAGTTCACCACAGCTGTCATCATATTACATCAGTATCTGCATGGCAGAAATCTGCCATGTCTGGAATCCCCCTGGTCTCTCAGCAGAGGCTTAGCTGCAGCCATGCAGCCTTCAGCCATCTCAGAGTGTGAGTTAAGTTTGCTTATCTCTGCTGGCAGGAAGAAAAAAGTGCATCTGTACATTAAGTGGAGGCTAGCCATAAACTGCTCAAATTCCTTATGCTATCTTCCTTTTCCCCATGTAATATTGTTGTCTTCCCTTGAAATGGTATTATTTGTATTATTCTGTTTCAGCAGAATTGACTACTGCTATCCTAAAACCACTCAAATTTTGCTTTTGAGGTTTGGGGCTTTTTTTAGGGGAAGGGGGTATTATTAGTTTGCTTTTAAATTTAGTAGCATGTATGGGTTCTGCAACTCTTGAAGCACAGCAGCTTTTATATTCTCAGCTAGCTCCAACATGTATAAGCAGTGTTCATACAGAAACCATTAGCTTACATACCTGTTACTAATAATACATAAAAAAAAATAAATCCTAAAGTCTTCAGAGGCTGACTATGCCAATTTTAGAAGGTTTATAATTTTATAACCTCTAAGTACTGAAGGGAAGAGATTGATATGTTCTAGCTGATTTTGCAATACAACCCAAAAATTGCCATGTTTAAAGACAGTCCTGAGTAGTGGTTTAGTGTTCTAGCTGTGCTGGTCAATGGGTTTTTTTGGTCTGCTTTTATTTGATATTCAAAGCGAAATGTCAAGAAAATCACTTTTAATTTATACCCTGCAAATAAGTGTTCCAAAGAAGAGCAATACAAAATCTCAAAAAGTCCTTTAAATAATATCCTACTATGATATCTGACCAGCTGAAAGAAAGAACTAAGGCTAAATCTAATGTGTACATTTTAAAACAGATTTCCCGTACACGTTTGACAAGAATACCTTCGCAACACAAGGCCTCTCTACAGGGTCCCATACAGAGGAAGGAATAATACAATGTTTTGAAGTAGTTGATGTCTACTAAGTTGCCAAAGTGATTTCTTCTTGGTTTGCTTTATTAATTTATGCTTTGAATGAACTACTCCTTAATTATGTGGTTTTGTAAATGCTTTACGTGAATGAGTTGACATTTGACACATTGCAAACAGGCTTAATGGTACATCCCAATATGTTTGAAAAGCTCCAGTAAATTGTAACAAAGGAGAGTGAGAGATTTAGACGCCAATCTGACTTCCCCTGCATGAGTTCTACAACACGAAGCAATGTTTAGAAAAAGCCAGAATAAATTATTTGAAGGATAAAGAAAAAGTGAAAGTGATAGATTACTAAGAAAAAACGTTCTAGTCCAGAAATCCTGTGAGAATGTCGAACAGTCTCCAAACTAATGGAAGCCGCATTGTCCCAAACATTAAAAAAACCCTGTCAAAATGCCAGAGAACTTTTTGGGAGAAGGAACTATCCTCCACTGGCTCTGTAACAGAGGAATTAAATTACCTCATTGAGAAGTCTTTTCTATCTAGGACACTGGAAAAGAAATCCCACTGTTTGTTCATATAAGGTAGAAAGACCTTCCACAGACTAAAGCATAACTTCATACAAGCCTTGTGAATTACTCAAAGTGCTGAAAACTCCTGAGAAGAACCAGATATTTGCAGCTGCTGCCAGTGTGCCATAGCATACCATTCCACTGCAGTACTTGGCACTACAGTAGTAGCTCATTTAAAATTAATTTAGTTTTCATTAATAATAATCCAGGGCACATTTAGACCATAGGCCACTACTTTGCATTTGAATCTTGTGAGATCATGATATGCTAACAAAGAGAGACATACCATAGTTCAGAAAGCAAATGCACAGCACAATACAAGCAAATATGCATAGCATATAGGGCCTCTGCCTTCAGTGCAGCAGATTATGTTTAGGTAACCTAAAAAGTCTCTCTCTGGTCACTCCCACACCTGTATTTGTTTCACACAATGGATGCCAGTAGATGGCTTTGCTTCTCAGAGACCCATCTGCAGAGAAGCTAGATTTAAACACAAGCACTTCTGCCCTGAGAGCACAGGGTCCTGCAGGACACCTTCTTCGGGGATCAGGAATCTGACTCCTGCTCTGGCAGCAGCAAGCCTTACTAAAGGTTTCTCAGCAGCACAAGCAAAACTGAATTTGGTCACATCAGATATGGGGTGAGAACAGGAAGGGGTGGCCAAGATCCCTTCTCCTCCTAGCATGGTTAAAGGAGACATCAGAAGTACCAAGTGCCCCTCATAAGAAAGCAGCTCCAACTCCATTTGCAGAGTTGGATCTAATGGCATAGGCTGCTTCCTTTGACACCTTTGAATACCCCCTCTAGCTTCCAGGTGAGGTGAAAGGATCAGCACAGCCTTGCAGAGCTTGAGTGAAAGCACAAGAAGCAGTCAGCTGGTAGCAGCCTCTGCCTCAGACAGCAGGCAGCCTTTGCCTGGCCTATGCCTAGAACCAGCTCCATAGTGGTCTTGCACCTCTGTGGAGGTTCCAAAAGCCAAAGAGAAAAGTAATATTTGAACAATTAAAGACCATGCAGAAAGCTGTAGTGGTAGTGGCTATTTTTGGATGTATATTTTCTCACTTTGTTTGTTGCTTCTAAATATCTGCCATACATCTTATCTATCCCAACCCTTCCACTGTTGTTATCACCAGCATAGCTAAACAACAATATGAAAGCTAAGGCAAAATTGCTACAGAAATAAACTTTGGCACACCCTTTCCACTCTGTTCCCCCCTCCTGGTCTGAGAGACACTGCTTTTTTGGTGTGCTTAATGGCATAGGTTGCAACATGTTTCACAATGTTATTGGAACCATGCAAATTGCCACCAACAATTGTGCTTTCTGAACATAACAGATAAAGAGTAAGTGAAATTATCTCACAACCAATAGCTGTGCTTGCATTTTTTTGTTTGCTTTTTTGTGGTTGGGTTTAGGGTTTTTTTTAATGGAAGCGTGAAAAGTGCTTGGCTGTGCATTTCTTTTGCACTGGTGGCTGCAAACATTTTCAATACAACCAAGAGAAAGGAGCTTTGGTACAATTAGATGGCCAGGTGCTAGGGACTAAAGCTTCTCCAGCCTCTCCCAGTGCTCAGTGTTATCTTCAGCTTTCTATTACTGAATTAGATATTAAACATACTAAGGCTGGTGAGAGAAACACTCATGGATGGTGAATCTTCTTCTTTGCATCTACACCACTACAAAGCACACAACACTGCCTTGTTTTCTGATAGATGCCACTTGGCCAGTACCTTCCATAGGTCTGTGGTATTATTACAATCCAAATGGCATGGAAACCAACCCCAATTCCGGGGAATACAAGAACCTTTTCTACAATGACCCAGCACTTACTCACTGTGTTAATCAAACAACTGTTCCATAGCACAATATGGTCAACACTGAGTGACCTGAAGAAAGAGACAAACTACAGTCCTAAAAGTAAAACAGTTTGTATCCCAAGACCACACCTCAGAAAAATAATTTTTTTTAAAAAAAATTACAAACCTTCCAGAGCATGCTCCCCACTGGGTCAGATGGCTTCCCCCTGCCCCAACCAAGTGGTATGCACATATGCATATGTACCCATACATAAAATATCTCAAAAATAGCTAAAGACTTTAGGAAACACTAAATAATTTGTTACTCATCTTCACTTATCAGTCCAGAACTTTGAGAACTGAAATTACAAGCTGTCTCCAATGAGATAGCCTTGTTCAAGTACTGTGAAAAGATCTGTTCCTGAATTCTTCAAGCCTAAAGAAGTGTCGGCATTTACAAAGATCAAGGAGGAGGAAAAAAAGGAAGAAAAATTGCATCAGTTCTGTTGAAAATTTCTGCAATTAGTTTAGTAACTGGACCACAATGACCAGCCCATTCTTGCTTGCAGTTACAATCAAAGGCAGAAAAAGTTTTGAAATGCAGTTTGCTGTTCTGATTTAGTAAAGTTTTCCAGAACCTGGTGACAGCTTGCTCTCATGAACTGAAGGATCCCCAGCTGTATTCTCAATCACAAATAAATACCACACAGCAGCTTTGAACAGTATTTCAAAAGCAAGAGTTGCATAGATGATTCAGAGTAGTGAGTGAGGAATGTAAATTCCATTTTGAAAACTTTTGGTCTACTAAACCCTCTATTACTCCACAAGACAAGTCAGGCTCTGTCTTGAACAGGGGTTCTTTACCAGCTAATAGACCATGTTTATTGGTGTTAGGTTTAATAATGTCTTAAGTGCTTATATGTTAATAGGCTTGCTGAACAAGTCATGTAGGACTGATGTCTCTTCTCACTTCCAGCTTACATTGGAGTCAAGCAAAAGCTGTGGAAACTCAGGACTGCTTTTCTTCTGCCAGACTTATGTATTAACTTTGCTAGAAGCTGCCTCTGAAAAAAGCTGTGATACTTTCACGGATTACTTTAAAGAAGAAACTGGCTAACCAATTCATGAAACATTTGGCAATTACTTCTAAAGCACAGTGGAAAGCTGGATAGTACTTGGATAGAGATGAAAGTGGAAAAATGAGCAAATTATTCCATCTTTAAGAAACCACAAAAGGTGGTAAAAAAGCAACCAACCTTCTGGCAAAGGAAATCCCAGCCTATTCAGAATAATGTAAGACTGCAGAGGGAGACAGTCAGTAAAGCTCTTCAGCAGAATAGCTTCCTAAGCAATTTAGGAAACACCTTTTTTCATATACCTCCCTGCCCCTAAGGTGGCAAAAATCCTGCCTAATTGTTGGACCAAACAAAACTGCTTGTAAATTCCAGCTGATTATAGGAATGATTTAATGCAACCTACTGGAAGGACACTTCTAAACTATGACTACCTGAAAAAAAAAGACCCAGCAGAACTTGTTCTATTCTCCTGGCAAAATATCAGTACAGGCAACCACATTTCTCCAACTTGAAATATGTTTGCAACTGTCTGACTGGTGTGTTCCTTCACACTTTTCTTCATCTTTTGTTCACTAATGTTGCTAACCATTGGATAACCAGTACTTGGTGCATCTATGCTTAAACAAAATAATTTCAGAGCTGTTGTTAAGGATGCAGCTGTATAAAAAGATAGAAGTGTGCAAAAAAATTCCGTATTTTCAAATAACTGATACAATTTAAGGGAGCTGTATCATAAATATTTATAGCAACACAATGTCTCAGTTCAACCGGAAGGCAGAAATCAGTTAGAGAGATATTTTTATTTAAAATACCAACCAACAGTACAGGACATTACATCATCCTGTCTAGTTTGCACACTATTTTAAGTGAAAGACCACATTCCACTCTCTCAGATCACAAACCCAAAGGCACTCCTATTTTAGCTAGAACATAAGAACAAGGAGTTTTCCACCAAAGCAAAAGTTTTCCAAAGTCTCTACATCCCTAGGGCAAGACCATTTCTCCAAGAAGGAACCACAGCAACATCTCTCTCTGGAAATTATTCTGAACAGCAGGATAAGATTTAAGAAAGGACATTTCATCACATTCAAAATGGGCACAACCCTTCAAGAAGAGCTGAATGAAGAAAAGAAAAGCTTCAATAAGCCTATTACTGGTGATCTGGATGCCCAATTAGTTATTTGCCACAGAAGCAGACCTTTGTGTCTAACAAAAATAAAGCTTGTGAGTTTTGCTAAAATATTTCAAAAAGAGAACTGCTGAAGTTACAAGACATTAAGACATAGACTTTCCTACTCCTGGATCTTCTGATTCGTTAAGCAACCACTGAGGGCAACTGATATTAAGTAATTAATTTTGTAACTTGAAATGTTGCAAGTGTACTGACACCCTTCCTGAAGTTACAAGAACCAGAGACAAGAAATCCGACCAAAACAGATATGACATTGTTTTGTGGTAAATCACTAATTAAACTTTAACTTTGTTTGATTAAAATGTATCACCTATTTGTAAATAGCAACTATTTTTGCAAGCATGTATCTTTTTTACAGAGGGGCATCTTTAACAACTACTCCAAAGCAGATTATTTTGCTTAATAATTACTTTGCTTACAGATGCAACAAGTACTAGCTATCATCCTTGTGCAAAAGTCCCAGATAAAAAGTTTGTCACATTCAGCTGTCTGGGAAAAAAGTTTTCAAGAGTATCACAGCCATATAAACAAAAAATCTCAATCCAGATTTTACAAAGGAAGTCAGGTCAGTATGGTGACACATGCAGGAAATGTAATTCTACAGTCCGCACAATAAAACTTACAAATAAATAACTAATTATAATGTATGTAATCTTTGTGTAAAAAGAGGAAAAATCTGTAAGTAGTAGTAAACCAGTGTCAAATGTAAAAGAAAATCACACAAATAAAAAGAAAAGCAGGGAGATATCTCTATAAACTCTATGCAAAGATAGAAGGCCAAGCCGCTGGTATTTAGTAGGAACATCTTCAGGACTTGTGGACTGCAACATGAAATGCTGGTTAACTAAGCAAAAAACCCCCAAATCGGAATGTCATTTTCCTCAAAACCCTGCCATTAACTGAAGGCTATTCATCCTCTCAGCTGTGGATTATACAGCTGTTATTAACAACTTCTGAAAATGAAACAAAATATTTTCATTTTACCTCTAACACAGCTTGTAGTTTTCTCTCACTATTGCTAAAGCATCTGAGACAATAGGATAGTCCTCAGTTGTACTTAATATCAGTGAAGTGTACAGTTTAAAGAGACAGTGCCACTAAAAATGAAAACATCAGTACAGTTTTGAAAGTCTTGACTCTTTCAATTAAAATTTAACACCCTTCTAGAAGTGCAGTGGTTTGTTTCAACAGAAGAGAGATGCTGATGTTGTATGGCTTAGAGTGTTATACTGCCAAACCCTACACCTACTAGACCACATCAAATTAGACACTGACCAACAGTGGCATTCACAATATTTACATTGCCCCCTCACAGCTGCTTTTCTTTAACATGCCTCTCCTGTACTTTCATACAGAGCTGTGCTACTGCTGCTTGCTTACCATGTCTGCCCCAGCATGGGAATGGGTCAGAAATTAGCTAAAAGTGGCCATTTCCACCAGCTGATAGTGCTTCTCCACCCAGAGAGTAAAAAAGAATAACTCCTCTGCACTGGAAATCAGTGGGAAGATTTTGGTGTAAGAGGAATGAGAGGGGAAAAGAGGTCAATGCAACGGAGCATTGACTGCTGTGAACCCAGCACCATTTTATGCTGCAACCTTTATTATGGGAGGAATGATCATTACATCAGAAGGAAAAAAAATAGAAAATCATTATGATAAAACATTCAAATGACATTGACTACTGTTACCCAGACACTGGATCAGGCATTTGTAAACTCTCCCTTATCCAGCTTTCCTCAGAGTTGCTCTAGATTCACAGTGTGAGTGGGAACAGTAATTTTTTTGAAATACCAGTCTAATATTTGTCAGACACCTGCCTCCCGACTCTTCCTTCCCCATCCAAAACAACAACACTTACCTGCTTCTGGATCTGGAGGAATCCTCCACATATACAAATTGAAGTCATCAGAGCCCGAAAGGATGTACTGTTGAGAATAAAAGTAAAAGTAGTTTAAGACAAAATATCACCTGAATTATGGTATTTTACTATTGATCTACTTCCTCCAAACCAAAAATGAGAAAAAAAGGATAATTTGCATCATTCTTTGCACCTCACTGATCAATCTACATTTAAATGGGAACAAAGTATCAGCACAAAAATGCTGCATGCATAAACAGACCAAAATTGAAAAGCATACTTCAGATATCTAATACCTACTGCCCAAAGTGTATGTTTGCTTTGCTAAATAAGGCTATGAATTTTGGTTGGCTTTAATATAAGCATGTCTAGATCTAGATCACACTCTCTATTTTTCAGCCTGCAACTCTGGTCTTTTTTTGATGTTGATGAATTTCTTTGTTTTTTTCTCATCTCCTGAACTACCAAGGAAAACTCCATCAAACACATGCCTAAGAAGGGAGTTGCCATGTCCAGTACTCATCAAGCCAGACATGTCTACCAAGACCATCAAAAGTCAGTCACTGAGAATAATCTTGAACACCAAACAAAAAACAAAGCTAAACAATCACTGTCAGCAAGTCTCAAGTGGTTTAAGGCCCCCCTCCCTGCTCCTGCCCATTTATCACACTATTCATTTTCTCCCTGGTCATAGTTACTCTGAAGAGATGGAAGGCTGCCCTTTTTCAGCAGTGCAAAAATGATAAACAATCTCTTTATTGTGCAGAACTTGAGGCAATATGCAATTTAAAGTAGCTTAATATACTGCAAGCAGGCACTGGAATGACAGGTGACATTTGATGTGGCAAGGAGCTGATGCCTCTCAGTTCCAAGAGGCCACAGACTGTGCCTTGCCTCCAAATACTTATTCTCCAATAAATGACAGAGAGTACAGTTTATTTCTCTCCCAAATTAGAGATTAAATGACATGTAGTGGAACCAATGGCAGATACCAATTCCAGTTACACTGGTGTAGACAGTGTAAATCTCTATCCCTCCACTAATGTTAGGCTGCAGTTTAATCAATACGGTCAAGAAGCAGGGTTTTTCATTTTATTATTATTATTAGGTTAGGGGAAAGGGAGAAAAATAACAAAATGGACCCCATTTGTCCCTTTTCTAACCTTTGATGAGAGACAAATTCTGTTCTGCTTGGCTCAAATATAACTGGTTTCTGCCTTTCATTCTCCAGGGAAACATAAAATCATTAGGCAAAGTAACACCAAGCAGTGAGGAGACAAGTTCTGGAATAACACAGGACTGAAAAGCAAATAAACAAAAAATACACACCATCACAGAAAAAATGGCTATCAATTTGCATATATTCTGTTTGCAATGCTAATTACATTAGTGCAGTGTTTGGATGTTTCCTGTCACAAAAATGCAATAACGAACCACCAAAATCCCTTCTCTGATTTCCTGCTATCATAATTCAACTATTTTTTTTCCCCTCATTTTTAAGAATTCAGGATGTGAGTAAGCACTTATGAATGCAATTCTGCTCCTTTCCTGACAGGTAAGAAGTACTGATCAAACAAAAGCTCTTTTAAAAGCTTGTGCACGCTAGTTCAGAATCACTCATAAACCCATATTTTCCAAGCCAGAAAGTTATTTCTACAAGCCAACATGTTCAAACATTTAGGCAATTTACCTTCCAAACCAACCTGACAGTGCCAGGAATATGTGCTTCCCCTTTCATTTGACTGCTCATAAATGTTAGCCCACAGCAGGCTGAGCTGCTGTGCCAAAACTCCAAGGATTAGGGCTCATATAGGAAACATCCCAGCAATTAGAAAGAAAGCACCTCTAACACGTTTTGTTAAAGAAATGCTGCGTGGAAAAAAAAGTCTCATTTATATAGAGATGTTGCCAATTGTTACTATTTATTACCAAATTGTGTAGTTGAAGTAGCAACTAGTTTGCCAAGGACACATGACTAAAAACAGACTCCTAACTAAAACACCTAGAAAACTCAGTATCTTGAATTTATGACTATGTTTTTTGTTTTTTGTTTTTTTTTTTTTTTAAATATTTTTTTTCCCCCACATATCATAAACCAACAATGACAGGGCCCCAAAGTGACAGATTTCAGATATCTTGCATGAGGCACATAGGACAGAAAAAACATGTTATGTACATGCTGGCAATGGAGTGTCTGTGAGACCCCTCAAACCTGCTTCCAAAATTATTTGCAGAGGAACACTCTGTGTATCCTGTAAGATTCAATGGTCAGTTGTGCAGGAAATCACGTCAGTGCCCACGGAGCAATGTTCTACCTGCAAAGACCACTGACCCCAGTATACCCTGTCTTGCTTTGGAGATAGCAAAATTTAGAGTGCCCTTGCAGTGATGTGTAGTAATAGCAACTTAATGCACCGTCAAGAGTGTAAACAAGAGGTCAAGACAAGTGATTATTCCCTTCTCTGGCATTTTTGAAGCCACACCTTTGGTGTCTGGCTTGGGTCCCCCAGTACAAGAGTGACACTAACAAACTGGTCAGAGAGCAGACAAGAGGGCTGCTGCAGCTGAAGGCCCATGACCTGCAGGGAAAACCTAAGGGAACTGGTTTTGTTTAGCCAGGAGAAAGGGAAGGGACAGAGTGGACCTCAACAGTTTCCCACTAATGAAAGGAATACTGAGCAACCAGGGACAGACTCTTCTCAGAGGCATGCAGTGGATACCCAGGAAGCAACAGTCACAAGTCACAGCAAGGGCAATTCCAGCTGAGCACAAAGGAACAGCAAGTTCAGGAGCATAACAAACACTGCAGCTCAGCCCCAGGAAGATGGTGGAATCTCAACTCTTGCAAATCCAAAATTTACCTGAACAATTCCCTAGGCAATTGGATCTGATTTTGAAGATGCTCTGCTCCGAGAAGCAACTAAAGTCAGGTGATCTCCAGCGCTCTCTTCTGACTGATTTTTTCAGATTGCCAAAATAAGAAGGGAAGTAATTGTCTTGGTGGATTAGGGTTGGGCTTTGGGTTACAGGGGGAAGGAGGACAGAAGAAGTGAACAGTGCCAGGAAAATGCCCACCTGGAACCTTTACACTCCATCAGACATCACAGCTTCATGAAACTATTGGCAAGACAGGCCACAGCAACAGGATCTGCAGTTCAGCACACGGACTTGCATAAATTAAAGTGATCACAATTTGTGGAATTTAAAAGAAGAAATTGACAAAGTACCTTAAAATGGTTTACAGAATCATAGAATGGCTGAGGCTAGAAGGGACTTTTGGAGGTCATCTGGTCCAATCACCTGCTCACTCAGGGCCACCTAGGAGCTGACTTCCCAGGACTGTGTCCAGATGGCTCTAGAGTATCTCCAATGGCAGAGATATTCAATCCAATCCTACCTACTTAAAAGGACCATGAAGTCCTTCACTTCATTATCATTTTCAAGCCTAATGACATTTGCACTGATCAAACACACTTGCTAAAGTATTCTGGAGTGAATTAAGAGAAAACAAGTAGCAATGAATTAGATATCTGCAATGCAATTATGTCCAGCCACAGAACAAGCTCAGCTGAGAATCTGAGTTGAAAAAGCACTTATGGCTTTAATCTTGACACAAGACAGCCATTAGCAAATGCCAAAAGCATTAACTGATAAAGTCATGTACACAAGTTTGATGTTGTAAGCAATGTGCTGTGAGTAGTGAACTTTTTATATAAAATTAAATTTTATTTTGATGGTTAGGTCTGTTAATAATCACCAGAAACTTATCATATTTCGCAAAACATCCAAGTATTTTGTATCTCTGCCATTACACTGCCACCCTGTAGCAGCCAGCATTGTTTTCTGCTCTCTTTCCCTGGAAGGATACTTTGGGGTACAAGTTTTCCTCCTCACAACAAATGCATTCCTTTTGTCTTTTTTCTGTAAGACTAGGTGATACAGGTCTGACAAGTAGAGAGCAGCTTTTCTGCCAGAGATCGCCAGAAGAACAACCCCATGACTGCAGCCATTGCAAGAACAATGTGGCACACGAAGCTTCAAGGGCGGACACCCAAGCTGCCAAAGTCAGAAACATGCCTGATGTCACTTGCATGACATGTGGAAAACAATCCTCAATTCCAATTAGTACTCTCTGCACAAGACAATCAGAACCTAAGACCTCTAGAGAGCACAGCTGGACTGATGTTACTTGGACATTTACAGGACCATTTGTGAAAAACTTTCTTTGATATATTCATTATTAAAATAACAATAAGACAATAGTTCACTGCACTAGTTCACAGTTGCAGAATCAGGATTAAAAACCCTAAGAAGTCACTCTCTACTACTAGAAAAGTCAAAGAAATAATTACTATTAAGTTCACCAAACTCTAGTTAATAAGGCTCAAATCCTGAGAGAATGAAGTAGACTTCTTAAAATGAAGGAACAGAAAGGAAAAAAATAAAAGGGCTGGAGGAAGAGTAGATGAAAGAACACCATCCTGCACGTGGTTAGACTCCACTTGAATTGTGAACAAGGATTTTTGGTCCTGAGGGGATAGATTCCTAGCAGAGTACCTTCTATTCACTCACTTTAAGAACAAAAGGCCAGATGATCAAATCACAGGGGCAAGCCGTGGGGGGGAGGGGGGGGGGGCGGCGGCGGCAAAACCATGTACATTCAGAGACAGCTCAATAGCTAAGACATCAAGCACTGTCCTCCTTCCACCCTCCCCCCCAAAGACAAACTCAAGCTGAACATAACCTCAAGAACCTCAGTGCTGAATAAGGAATCAGACCAGACCCTGCATGAGGAGCTCAGATGTCTGGGGGGAACAAACCAATATTAAACCCACCTGTTTCACTGTCTGCCTTTTTGCTGCTGTATCTGACCAGGACTTCAGAAATCAACATTTACAATATTCACGTGAAGACAAGATTAGACAGAAAAAACACTTGCTGTTAATACTGGAGTTTTTTTAGAAGGGCAGAGTCAGCTTCTGTGACTAGTTGTTAGCAACAATGACAGGAAAAGGCTTCCAGATGACTATGAGCTGCTGATTCAGAAGTTTGCCTTAGAAGGAAGAAAACTCTCAGGCATGGTTAGTCTGCTCCTGGGAGAAAACACCAATTCAGTCTGAGTTTCAAGTACACATAAAATGCTTAAAATGAACCACCATTAGGAATCTGAAAGAATTACATTGGACTAGCACTCCCCACTCATTCCACTGTAACTCTTCTCATTTTCTCTCTCTCCCCAAGGAAATTACAGCAGTTGATATAAATAAATGAAGATCTAATCTGCTTCTGTAGTCTAGTAACAGTAGCATTAGCATTGCATTTTTCAGAGTACTACCACTCTAGGGAATTTATTTTTTGTTCATAGCACTGCCAGTTTGAAAGCTTTCAAAATCCCACAAGCTACATTTCCTCAGGTGCTACTAAATATGGATTATTTCAATAATTTTTTTTCTAAATTGCACCTTGTTTTAGTCTCCAATATTCACATTTCCTGCTCCCATAAAATGTCCTATTGCTTATGACCTATATCAGAGAGATTTTTGAGCTTTTGGGCCCAGATAAAGGACTAGCAGACACGGATCATGTTTCCAAAAGTATCAGCAAGTCTCTTCAATGGCCCTACTTATGTAGGGGAGAACAACAAGAATGTAGGAGCCTGTCTTAAATGCACAAATCAAAAAGCATCATCACCATATAATTATAAATGTATGCACAAACAACATATACAGGCACAGAAATTTAAACCATTAACCATTTAACCACTTTAAAACTAAGTACTGCTAAGTTACTAGCAGGAAAATGCTTGTCAGACTCGAATTTCATGCTGTTGTTGACAGTTTTGAAAGAAACTAAACTTAAATCTCAATTCCCACTCGCTTGGGCATGTCTGCCCTTTCTCCAGAGGGGCCAATGAAACTTGGGGCAGAAAAGATCAGAGCACACAGAATTTTTCTCACAGTTTTAGTGAGCTGTCCCTTAGCTTCTTCAAGTAGTGCAAAACCCACATGCTGGGGAAGAAGCACAGAGGAATCCAAATTTGAAACAGGCTGGTGCTTTGCATATGTTCTTTAAAAGACAAGACGTACAGGCCCTCTATTTTACCTGTAACATAATATAATTAATGGGTAGGATGTAGACTTTTCCTTCTTTTCCTATGACAACAGATAAAGAATCTGGTTTGGGGCAGAGTCTTAAGGCTCAAGTCTTAATTCCTCCAGACTTGCACATCACTTCTGTGGTGGAATATGCACTGATAAGCATTGAGGAAAACAGAGTTTGACATGAAGCATCACTGAAGTCTGAAAAATATTGTTTGTCCAAAAGAGACTGGAAATCACCTGCAGAAAAGGAATCCATTTACATGAAGAATATGAAAACTGTGTATTTATCCAAGGAGGAAAGGTTTCCTAAGTAAACAAGGCTTATGCCATTTTGTTCTTTGTGACAGCTCTCTGCCTCCAAGAACTTCTAAGCTTAACAGTCAATTTCAAATTTAATAAAGAAGTTGAAGATTCCAGAATTATGGACTGTCCAGAAATATTCTTTTACAAAAGGGCAGCTGTCATACAGAGGGCAGAGAAATACTCCGTAATTAGCCACTGAAAACAAAGAAGTACCATAGATACATCCTACTAACTAAACATCAGGAAACTCAAAAGGGAAGTCATCCTTGAATCCAACAAAATCCCAATGTGACCGTGACAATCTGCTTCTCGTGAAACTATTTCAAGGGGGATAAGCAAGCTATAAACAAAAAGAAGCAAAGCATAAGAAAGCTCCCCTCTTACATAGATGCATATTTGTGTGTGATTGTGTGTGTATATATATATGTATATAAAAACCACAACCATGAACACGAGTCTTGTTACACATTACATTTTGTATGAGAAGTATTTGACAGAATACAAAATTTATTATAGCTGCTTCTAGACCTTTCGTGGTGTCAAGACTGCTCTACACATCTTATTAAAAAAAAGCTTCCCCTGCTATTTGTCAATTTTTAAAAATACTGATAATTTACAATTTGATCATAATTTCATGTTGTCTGCATCTCCTGTAGATAGAAAACCCACAAAATTACTCTCAATTCATCTTTATTGTTACAGTATCTACTAACCAGTTAGGAAACAAGGTAGGTACACAAGTATGGAGGAGGAAAAGAATTTTCCTATTCCAAAAATATCAAGAAACAAAAAAGCAAGGAAACAAAAAGGCAAGACAATTAAGGACAACAGTCAATTAGTCAAGTATTTCCATTTCTTTGCGATTCTTGATCTGTTAGGCTGGTACCTTTATGCTGATGAGTCTAGGTGTGATGAATCTAGGTTTTTAGTATAGAATTCCCACTGAGTGCAGCTTGAAAGACTGCTGTAATCATCACCAGCTGACTTCCTCAGCAGGTCTGTTCCCACCCACATGTCTTGCACTAACATTGGAACCCCTAACAGCAGTGGTCTGATTCAGTAGCTACAGCAGTAACACCTCATACAAATTGTCATGAGTCATTTAATATAGTATTGCCATTTATGTATTCCAGCCAGATGCTGTAGGGTCAGATGGGTGGCAGCACAGCCCAAGGGAAGTACAGGATGTCCCCTTTTAGTACCTTAAACTGCAACCCCAGTCAGAGTGGCTGCCTCCTTGTAGCTCTCATTGTCACCAACTGGAGATTGTTCTCTCAAGGCAGTTAACCAGGAGATGACAAAATAATGAGCAGCCACCTGTGCAAACTACTAACCTCTGATTCCTGTCTTTCAAAGAAAAAACCTAAAGTAAGAGAAGACATAACTGATGAAGCTCTCTCTGAGACGTGTTTGGGAAAACTTATGGCTATGAAAAGAATTTGCCTACAAGGTATCTACACGACTTTTCATCTTCTACTTTATAATAAATTCTGGGGCAAAAATTATGGGGGTTTATTTCAATATTTATCAAATTCAAAGAGGGCTCACAACACAGTGAAGACAGACATTTTTTTCACACTAGCCAGGACAGCCTGTACTCTGCATTCTACCCTGTACTCTTTGAGACTGCTTTTCAAGAGGCTGAAACTGGCACAAAGAAGAGCTTAAAAGTTTTCTATCCCAGCCTGAGAATCAAACAGGTGAGTCCAAAAGGCTTTTTAACAACAGAAGCTTTGTTCCTCAGTAAGAAGCATACCTATCTCATGAACTGGAAAAAGTAAAGCTGTGACACAGCAGACTGGAGAAATACAAATTGCTTCTAGTACATAAATTTCAAAGCCAAAAATTTGTATTCCCACTCCCTAAATCCCTATTCTAACAAGCAGCCAACTCTGTGTGGGGCAGTTTCAAATGCTTACAGAAGCATCATTGGGAACAATCCATCAACATTTTTACAGCTGCCTTTTTGTCATGCAGAAAGGCCACAACAGGAACTTTATTAATGAACAAAAGCAACTTAGAAATCCTTACTGAGGATTTCTATGGTAGGGAGAATATTTCTATTACATTACAAAGAAATCAACAAGTTTATCTGAGCATATGAGTGGTGCTACAAACTGCAGCATCATCTCCCGTGATGCACTATGAGGAACACAAAGCCTGCAAAATTCAAAGTCTCCTGAGTCTGAGCTCCACTCCACCCACCAGAATTTAGTTTCAGTATGGGTTCTTTTGGGTTTATGTATTGCTGTGCAGATGTCTAAAAACCTCCCCCAAGGGCTTATAGGAATGCAGTAGGGAAGGGAGACAGGACATGGGAATGGCAGGATGCACCAGGAATAAGAGAAGAGGCAATTAGAACAAGAAGGGTTAAAGAAAATTCATAGCTACTGCTTCAAGACCTTGACTCTGAAGAGACATTTCCCAATGTCAATTACCAAAAACAAGAGGGGAAAAAAAGAATAAATGATTTCACTGCAAAATTAATCTCATGCATGGACTTTACAGGTATGTATTATGCATATGGCTAGAATTTAAGCTGCTATTTAGATAAAGCAAAAATCAAAATACAGTGTCATCAGTAATTCTTGGAAGAAACCAAATTTAAGACACAGTAAGACATCAATTTTCTTTTTATCCAAGCACAGCAACATATTTGCACACTGAATGCTTTTCATATATTAAGAAATGCTGACTTCGATAAGCTAGTATTCATTAGGAAGTCTTCCATGCAGAGGAAACTTACAACATATTTTCTAAAAGAATAATTCCCTTTCTTCTTGCTAGTTCTTAAACCTAGACATTGATAAGGACTACTTCCCATGATAAATGACCTCCAAATTAGATGACACAAATACCACCACTCAAGAAACACTGAACTCTCTTTCTTTACAAAGGCAATATACAACCATACAAGATCCCTGGCATCTATACTGCTAACCTTGTTTTTGGAAGAGTTACACTCAAGTAGTAATTCTGTTCAGTGAAAAGCTGGCTTGTCCCTAACCAGGGCTATTTAGAACAGGGATTTCAACATAATGAGGGCTGTAACTTTATAGGGACTTGGAGCAGCCTTGCAGTACCGTGCATTCCTGAAACTCTCCTATACCAGTGTAATGTCAACAGAAAAGGCTGAGTGGTGATGTAATGTCTGAGGGCATGCCAGAGTCAAGACACTTTTTGTTTGATTCACAGGGTACAAGTTATTTCTCCCCACCCCCGCCTTCTTTAAACAGGCAATATGCAGTTGATTTTACAACCACAAGCGTTATAGAGCCTCACATTATCTACACAGGGAAAAAACAGGAATGAACCGATAGCATTCATCATTGTGACACAGGCTACAATTCTTGAGCGAGAAAACGTTTTGGACTATTTTAGTGTGGAGAGTGGGTGTGTTTTGTAGTTTCTTTCTGGGCCTTTTTTTTGGTGTTGCCCATCACTACAGCCTCTGAGGCTCCTACACTTAAAAACAGATTTCGGTACCTAAAGTCCTGCAATACTTTCTGTATCTTCAGATACAGGAAGATATTTTCTATACCAGTCTAGCAACTAAAAATCCTTAGTATTTAATCAACATTTCCCAAATTCTAACACTGACAAGAAGAATAGAAACTCATCCAGCACTGTGACATGACTAGAGAGTCTCACACATTTAATATTTGTATGTAATCAAACACTTGTGCATACTAAAGTCAGTGGGATTTGGGTGTACAAACAAACTGGTTTTAAAATTCTGGACCTGGGTGCCTGGAAGGATGGATAATTACATTCTCACACAAATCTCTACAGCCAACAAAGGCCATGGAGGCTGAGAGTCATGCTTGATCCATCCATCCCACCTTACCCTTCCTCTCTTTCATAGCTGGATGACTCAAGTGGGCTCCTGGATAATGAACACACCACACCATATTGAACCCGTTTATCAACCAACACCAGAGCTCTTCTTCAAAGAGTAGAAAAATTGATGTAATGTGAATTAGCTCATCACACCAATGACAAGGACAAAAGAAAAAGTTCTGAGAGGAGCAAATGAAGGTAGTTTCAAATGGTGCAAATAAAATATCAGCTAAACAATGCCTCTGAAGCTTTGGTAGCTGCAAGAAATAAGAAAAGCATGACTGGCATTTCTAGGAAAAAAGCTCATATGCATACATATATATAGATATATATACATACACACACACACTGATCATTGACTTTGAAATCAGGCTCACAAGGACTAGGACAATAATGCTTTTGGAGGAAAACAGTAACTTGCAAGGCCACAAAGAGAAACAAAGCTCTAAGTTCATCCTCTAAGATATCCACTAAGATACTTGTCACTTAGCTTGTGCTGCAACCCATAATACCTGCGACAACTCAAAATCATAGAAGCATTTCAGAATATGTTCTTGAACTCAAAAAAAACCCAAAAATCATAGCAGTTAACAAGTGAGTCTTCCTGCATTTTGTACCTTAAAGCATTAATGATATATCATTCTTTGCTAAGAGGTTTCTATCTACTTGCATCTCAGCTGCTCCAGTAAAAGGAGGTGGTATACAGACCACTGCATGCCTGCTGGTAGCAGGCTTCCCTCCAGAGTGACACATCAGGGGCTCTGGCTGCAAGTCCTTTTGAGCACCTATCACAATCTGTGAGCACTAAAAAAACAATACTGACAAAATATTAGAAAGTCTAAACCCCATCAACAGACAAACCGAACTGTTCCCCAACTAGCAGTCTGTGTTTTGTTTCTGCAAAGAAATTTCATCAATTTAACACACATACCTTATCAAAGCAAGAACAACACTTCTGGTCATTTTGGGAACTTAAGCATTTGGCTTCTTAAGATATAAGGGCAATCTCCAAGAGAACTCTTAAGTTGTGTGCTTGCAGCTCAGGATCTGCTAATTTCTGCCATACCAGAATGCAATCCATATGGAACAGAGTGTTATTTACTTTTACTGTAGATTTTCACCACTGTATTAAAACAAATTTCCAAAGGCAACCCAAAACTAGCAGTTATGGGGTTTTAAATTCTGATGGCCATAATGTGAGGAGTTGAGTCTCACAGAGCTGAAAAGCCATATCTCCATCTCTCATGCATCTTCTGATCCCTATATGACATCCAAACTCCTGTCAGAGCTCTCTGAGTGTCAGTACAAGTCATTAACTCAGGAAAAGAAGTAAATGCTTTTGCCAAGTTAGGAAGTGGTATCAGTGAAAGGTCTTACATCACCTCTGCTGGACAAGAAAGGCCTCCCCCTTTCAGCAGTTCACTTTTTTCCCAATGCAATTGCATTCTAAGCACTTATGAGTTAAGGATAATCCTTTCTTATTAGAGTTAAAATATAGTATAGAAATGCAACTTTATGAGATGAACTACCTGGGCAGGCAACACATAATAGTTTTTGAACACAGGAGGCTCCATTTTTCATTTACTGTGTTCTGTAAGAAAGGTAAAATCTAATTATTTAAGATAGCTTAAAAGAGAAAAAAATATCAAGTTGGCAGTTTAATAAAGATGAAAAAAAGAACTGAAGACAGAGAAAATCAGAGGTTTAATGTGGTAAAACTGCTAAAGAAGCCTTCCTACCATACGTGCCACTTACAATTTGAAAGCAACTTTCTTATCCACAAGTCCCTTCAAATGAGCCTTAGTCCACACAAAATTTCGATCTTATGAGGAAATACAGCCAAGGTATTCTGTGAAGCTTACTTTGCATGGATCTCAAATGAAAGATATCCTTTATAAAGGCTAAGAACAGCAATATTAAAAGGGAGAGGCGACTGGAGCCAGATTAAATTGGATACAGTATAATTTCTTCCTTTGATGAATTCTGATTTGCAGGGGTGAAGACTTGTATACATTATACCAAAGCATACTAGTTGTATACAAGGGCAAAACTCAAAAAAATTGTTATTTTTTTATTCATCTTGTCTATCTTACAGTAGGTTCCAACTCTAACCTTCTTTTCTAGATATACCTGCAACTGGAATTGAGTTCTCTGTAAAAGGCAGTCCCCAAGGGTTATCCCTAGTGTTGACAGTCTTAGCCACTGAATTTGAACATTACTGGACAGTTTCAGACATAGAATTAGAGCATGCGTTGGCGTTTTCTGAATTCATTATCATTTTTCCTTCCAGTTAGAAGATGGGTATGAGCTTGTGTGTAAATGTCAAATTCCACATCTCTCTAACATTCTATATAAACTTCATCTTCCCTATTAGCTTCATATAGTTTTATGAGAGAATATAATTGTCTTTTGCTCTGATTTCCAACTCATTAGCAGCATTATGTGCTGCTACTTATCTGAACAGAAAGTCTGTCAAGCCACAAGAATATAAAGGTTTTTTTTAAATGTGGGCTCCTGAAGTATTGCATCAGCCTGATACAGAACAGACATACTCCTCTTGTTAAAATAATACCATACCTATTAGAAGATGCCTTAGAAAGCACAGCAACATATACTAAGACTTTTCTCTACATCTTTAGTAACAAATGAAAAGCTAAATTATATGTCAGAGTGTACTCAGCTCTACACTGAGTTCCAGAGAAAAGTGTGTTATCTTTAGGCTGACTAAATAATGGACCACAAATTGTCAGTGGTTTTCTTCTTAACCAACATGTTTCCCCATGCTTTATAGTAAGCCCTCAATGGTTTTAAATGAGTTTCATTATCACATTTTCACACTCCTGTCAAAAAATATTCTGAACTAAAGAACACTGCTCAGTGACGTGAATATATTTCCTACTTGCAATCTGAAAGAAGCTCAACTCTGCCTCCTGCAGTAGCAGCAATAGAATTAGTGATGAAATGCTGACTGCAGGAATTTTGCTGATGACAGTTAAGAAATTTTCAGATCATAGTTTGATGCTATCATAGCTTGAAAGTACCTCTTTTGTCCTTAAATAGTGCCTGTGGTTATTAAATACAGCTGTCTAAAGACAATATCTGGCTATATAATCATATGAAGTTCTTTTATCCACTTTATGTGTGACCTGCTTCTTTGTGATCAGTAGTAGGGACAGAGCCCTGCCTCGGTGAAGTAACAGACTATTCTTTCCTAACCACCAGCCATCACCACTTACAGAACACTGACCTACAAAGACCTACCCTACCTGATCTAGTAGTCAAGTACTAAAAGAGAAACATTATAATCTGAAATAAGAACTAATAACACTATAAGTACACAATATTTACATTTTGTGGGATTGCCTCTACATCACTCCATAACAAAACTGAAATGCAAGGAAGATGCTTCCTTATCATGTGTAGATGAATAGATAACATTGTATTAATTGGACCTAAAAAGACAGCAAATATATTTTCTGAATATAATCTTCCAAGTAAGTATTAGATCATATCAAATAACAGGTAAAATTTTCTCATGTGTTTTGGTATATGTTTTCCTTCTTTCACAGTCCACATTGCAAAACAGTTCTGAATAAGCCTGTACGTGTCCTGCTTCCCATGTTATCTCCTGAATCAGAAAAAAGCCACCCTCACAGAGGTGTTCTCAGTCATGGAAACTCTGCAGACCCAGGGCAGCATTGCTTGCTTATTACCTGATCACGATCACCTGCAAAGCAGCAGCTCTTCATGGTGCAGGAGTTGAAGTAGCCTTGGTTGTCGAACTGGAAGACAGGCAGGCGGCAGTGGATGTCGTAGAGCACCGGGGGAAGGCGCCGGCGCAGCGCCAGCAGCTGGGTGCCGTTACTGTTGAACCGGACGCTCATGGCGCTCTGGAGGGAAAGGTTCCCTCCATAGCGGAGCAGTGAACTGGGGAAAGACAAGTGGGAGCAGGTGAGATGGGCTGCATGCATCAACTCAACTACCTAAAGACAGAACTCTTTTTAATCTTATTGAGGTATTTCAAACAAACAAGCCCAGTAAACTATAACCTTATTTAGTTTCTGCTTTAAAGCATCGATTCCTGAAAAATCTTAATATGAAACCTGAATGACAAACTACCAAAATGCTATGACTGTAAAGTCTTCAGAAGAGAAAAGTTAAAGACTGTGAGTAGTTTTGCTAATAACAAATATATTTCCTGCATAGGAGCAAAGTTGGACAGAGCACTTAGCCTCAAAAAGGCTGTACTTCCGGGATGTCTGCCTTTGAGACTGACTCTACTATCACTCAGCCCTTTCTGTTAGCTGGCTCCTGAATCCAAGCAGTCTTTTACCCTTGCTCTGGCACCAGATGGCATTTTCTCCAAATGTAAACAGGCTGGCCATTCTCTCTCTTCTGCTTCTATTTATATCTCTGCAGGGCATCAGAGGATGTTTAAACTCCACAATCAGCTCCAGATGTCTTAAATAAAAGGACATCTTACTAACATGTTATTGCAAGAAATTCTAAAATAAGTCACTTAGCTAATCTTGAACTAGCTTCATCTAAAAATACTGCCAAGTAGGCAAGACAATTATGTTATCACATGACATTATTACCTAAAACTCTCATTTAGCAGGTTTAGCTGGTTTCCTTGTCCCATATAAGGCTGTATGCTCAGAGCTGGAGTATTTGTATCGATTCTTTTTGACATACACAAAACAAAACCAAGGGTTCACAAGTTTCCCGACTCTCTCCTTAAAAAAGTAACAGAAATGTCATTTGTTCCAGAAAGGAACCTAAAGTCAATCAAAGCACACCTTAAATGCAACTTGTACCGATTTTCTGTTCTTTTCAAAGACTTCATTCAACCTGTGTACTTAAAATGATTGTGTATATGGAAAGCAAGACAAAGATGGAAGACATTTTATCCCTTTTTTTTGTTAGTGATCACTGAAACCTCCCTGAACAGTACTAGAGCTCAATTTTTTGTTAACAATTCTGTTTTGAGCAATAAGCATCACATCTTGTTGAGAGCTGTGACTTTTATGCCCCTTCTGGACCAGAAAAAGCATGCCAGCTCAGAATTTGTAAATTCTAGAGGGAAGTTTATTCATAGATTTTTAATGCATAATACTTTCTTGATATAGCCCTTTGCCCCAACAACTGTGAAAAATGAGTCACTCTGCATGGATGGGAAGCCACATTCCAAGCAGGTCGAAACATGCATCATTGCCTGAGATACTGTAAAGTTAAAAGACCATTGTTCCTAAGCTGGAGTTAAACAAAACCAACACAAAATACAAGACTCCACATAATGAATGCCCTAGAAATACAGTGCTCTCACATACACACAGTCTTTCTGAACAGAAAAGTCAAAACCAGGGTGCCACAAAGGCACCATAAGTCACATTTTCAAGGCCAACTAACTAGTAAGTTCTTCAAGCTTGGCACCAAAACTTCAGAACACTTCTATCAGCATGAACGTCCTGGTGTCTCATGTTCTCCTCCTCCAGGGCAAAGTTGCCAAGCTTTTCTAAATCATGTTCAGGGTAGTTAATTAAAACATGAGAGAATTTAATACTAGAAACTGTAAGCTTAGAGACAAGGATTCAGGATCCCTCTCATCAGCCCTATTTTCTTTGAATTGAGACCAATAAAGTACTCAGCTCAAAATACTCAGTAAGACGTTAAAAATCAAAACAAAACAAGATAGCCAAAACACATATGACATTTTTGCCTCCCCCTCTTCTGACAGGTCTTAGTAAGCCATCTTTTTTTCTATGGAACTTTCCACTTCCTTAAAAAAAGACAAACAAATAAGTTAAAACATCATAAACCCCCCAAAACCCCAACCCAACCAAGAACTCAACACAAAAAACAGGTAGAAGAAACAATCCCAGATTTTTTTGGCTAAGAAAAATGTATTAAAAAAATATATGAGTTGTCCAACATGAGTAAGAAGGTCAAAACAAAGATGTACCAACCAAACTTAATGTTTAGGTGCAGCCACTGCTGCACCAAGATTAAGCTTCTCTCCTCATTACCAGCTCTCCCTCTTAATCCAAATCACAACCCAGAATTCTCTCCTGCCTACAAGTGAGTGAGCCTACCAGATACCCCATCCTTTCAAGTCTTCAAGCAAAGTTTCCATGGTTACTAGTATGAAATCATTTGAGATTAAATTTTATAGCAATAGGAGTGCAATATTAAACTGGCTTCCACTCTGCTTACAGATGTTTCATTAAGCTCCTATAGCAGTCAAAGGTACCAAAGCAAACATTTGGAAATTAATTCTGTATTGTGTTGCAGTAAAGTAACTTCTGTGTAGAAAAGCTCCGAAAGAATGTTTTACTTCAGAAATTAAAGGAAGCAAGAGAGACTAGAACTTCAGAAAAATGATCATATCCAAGTCTAGAATTAAGGAGCTGCATAGTTAATACTCCTCAAAATATCCACAGTTTTGCCTGCCTCAGACCCTCACTCCACACAATTCAGCCACATATGTAATGGAAATACAGTTCCTGCTGCAGTTCTTTTTAACATGTGGCTCAAACAACAACAAAAAAAGAAAACTGAACAAAAAAATTAAACCCCCACACTAACAAAAAAAAGCAGTGAGGTAGTTTGGTTGATACAGAAAGAATACTAAAATAGCTGTTTGCCATTCATCTATAATGTAAGATAATGACTTTCCCACTTGCCTTAATTCTGGCCCCAAAAGTCTGCTCCAAGTGCAGCATTTCACTGTACTAATCACCAGCCAGCAGTTTTCTGTTTTCCCCACCTGGCTGTGTCCTGACTGCTTCCTCTCTGCCTCTTCGAAAGGACTTGTTAAATTAACTGCACAGTATTTTCCTTTAACAAACTCTGAAAAGAGGCAGCAGGTAATCAGGTGGGGATGAGGTGAACAAACTGACACAAGCCCCCACCAAACATCCATTTCCTGATCCAAACAGAGGAAAAATATTTGCTCGCTCTCTCTCCTCCTAGGACAGAATATCTGAGAGATATGTTCACAAATAAGAGGGGGGATGTGTATGGAGGGAGTGCAGCTCATGGCTCTATCTTGGTGGAAAAAGTGCTCATCTAGTTCACAAACAGAGGACATCTAAAGGATTTGAGAGAGATCTCTTTCTCTGCCTCATACTGCAAGCACTGCACATGGTAGCAGTACTGAGAACTGAGGATCCCTAAGACTTTGGTAAGTTCCATCATAAAAATTTGTTGATTTTAGGACAACCATGATGGTTTTAGGAAAAAAATAGTAATTGCCTGAGATGCCATCTAGAGTTATCCATCTCCATCAAACTTGCAGGAAAAAAGCAGTCAGCTCTCTCCAAGAAAGAAGCCAGCAGAAGTTATTTTTTACAGCATTAAGCCACTACTAATACTTGTTAGTACTAAAGAGGATGCCTGAATCAAGAAGCTCTAAAGACCTTCAAACTAATCAGAATGAGAGCTTTGCACGTTCTTTTTTTGGGGGGGTGGGGAGGGGAGGGGAAGAGAAGTGCTGTGTTTAAGCATGTTCAAATCACTATTCCTTCTCTCAGCTGCACCAGGGTGTTGCTCTGTACCTTTAGTCAGTGTTACTTTTGGATTTTTACACACAGGATTATGTGGGGCAGTGTAGACATGTTTGGATACGTTGCTCATGTTAGAACTGCCACTTCTGCCTGCCCCATACTACAAGCACTAACAAAGGAGTTTCAGAGGCAACACCTTGTTGTAGTTACTAAGAAGTTGACTGATGCATCATGCCAGAAGCAATACACTCATCTTGAAGACAGACCATGACAGCTAGTGAGAAATCTGAAGGCAATACTAAAAGGACACTTCTGAACAAGATGAGTGCTCTTTCTGCCAGAGGCATTATTTTTATGAATCCAAAGCTAGACTACTCGGATTTACTCTGCTTCCAAATTTGGCTCACCCAGACAGCTGTGGAATGCTGATGTTGCCTACCAGCTCTGGAAGCAATACAGAGCAATACACATGCACTTCTGAGTTTTTCAAAAAGTCATATTGTATGATTAAGAGAAATATTTAGTCCACAGATGGAACATTGCAATCCAAACACACATGCTGGAGCTGAAGGGAGGCTGAGGAGGGGGAGAATGGCTGATTATGTGCAGTACGGTCATTTCCGTAGCTGGACACGCTGCACACAGGCAGCAGGCAAGGGCTAACTAAATACCAGCTCAGCCTAACAATGGAAGGCTTTGAATCCACCAGGAGCACAACTAATGTAAATAATTTGGTTTCTACTGGCAGTTAGTGGAGTGAGGGAAGAAGCAGTATCACTGCATTGCAGTACAGACACTGTCCTTGGGACAGAGCTGTCATTTAAGAAGAGAAATTAATTATGCAACGGAAAATGTTGGTATCATAAAAAGCAGTGAGTGAGGCTAAGTTGATGAAAGAATGACCTTAAAAGGAAAGAATGAACTGAATGCTCGTAACTAATACACATCATTGCATACAACTGTGTTTGTCAGCAATTCCGTAACCACAAAATTGAGAAACTTCTAACTGTGCAAAAAAATAACTGGAATGAAACTTGGCAAACAGAATTTTGGCCTGGAAAACTGCAGAAAAGTTTGGGAGTTTATGTGCAAGAAAATTACTGTGTGTTTAAAAGGCCACAATTCATATATAGTCTGAAGCAAACATTGAGAGCCAAATTAACCAATAACAGAAAAGTCAGCACAATATCAATAATCATGCAGACCTTTTAAAGTAGACTATGAGTCTCAGAAATCTCAAGATAGTTTCTTTGAAAAGCAAATAAATTTTGTCTAAGTGTACAGCACTTCACTATAAGTATTGTAAGTGTTAACAAATGAGAAGGAAGTCCATCAGTGTCTGACCAGAAGGTATACAAGCCAAACTCAAGATTTTATTATTTTTCAGAAAAAACCTAATTTTTCTAAATTCTGTCATCACTGCTTCTGATTATCTTACTACCTTTACAAGAACTGTCTCCAAGAATCCTTACCAGGAAGTCAGGGGTATTTGCTTGGACATTAAACAATAAGCAATAAAATAAAGGATGTGTATTGTTAGCAAAACTAAACATCTTTGCTTTTCTTAAAAAAAAAAAGTACAATTAAAATCAACTCCATCCACCAACATGAGAAAAGTACAGAATTCAGGGTGAAGATTCTGCATGTTCAAGAATGTGGCATTTCTTTGCTATTTACTGTTGGGGTCAGAAACATATAAACTAGTTCAAAATGGAATCTCCCTATCATTAATGAACCTTCATGCATGGCAAACTCTAAGGTGAACAGAAGCTTTGCTGTTCCCTCCAAACCACGAGGACAATATTTTAATTTGCTTAATAACTGAGATTCTTATCTGAAAACAGACTTCAGAAACTGGAGCCCTAAAAACATCAAACATCACCATTTATGTACCCAGAGCATCCCAACAATGTAACAGCAAAGGCTTGCCTAGTTTGGCCCTTATGACCTAATTGAATCACTGAATGAAAATGTTGCTACATCACTGATCTCAGGCAGGTCTCCAGAAAGCATTATGATTTCCTGTATTCTGCCTTTAATCACAGGAAAATAACACAAGAATTTCAGTATTCTGAGGAAGATGATAAGAGCAGAGGCTTCAAGTATACTAAACTCTCCCCCTCATCTGTATTACTTTTATCCTTTCAGGATTTAAGGTTATTAAAAGAGTGAACATCACAAAGACTGAACAGTAGCAGATGACAACAAGCATTAAAAAAACTCCTGTTTGTTAGAATGTTTCACATCCTCCTCCAGCTCTAGCCAAGTTTTGTTTTGGTCTTATTACAGACCTGTTCCCTGTTCTCCTGCCCTAAGCTTGCCCTCACTACAGATCTGCAGGTCAGCAGGCACAAGAATTCTCACTCTCTGCTTGAATCATGTAGGTGTTACTGCAATGTAAGTGATAAATGAGATCCAGTAAGCAGACGATTCATTTTTCAGGAAAAAACTACAAAAAACAAAACAACAAAAAATCAAAACCCCAACCAAACAGCAACAAAATTTAGCCAGATAAAAAAAAAGAAACTAAAGAATATAATGTAAAACACAACTGTCCAACAGCCACAAACAAACTAGCCGAAATGCCTGATCATTCCCATCTTTTTCTAATCCCTAAATTCTCTGATCAGAGTCCATTATTCAGCCTGTTCAGAAATAGCACCTTGTAGGATGGAGTACAGACTGTGACAGAGAATACTGCTCAGCTAAATCCAGCAAAACACAAAGGAGAAGGTTCCATCAGATAACCAGACAGAGAAGATGCAAATACAGCCAGACATGGCATGGGAGGATGACATTTAGGCCAAATTAAAGGAGCAAGATGTGTTCCCAACACCAAGCATACACCAAAGTCGTTACACCACAAAGAACATGGATATCAGAGAATGTTACCTTAGAAAAATAATCTGAGTGTAAAAGTTGGCAATTCCTCCTGAAAAATGAAGCCATTTTCATACCTCATGCAAAATCAGTCACGTGTCAATACTGCAGTCCTATGATACATTTTTCCTACACATTTCTGTGCTGCAATTGTTGCCTTGCATTAGGAAAGCTGAGTAATATCAGCCACAGATTTGTTCTCTTATCCAATAATATATCCAATAATATATATACAGTCACTTCCCTGCTTTTCTCTAGTGAAGCTGCAGGAATTTTTAGCAGAAATTAAAGAAAATAGCAGCAAGAAGAAAGTAGGCCTCTCTTTTGACAGGAAAATTGGCAAGATCCAAAATGCTTCTGCAGCAGAAGAGTCCAGTCTCGAACTAGTAAAGCTTTTGCCTCTAGTAGGTAAAAGATTAATATAAACTTTCACCTAAAGCTAAATGAATGCAACTGCAGACATAACTTTGGACTCACCAGGTTGGTTCCACCACAGTTTCCCCTAGATTGATGTTTCAAAGACTAATTCCCTTCTGTTACAATAGGGTTAAACTAATATTTCAGATGTTCTCCTAGTAAATGCACTAAGAGGATCTCTCCTTTGATTTCAGTCACCAATAGTTTTCATTTTCCTTTCTCCTTGTTTTCCTTCTTAGACAAAAAAAGTTTCTCTTTTACCTCCCTCCATATTAAATGGAAGTATAGAGGTGATTAGGGCAAGACTTACAACAATTACTGCCTTAAGAAAGCCTCTACAAAAACCCATTCAATCTGAGCTTCTTTTGAACAACAGATTATACTTTTAAAATTTGCATTACAAGGACAATGCACTGCACCTCAAATTCTTGCTTTAGAAAGACCTAGGTGCTAAAGTATTTCAAAGCTAACAAGAAGATTAAGCACCATGAGGCTTTTGAAGCAGGCAGTTTTCACTTTTCTTGGTACAGGAAAAACCGAGGGCAAGAAAGGTCAACCAACAGACCTAACTAACACTGTGAAACAAAACCAGGTTTCCTGACTTCTTGTTTACAGTTACACACAGCGTTGAATATCTAAAACCTGAATAGCATCTCTGCTTGTAGGAGCAAGCTGGATCCCACAGAGCAAAGGGACAGTATTGAGCTTCAAGTGTCTGCCAGAACCGAGAGTGCTAATGTGAGGATGCTGATAGGTGTGAAAAAGTTTCATCTTCAAATCAGAAAATCCTCGTGGATATGATGGAGGCCAATCAAGACAGGAGAGGCCAAACAGAATGACCACAGCCCTATCTGAGAATAAGAAAGAATTAAAAGCTGAGCTACTAAGAACACTGTTTTTATTATACAATTTGAACCTCAGTTCTCCAAAATTCAGTTGTGCGTCTAATCAACAAATCTAGGGATCCTAGAGGAAAGTTAAAAATCTTTCCAAATACACTCCACTCCAGGCAGGATACCAGCCTAAACACAGAGAAAGCTAAGCTACACCCTCTATCCCAAAGGGATATATCCCAAGGTCATGCATAAAGCAGGAATGGAAATGAAATATGGAGTGTGTGCATCTAAAACAGAAGCTAAGTTAGAGGGCCGTTCCTATGGTATAGTTCCAGTAAATTCCACAATAAGGACCAGGCATAAGGATGGGAAAAAGAGACTACAGCACCTGCTCCACACACTTAAATGCCAAGCAGTATTTGGCAGACTTGCACACTTAAGTATTTCCAGACAATCTATTAGGTGATTCTCACACAAGCAACAGTAATTACTGCTTCAGAATTAAAAAAAAACTATAAATTCACTGATTTACATATTTCACAACTTTAGGCTGCACTCCTATCTTTAAAGAAGAAAAAAAAAAAAAGGGCAAATAAAAAGCATCAGTTGACTGAAGATGGCAACCACAAAAAAAGTCTCACATGCAGGAAAGTCATCAACATGACTAAAGCCTTGATGATTGTCACCATCTCTCCTTGCCCAAAGTCAAAAAAGGCTCATTTGCAAGTACTCCCTTTTTTCCACCAGTGAGAAGAAAGAAGGAAAGACAGAGGAAACTACCTTAAATATTTTTAACTCTAAGCAAGCCATTGATTTTGGCTAAATTTGTGGCAAATATTTTGGAGATATGTGTTTACAATAATGAAATCAATACCAAAAGCCATCCGAAAAATACTACTCCCCCAGATGCCACTACTATTCAAATGTTCTTTCAACACAGACCAAAGATTCCCAGAAAAATTCAATCCCCAAGAACTTAAGCAACAATCAGTTCACTTTCTACCACATTAAAGGGAACTTCTGAGAAATAATGGAAGACAAATAGAGGGAAAAGTATCTGTATTTAAGTTTTGCGTAATTTGTGGCAAATATGCCCAGTTGGATCTGGTAAGGAGATCTTCAAATTCTAGGCTGAGAAACTGATCAGTTGAGCTGCCTCAGTAGCACAGAAGTGTAACATATGAGGATGGTACATGTGTGGGATGAGTTCTATTTCCTGAACTGCAAGAGAAGACAAATAGTTATTTGAACTATCTGAGGTGCTGTGGTTGACCCATATTGCTGAGTTTCAAAATAGCAATTAAAATTTGTTATACTGTAACCTAAATAAATGGATTACTTTAAGCAGCATCAAGTTAGTCAAAATTTACAACAAATTATTTCACGGGAAGAGAAAGAAATGATAAGCCTGACAATGAACAAGTGGTTGCCAAGATACAGACATTTCTCCTGCAGTCCTTAATACAGTGCTCTGCTCAGAGCAGGACTGACAAAGGTCTCCAAACAGAAACATGAAGCACACTTCTATTGCACTGAAATAATTGAAACAGGTATTTGCCAATTCAAAGATGTAGTGAACTGTACCACCTGCAGGGGCTTTGGGAATCTCAAAGCATTCACACTGGAAGTGATGACAATCAGACACTTCTTTCCTTCACATGAAAAATCAAAATGCAAAACAGTGAAAGTAAAACCTTAAATATTCTTATACTATTCCTGTCATCATGTAACATCTACAGATTCTACACGAAGAAAATTCCCAATCCACCAGCACTAGCTTTTAAGGAAGGAGCCCTGAACCTCGGTAAGCTCAATGTCAGAAGCAAACCCTGTGGCTGGCCTGGATAAATATCCCCAACACAATCACCAACAATACTGGATCCCTCACACTTGCAGGAGCTCAGTATTTCATCCAACATACCAGACAGTTTGGTAACACACAGATGAAAGAAGGCAACAGTCACTTTGCAGAGTGAGCTCAGGAAAGAAAGCTAGAAATGATAAAAACTCAGCACATGCGTGAGCACTTCTCAGAAAATAACTGCCATCTCTGGTGTGATCTTTAAGGATCAAATACCTTGAAGGTATGACCCTAGAAATGAAAATCAGCAACCACTAGAGACTTCAATCTACGGACTTGTACTCAGTTATGATGCTGTGTTTATGACCTTAGAATATCTTCAACAACACCACACAGATTTTCTAAAGTCCTCTCTATGAAACAGGTTACAAATATCACCTGTGGTACAGACAGAGTTGCAAACACTCATCATCTCCCTTTCCTCCCTTTCCCTTGCACATCCACTCATCAAAAATAAACCCTAACAGAATTAACCATGCCTTTATTCAGAGGTAATATTCAGTCCTTTCTTGCAAAGCTGGTCTATTTGACATGCATTTAAATAAGCTATGAAGAACTGTCCTCTAATTTCCTGTAGTTCTGGCAGCTACCACTCCTATTTTGATACTGAGAGAGGCCTCATAAACCTGAAACCTAGCTTTTCCTACTACATGTCAATCTAATACCACCTGCAAGATTTCTATGTCCAACAGCGTTTTCCTCTTGCTATCAGACCACAGGTACAAAACCAAAAAAAGTAATACTCATCAGGTCTTTGAGAGGCTGGGAACTAAATGAAGTAAGAGACACTACAAGTCAAAGCAATCAGGAGACAAGAACTGGATTTTCAAAAGTATCTGTGATTTCCAATACATGTGGACCAGAAGCAATGGATTTACTAGATTGTTTTAAAAATTGGATTGTGTTTACTTGCCGAACAATGACTCGGATGAACACCTAGTAATTAGCACTTGACAGAAAAGCTCTGTTCAAGACAAAGACTTTAGGAAATACAGTCAGTTCAAGACCAGCAGTACAGTGCAGCCACACCTTCAAACTCCTTCACACACTGGCAAGATCGACCTGAACATTCATAAACCTGTTAAGAAGAGCTCTCTCTCAAGATATCTCTGAATCTAATTTGTTTACTACAGGGAAGAAATTTCTATATATCTATATTTTTCTTGCTGTTTAATGAGCTAATCACTAGATGATTCACTAATAGCTAACAACATGTATTCCTTGTCCACAACTTGGGGGTTTGCTTCTCTAAATTTTCAGAGCAAGAGGCAAATTTAATGCTAGTTTACAGTACACTACGAAAGCCTTATTGATTGGTCTTTTTTGAGACACAAATACTCATTTAATGTGAGCTAAGAAAGTTTGTTGAATTGGGCTCTAAACTACAGTTGTCAGCCATGACAAAGAAAGAAATCAAAGCTGCAATAATGTTCCTTTTGGATTTATCTTTCTAGACATGGTGGATAACACCAAAACTGACATTCATTTAACTTGGGCTTATTATGATTTGTATGGTCCAAAAAAAAAAAAGCTTTTAAAATATGCCATAAGGATTACAATCACCAAAGAATACTAGGCTTGCCCTGTTGCTCAAAGATTTTTTTTAACTCATCATTGGGCTTTTTGAGCACATGGACTTGAAATTATGCAGACATCACAATCTCCTGAACTTTCAGAAGAAGCTTAAAAAGGTATATTGTGTGTAAGCATTTCTACCTCACTCAGAATTGAATCCAGTATTTGAATGAGGGGGACAAATGCCTTTCCAGATCCCAAAAATAAAGTCTGGGGTTCTGGAACAGTGTTTTACTCCAGGAACACAAAAAGTCAAATGACAAAAAGAAAAACTCTCTGCTTATAGTTTATTCTTGTGAAACATGCAGCCTCAGAAGGTAAACCATCCCCAGCTTTGGTCAGGTTCCATTTCTACTTAGTAAAAAGCTTGTAAAGAACATGCTGAGTAGGCAAAAAAGGGGAAGCTCAGTGCAGCAAAAGAAACCACAGCAAGTCAAACAGAATGAGCAGAATGCCACAAACAGCTGAACATATCTAATAGTTCACTGCTCCTCAAATGAGGACATGTTTCCTTCTTATGTCCCCTTCTCAGCCTTACAGGCCTTACTCTGTCTTCTCAATGGTCTACAGTTGCCACTGGACTCTCCCTGAACCAAGTTCAACTTGCTAGGACATAAGAAAGCTACAAAGCCTTTCCAGCTTAGTTTTCTAACTTCTAAATATGATGAGTTGGCTCAAAAAACAGATCAAACACATAACTATGCAACAGACATAGGAATGAGGGCCTGGTGTTTTTTAGATAAGTCCTCCCAGACTCACCTAATATACCCCAAGATATGTATTTATGCATTTTAACCCTTGCACTGGACACACCAATGGATCCCAAAGTGCATAAAGTACTGGTTCAATGCTCCCATCACAAGCAGAACACACTTCTGTGAATGGCCTTTTTGCAGCATGAAGATCAGTTTAAAAATGTGTGATGGTCACGATGGTCATGATGGTGGACAAACCAATATAATTCTGATCTCAAAAACCTCCACATAAGTTGATGTAAGTGGTGGGTCAGAGGGAACACAGGAAAGGAAAGTATTAAGGGGACAATGATAATATTTTCTTAAGGGAAAAACCAGTCTTTTTATTTCAGTAAAAAGGAGATGGTCATGGAGCTGTGTGGAAAAAGAGGAGGGAGAACATGAGTACCCAATAACAGCTGAAGTTACATAGTTTTTGCTTGAAATAGATATGTACTCTAACTTGCTGAGTTGCCCCCAGCAATTCTGCAACAATATTTGTAACAGATATTTTATTGTAAATAGTTTAAGAATCACAGACCTCCCTTTTAAAATTTTCTTTTAACAAGGCACAGCTTTCAGACCCCATCTAGTGGTGCGAATGCCTTACAGCAGCCTCCTCAAACAAAACCACATTTAAAGCTTTTCAATGCACTGTTTTCAAAAAAGAAACAATAGACATGGTTTCAGTTTAACGTCCACCTGAAGGAATATAAATACTTACATAGTCTAAAAATAGAAAAATAAGATTTCCAGAATCACTAGCCAGCTTATAATCACAGAATTATATTAGTTCTGTATTTATAGCACTTCATATGCTATTTTTGAGGAGCCAACCCACCACATCCAGACCTTATTAGTATACTAGGGTAGAAGAAGAGAATCTTAATTGCTGCACTAAATCTGAGACAGAAGAGATATCAAGCTGTGAATGAACTTTGGGAAAAAGCAAAATGAATCCGCCTCTGTATCCTGACTCAGTCAGCAAGACTAATCAAATTATGATTATTTGAAGTGAGCTAAACTTTCCACAATTCAGAGCTGTGCAACTGTCTCTAAATTTCTCCATGCATGCCAAGAAATGCTGGCTTTTCAATCACCTCCTTCACTGTAGCAGCCAAGCATAAAGCACTCCCAGCTTCCCATTAGAAAGTTAACCAATTCCACAGCATATGAATAAAATCTACTCATAATCAGGACTTTTCTTTACTAGCTCTCAAAGTATTCAATTTAAAATTTTTAGGGGTGTTTAATGTTGCCTAATTAAAGAAGTGGACAAAACCAACTTTCCTGGCTAGAGGCATGCAACAGCAAGCTGAGATAAATTCTCCCATAATCCAATTGGAGAAGAGCCATATATTTTGAAGAAAAATACACTGCTGTAAAAATCCTCAGATTTTCTGGATAAGTAAGTAGGTACAACTCATTTGTTCCTGTCAAGCAATGAAATCTATATCTGAATTCTCTAACCTATGAGGACATCACTGCTCTATTCAATGTTTTGCAAATGTAGAGCTATTAGTTTAAAACTACACAATTAGCCATATTCCACTGACTGACATACAAGTTTAGAAGTTAACAGCAGATTTCCCCTTTTCTGATAGTCCATTATCAAGCTGAAGAGCACAAAGAAAAACCAGCAAAAAGAAAAACTATACTTCCTCTGAGGAGTCTCTGCTGATTAAAGCCAGAAATTCAGCATCAAGCCTGATCCCCTTCAAATGAGTAAAGGCAAGCCAAATCCTGTGAGTTTTATCACACCTCACCTATATCTGTAAGAAGTCTCCATACCCACAGTGCTGTTGGCTGCAGTGTGTGTTATGTGAAGGTATTGCTAACTACAGTACTGCTACTGGCCACAAGCAGCTAGTCTTCAGAATTCCAAGCTTTTCACTTGCTGGATTTTGCAGACAAGCAGCAGTAAGATTCCCCAGAGCAGCCTCCAGTTATGAACCAAAATGTAGTGCCTGCATCACCTAACTCTGCCTCTATCTGAGAACTGACAGAAATTGGGGAAATGAGTTTTACAGGAAGTGCTATACCAGCAGCAAATTATTAACAACATGTAACCATTTCCCATGCCCTGTATTAGAAGAGTGTTGTGGTCCACCTTAACCCAGTGGAAGTTAAAATTTTGGCAACTCACAGTAAACATTTAAAAGTAACTACACTTCTTCCCCTTCTTTCTACCCATTCAACCTCTAATCAAAACCCCACTACCACACAATGTGATTAAACAGCCAAAGCTTAACTGATCTAATACTTTCTATTTGCACCACAGGTGGAATGATAGGACTGAAAAACTTCCACAACGGCCTCAGTGTTATGATGGACTACATCAATACTGAAGAAAAGGAGGAATTTCCCTTGATGGCTTAAGGCACAAAAATCCCTCACAGGTGAATGTCATGTCCAGCAATGTAAATAAAAACGTAGACTAGGGAAGATCTAGAAATCTAGACAGATCTAGAAATTTTCTAGAAATCTAGAAATCTAGAAATTTTTTACTGCAGTTATTTGTATATTGTGCTATTCAGCAATGTCAGCAAAGATTCAACAATCAAACAAATACTTTTAAATCATGTCCCTCAAAAACTTTATTCCTTCCAAAGACAGTATAAAAGAGAGCTACAAACATGTAGGGAAGCAAGAATTTTCACCATTAGCAGACTTTTTTGACAATGAGGAAAGCACCTGATGCAGTAGCCTTCCTTCGCATGTGCCAGTGGCATGCTTACCCAGACAGCTTCCTGTTTATCCCTAGATTATGGAGATTTTCAGGGCTCTTTAACCCATTCTGCCTGTAAAACTCACCAACCAAAGTGCTTTTGGTACACATCTTACCTGCAACTACAGCACCATTTATTATTAATAAGAATATGGAAAATATTCACGAACTCCAGCACACACCAAGTTCAGTTTTACACAGTCTGCCACAAGTACTTACAGCATTATGTGGATTACTTTAACAAGAACTATTTTTTCCCTGTGATAATTAAGTGTATTCTCTCCGGAAGAGACAGCAACAAACTAAAACAAACAGATAGATGTGTACATTCTGGCTTCCACTTCCTCACTGGAGTGAGGATTGTAAATTTACTGATCTAAAATTAGTAATTTTTTTCCTTGTATGACAAAGTGAATTGGCCACAAATACATTAAAAAACAAGTTCTAGCTTTCTAGATTAGCAAATTTGATCTACAGAGACAAGCAGTTTTGTCAAATGCTCTGTTACTTAAAAAAACTAAAAATCTAGCCTAATTTATTTAAATACAAGAGACTCTGACTTTGGCAGCCCACTAGCAGGACACAGATCATTCTGAAGAGTCCTCTTTCCTCAGAGTTTCATGGGGGAAAAGTCTGCAGTGGCAGCAGAGTGCTTTAGAGTCATTTTCTTTTCCTAAGCCAAGCACACCCTTCTCACAGTGTTTTGGACACATCTCTGATCAAGCAAACAAGGACAGCTAATGCCTGTCCCAGAAAAATGGTAGCTGAAAGCAGACTTAACACCTGCATTCATTTATGTTACAGCTGGCATCCAGACAGATTTAACCCACCACAGATTTTTATGATGGAAAAATGAACATTTGAAATTTGAAAGACTGAAAAAGCTTAATCTCTCATGCATGCCAAAGTCTGGTATTAGACATTGCATACACCCACTTTAGAACCTAGTCTAACGATATTTCAAGCTGCAACCTAATTCTCTTAACTTGTTTTTAACTCGATGCAAATCTGGAAGCACATTGTACAGCCAAATGATTATAGATGTCTGTATCACACAGGAAGTCATGTTAAACTCATAAGCACTGAGTAAAAAGCTGCCTTGACCACACTTTCTAGTCAGCCACTGAAAACTGAGCTGGGCAGGAAAAACAAACTGCAAACCAGCCTACCACAGCTTCTTCCAGTAGTACCAAGACAGTGCTAAATATAATGATGAGAACTTGACATAGCAATCCAAGTTAATCTGCAGTGGTGAGGCCAGGCAGGCTTCAAAAACAATCACTTACCTTAACACTGAAGATCTAGCTCCATTTTAAATCAAAATAGATAATAAATATGAAGAATATTAATTATGCAAAATAATTGATTACCAACATTGCTGTTAACTTTGTTCTGCATCTTTTCTTACTACCATATATACTGACTTAAATAAAAAAAAAAGGCAGCATGCCATCACCTCCCAAGAGAAAGAAATAACACAGCATAAAACAAGGACAGCCAGATCATACCTCTGAGGTTTACGAATATCCCAGAGTCCCACACCTTCCTTAGAGTTGGCAGTAGCCAGTAATCTGGGTTCTACTGGATTAAACATCACACTGTGAAAGGCTGATGGGTAGTGTGCCAAGCAGAAGGGCTCTGTTGAAAAAGTTGAAATTTCAGACATAAGAACAAACAATGCATTCAACTGTTTGATGCAAGGAGTTTGGCAGCTGAATATGGAAACAGAATAACAAGATCTGAAGATATGGAGACATGTTCAAACCACTTCTCAAGCTGACACATCCAAAGCAATATAAAAACCTGAAGTTTTAAAATCCACCCACGTGTACATTAATTCTGTCTAAATATGGAAAAGGACACATACTGTATTTCAAGACACCATTTTCTTTATGGGAGGTTATCAGAATTTAAAACTAGCTACTCAAAGATCAAATTTTTGAATCTTCTTAAGGTTCATGACCAAATGCTCATCTGATAAGGACTATACATGGAGGGGCTTCTGAAAGCTTCCCAGTAATATATGCCTGAGAGCTTCCACAGCCACTGCTGATTACCCAAACCATAAATGCAGCAGCAATTGCTTTTAAGGGTGAATAGGATTACAAGAAGTGAAATAAGCTTGTATGCAACTAAGATCAACGCAAGCTGCTAACCCTGAGGAAAAGAAGCTACCACCTCTTAAGAGCTGTACAAGCAGACAAGAAGGGTGTTCCTCTGGCATAAAAAAAATGTTAACACTTAGCTCTTGCTGTTCACACAGAGTAGAAAACATGCTCATTCAGACTCTCCCTCACATAAGATTGTGTTTGGACTGCTACTCTGCCTTATTTATTCCATCAAAATACTGTCTCCATGAAGAGTGGGGAAAAGCCTTGACTCTATTACCTTCTCTCTATTTCTGTGAGCTTTACAGCTTTAGGCACAGTCTAATTCTTTTTTTTTTTGTTTGTAACTTTTGTGGCATGCTGGCACTCTTTCAATCAACTAAGAAACCAGAATCAATCCCTATTTTGAGCCAGAGATTTGGCCAGACTTCCCCATTCACTGATTGCTTTGGTGCAACTCCTGTGTCACTCATGTGTTTGGGAGACAGTTATTGTCCCTATGTGAGCCACCAAATGCAGCACCTGTAGCCCCACAAACACCTCCAGAGCTATGTCATTTTCTTTCCTCATTTCCCTCATTACCACATATAAAACATGGTTAAGCAGGCAACCCTCTTGAATTCCCAGTACCTTATGAAATGACTACCTATCAAGCAAATGAGACAGAATTAACATTTACTTGTCTCGTTTGTACCCTCCTCTCATGCTCTATTACAAGTTTTTTCATCAGGGATTTTCCTTTTTAGTGTTTCTTTAGCAGTGATGAAAACAAAGGTCTCTGACCACGAATGAAGCTCCATGGTGCTATTCATTGTCATAAGAGCCAAAAGTAAAAAGAAGAAAAGAAGCCAACTTTTGTTCTGCCAGTCTGCCCAAAGGTTTTAGAAATTGTTGTTGGTCTGCCAGCAGCTCCTAATAAGGTTTAACACCAAAACTGACCTTCTATGTTTACATCATCAAATCAGAATCCTGCTGGGACATAAAAGGCTGTGTTATTAAAATGGCAGCCCCCACTGAGGAGCAAAGGCCTGCATCAGCTGAGTGGAGAGACAACATCAGATTGCCAAACAATGGAGCTGGGTTTTAAAATAAACTTTAAATTTGTGCATATTTCCTTAGTCAAATCATTGTCACTAACTACTGGTGCTTTCCTTCACACCTTTATTATAAATAGATGGCACGACGGTTTTCTTCTAAGATATCAAAACTTGCCTTTCAGCCAGTCAAAGACGGATCACAGGAGCTAAACCAATGAGGCACTAAGTCATTTTAATGAAAACGAGGGGGGTTACTTTTCTATTGTTCCTTATGCTCATTCACAATTGTAGCTCTTATACACTGGAGTATGAACATGTTTCTGAAGGGAGCAGCTCAACACCATCTTTAATAAAAATGGTAAGTAGTCATTTAAGCCAGTAACAGAACTGTAAAGACCAGGACTTGCCAAAAGAATTATGCTCCACCCTTCTCCAAGACTCACTGTCTCAACTGTCCCAGATAAACATAACTCTCCTCTTCCTTGCCTTGCATGAATCCTTCCTAAATCAATTACGTTTTCCTTCTAGAGATCTCACCTCCATGGGAAGACTCTCGGATGTCCCAAATAAGAACCCGGCCATCATCTGATGAACTAGCAAAGATGTTGTCATTTACTGGGCTCACTGAAAGGCCATACACTGCATCTTCATGGGCAAACACATCCAAAGTCTCAGTGCTGGAAAAGAGACACAACATTATCATTCTTCCTTCTTTTGCTATTGTTTCATAAAGCAAAGTATTTGCTGCTTTATCTACCTAGTAATATTTTGTGACAAAGTTTCTGTAATTTCATGAGACCCTCGTGTTTAATTAGAGTAGAAAACCAAACGAAATACCCATGTAGAGTGACTTCATGCTATGAGGAAAAAAATCTCTCAAACTAAAACCCAAACATTAAAAACTTTAGATACTGCAAGACGCTATGGAACACATGATGCATTAGATTTAAGTTTGGGAGCATGTAATGGGAAAGGGAAAGAAGCCTTGGGACCTCTACGGTCAATTTTTTACCACTTAATGTAAAAAGGAAAACAAGACAGAAGTTCATTCTTTAATACAGGTTTCTGTTTTGTCCAAAAGTTCAGCTGAAGCTCACATAAGAGCAACTTTCCAGATGGCTTTTTCAGTAAGTTTTCTTTGTTTTTCAGGATAGACCAGACCGGTATTTTTCCATGTAGATAAAACAGAAAAAAACCAACAAAATAAAAATAATTCCCCCAAAAGTATATTTGGTTTTCAGCTGTTTCACAGCAATAAAAAAAAAAAAAATCGTATTCTCTATTCTTTTCCCAATGTTTTAGATCATCTAAAAAGCTGGAATAGTGGTATGGAGAGGTCAAAACCTAAAATACTACATCAGAAGATCATGGGACTGCTTTATTTCTTTTAAAAAGTCTATTTATTTCTTTAGGAATAAAGTCTATATATGATCCCTATATCTCATCTCATGGAAGCCGCACTAAACAGATCCCACATAAAATCAGCATTTCCCTCATATGGCAATTGATGTTCTTAGTGGCAGATCTACTAACTCTGTCTCAGGGATCATTAGTACAAAAGGCAAAAAAAAGCAGTAACAGAAAAAGCCATTTAAAGTTATGAAAAAGCAGTTGACAGACTAAGTGTTATCATTAAAAAGAGATCAACTTTCCATAAAAATCAATCAGAATTCAGGCTACTAAGGTTTCTTTTAGAAGATCATACAAAATAGCCTTAGAGGAAGGAATTCTGTATGGATTACAACCAGACTTAACATACCTAAAATAATAAAAACCTGATAACAAAAGCACATTAAAAATACGCACATATCAAAAAAACTTGTCAAAACAAGACACAGCAAGAAAAAATGCATTACATAAAAAAGTTAGAATGACAAAGATCTTGTAGAATCTTTAAAACTCAGAACACAAACACCAGCATCTAAAACTGACATTTCCACATTTAATTAAAACAACAAAAACAGAACACCAAACAAAAAAACTCTCACAAAACCAAATACACACACCCCCCCCCCAAACCAAACACCCCTCCCAAAAGGCCTAAAATGTTAAAAACAAAACAAAAAAACTCCCAAACACTAAACAACATTATATTCCTGAGAAACCATCAGAACAGAAGACAAAGTTACTTTTGCCGAGCTTGCATGTAAGATTTATGCAAGAAGCAGACATAAGGTATGATGGAAGGCAGATATACACTGAACAATTCAATGCAAAAGGCTTTGGACAGACACATCAAGAAATATGCCCACATTATGTTATTCAAGGAACTCAAAGAAATGTAAGGTTTTTTATTTCTCTGTTCTTGCATATACCTCTTCCTGCTTTTTCTTTATTTTCTTGAATTCATGTTAAATGAATGGTCAATGCTTCAATCTGTAGAAGTTATTAGTACAGATCAAACTTTTAAAGTTTTTTTTTTTACTTCAAAAGCACTAAGCTCAATAGACAAGATGTCTAGAGAAGTCCAATTCCATATATTACTGCTACTGTATTAATTATACTTTGACGAACAGCCTAATCTTGATGTAGCACAACAAAGTCTAACTCCCAACTGTTTTGCAGTTTTGGTAGAAGGTAAGTATCAAAACCAAAATTCTTCATGTTAGAGTGGAGAATCAGGCATCTGCATCCAAAGTTTTAACAGGAAGTTAGGTAGGTCAAGCACTAGCCATCTTAAACACAAGTCAGGTGAGTATGTTGAAAAACAAGAAGTCTGTGCCAGAATAATCCACTGATTATTCAGAACCTACTACACTGTCTGCAGGAGAGCATATACATTTAATTACCATTCTCTTTCATGAGGTCAAAATAATACAGAACCCAAGCACTGAAAAAGAAAATGGAGTGATGGGGAATACTTCATTCCAGTTATGAATTTAGACAAATAAAAACCAAATTTCAGTATTAAGAGTTCCTCTCCTAAACCATTAATTTAAAACACAAAATGCCTACAGTGAGTTGACATTAAAGGAGTTCTTGAAGCAGTGGAAATACAAACTGTGTATATACCTTTCAACATCATGGAGTATAACTTGCTCATCATTGCCTGAAAAGAGAAATATAAGCAATTAGCACCATGTTCTAGCAATTACAAAGCATTATAGTGAAAAAAATCCCAAACCACATTTTAAAAAAGAATTTACAATTTCAAAACTAATACTGAAACAGAGAAGACCAGCTCAGTTGCTACATGGTTACCCTCTGCTCAGTTGTAAGAAATATCCCATGTGATACTGCCAGTCATGACCAAATGCACCAACCTGCTTCATCTGCTACTGCTCAACAAATAATTGTATTTAAATATGCTACTAATCATTCTTTGTCCAGTTTGAGCTTAAGTTTGGGGAGATTTGCAATAATGACTATTACATGAAGCAGCAGAACACTTTTAACTCTCATAAAAATACACCTTTCTTCCTGTTCAAAGGATGCTCCATGAAAAGATCGCAGAAGGTGAAAACAAACGTCATAAATGAAATGCATGTGTGGCTCTCTGATCAAATGCTGCCAGCTAACACTGTCAGCATTCAGGGTTTTGCAACCATTGAGAAGGTATGAATGTGACAGCCAGTGTAATTTTTTCTGTATTAACAAAAACCAAACCAAGTAACCAGACAATCATGTCACTTTTCTTTGATCACATCAACTGAATACGATGGAAACTAACCACATGTGTGCAGACTAAGAGGGTCACAGCCACCAAGTAATGCCAATAGCTCATGCAGAGTTTTTCAAGTTATAACAAAAGATAATTTTTTTAGTCTCTGTGCTGAATATTTTATTACCTAAATTTGGCACCTCCTCTTTAGAAATATTTAAGGACACACAAACTTTTATATTTAATTCAGAAAAAACCGACAAAACTAGAAAGCTTGCAAAGTCATATTTTTATCTTTGTAGTTGTGATGTAGAGCTGTGAAGCTTTCCTAATGCACACTAAAGACAGAGACTCAGAAGGACCAAGATTTCATGTTACAATTCTTAAATGATCAGTTGACTCAGTTTTCATTTATCCCATACATATTTCAGTATTCTGTCTCAGCAGAGAAATATGAGAAAGTTTCTCTTTGATGAGCGAGGTATGAGATTTTCTACAACCATTTCCTCTTTGCCCAGGCTCCTAGAAGAATTGTGCCAGCCTTAGATTACTGCAGTAGCTCATCTTTTCCATGGTACAATAAAAAAGTCATTTAAGTGTAAGTGTCCTTTGGTCATTAATTGTATCTGGAACTGCCCATTATATATGATTACACGCTGCTTATACCTAGTAAAACTACTCCAGTGCCTACGTATTTCTCCAGTGAAAAATACAGCCTGGTTTCTCCAATGACAAAATTTCCTCCAGCAGACACTTCTGGCTCTTCAGTCTCCATCCAGAATGAATAAAAGAATCATTCCAGTTGCCCGGTTTCAGGCATCCAGTTATCGTGGGATCAAATTCCCTTCCACCACAAGCTCCAAAATGGTAAAGAAAGAATGAAGGGAGAGTGGAATAACCACTGTTTTCCTCTCTTCTGTGTGTGGGAAGAGAAAGTAGTGACAAAAATCTAACCACAAACAGGATGCTTCTGGTAAGGACTCATCTCTGCACAAAACATCACTGCTGTTCAGCCAGGGGAGGTTCCACTTACAGTGTTTTTACTTTAACACTGGAGAGTTCGTTCTTCATTGAGATTAACTGGGTCGTAATTGTGTACACAACTGTGTCATTTGTAATTTCTCTTGTTTTGATGAATGCAGTTACAACAATCAGAAAGACAGGAAGAATCTGCCATTCCCTTCAGTTATACTTGTAAGGGTGAAATACTGCAAAGCACATACAGAGGAGCACAGTTAAGGTGGCCTAAACTCCGTATCTGTCATATAAGCACTAAAAAAAACCAAATTCAATTTCCTGTAGGTTTATTTCAGCTTTTCATATACCTAAAATTAGGTGCAAAGAAAAAAAAAGTCCACAGAGTTTACTAGGAAGGGATCTTCATTTCAAGTGCTGCTCTACTCTCAGTGTGTATGGACAGAGAAGGGCAAAAATATTCTTCAAAGATGGGAACTTCCTTGGGACATTTTTTTCCCCCAGAGATTACATGCAAAACATTGTCCACTCAGTTCCTGCCTTCCATTTTTGTAATGGCTACATGGGGTGCTTGCTCCTTCAAAGCAAAGAGCTCTGAAATTCCTTGGATGCAATCCAATTTGTACTGAAGTGGAAAATCCCTTCTCCTCTATTATCAGGAGTTGCTTTAGAGAAAGGTCATCAGATCATAAGTCATTAGTCATTGGCAGTAATTTATTTAAAGAAAAAAATTGAGTTCTGTGTGACTTGTGCTAGTTTACATATTCTGACTTTTAGTTTTGAGGTTTTTTTAAGTATTCCAACTTCTATGATTTAAATACAACTCCAAACTCAGGTGTGGATGTGAGTGTCCATGTGACAACCAGTAGATCTTAGAACCCACAATTTGTTCAGACTTTTTAAGAATCTCCTAGAACATCATTGAGTGAATAAATATAGCTAGCCCCATTTTACCAACAGAGATAAAACAGATGGTACATCTAGGCCATGCAGCAAAATGACTCTTTACAAGGGATCCAAGAGTCAGACTCACAGCCCTTGCAGATGAGCTAACTGAATCTCGATGGAGCTGCTGAAAGAGTTCCTGACTCCTCCAAAGGAAATAATTTCTGGCAGAGGATAAGTGTTTTTGTGCAAACCGGAGGAGGAAAAAGAAATGAGAACGGCCAGTTTTTCTGTGCATCAGCTGTCACAGCTCATCTAACCTGGCATCTTAGCAAAAATCCACCATAATCAATTATATAAACCTTAACTGCAGGTGTTACCTTCAGTAACAAGGTACAATCATACCACTCTTCTGCCTTTCCTGTGAAAACAGCAGCCTCTGATGGCAAAACCCAGTGGACAGAGGGCTGAGTTGGACATGAGAAAATACCATTCCAGCTGGTTGAGCAAGATTTGGCACACTTCAAGACTTGAATATTCATGTAAGGTTCCACTTGTCTAAATTCAAACTATAGTAAAAGAGACACTGGCCCAAAATTCCACTGCAATCACTTGTGCAGATACACCCATTTGAAGATAGCATGTACTGCTATTTTTCTCATAAAACAAACAGTAGTCCCCAGAATAAGAAGATAGGCATCACTATTTGACAGTCCAGGGGTTTATTCCACCTGAGAAGTGTAACTGAATAATTTCATCCCTGAAATCTGACACCAGCTTAAGTTTTGTCATATCCTTTTTTCATAGGCACGTTATAATTTTAACACAACACTGAAGGACGAGAAGCTTCCACCATTCACATGCACTCACAATCAATCTCTAGCATTGATTTACAGTTCATAAATCTTGGGTCAAAAAGGTAATGAATGGCTTTGACCAAGTAGTCTCATAGCACCCTAAAGTAATTCTAGCTGTATGTTAATGGACATACTGGACATACAAATTCTCATCCATTCTGTGACCTGTGACCATTTCCACCAGAGGGTGGAAATGAAGTATAGCAGAAAATGGCACTCGACTGCATTGACAGTCTTGTGCCTTTTTCTTCTCAATTTAATTTTCCTCCCTATCTCAACACTTTAAAAATCAAGTGTTGAAATGAACCTAAATTACAGAAACTATTACCCCAGAACAAGCATGTCCACTTCCCTTACCTTAGTTTTAAGATCGAATTAAACTTTCTATTAAAAAGTAGATTTATATTAAAAAGAGCGCATCAAGGGTTATCAGAGCCCAATGTGTCAACAGTTCTAAAAGACAGAAGCTTACCTAGTAAGAATTGAAACAGGGTCTAAGAAAACATGATCCACCAATAGATGGCAATAGTTCTTCATGAGCTATCTAAGAGTGCATTGAAATCAGATAGCAGCAGAAAAGATTTTCAAGCATCAGGCTTGAGTGCCAGAGAGAATGCAGGATCTGCTCCCAGTACAGCTAAGAGGGAATAACAAAGACAATGTTTTCCACAGTCTTTAGCACAAGTAGAGGCAGACTGGACCCAGGATTCTCAGTGTTTGAGACATGGTGAGTTTACATTGGAGTTTGGAAAAAGGCATGACAAAATTGAAAATGTTGTGCTAGCTAAAGGATTCCCTGTTCCCAAAAAACCCCCAATTGCTGATTAAGAACATCTTTCAGATCTCATGTGGGGCAGGATCTTACTCATGGCTTCTACTCCAAGACATTCATAATACATATTCATGTGAAATCAGAGTGCTCTTCCTTCCTTACCCCCAGAGAACACTTTTGTATTGCCACTGTTGAAAGCTAGGCAGAAGATGTTGGAGTGATGCTCCCCTTTCAGCTGAACTGGTTTGACTCTTGAGTGGATGGCTTCTTCCATATGCCAAAGTAAGACTCGGCGGTCATCCCCTCCTAGAAGAAATAAAAGAAATGTGCATTACTGCCTGAGCCATGCGTAAATTGATTACAGACAAATTATTTAACTCCGCAGCTATTCATAAAAAGCTTTGCTAAAACCTTGATTAGCATAAAGAATGTATGCCTTTTTGGATATACAGACACACATTTACATTAAGATGTCATGCAGTCAGGTATTCAATTAAAATTAATGAAAACAGAGCAATCAGCAGGACAAGTTTGAATTAAACAGCTGCCATTCTGCCAACACATAGTGACAACCTATAGCAACCTGGAAACTCAGAAATTTACAGCTATGTAAAATTTCATGGCAAGCTGTAGATGAATTACATGCCAAATTCACATATGCATGTTGGCAAAATGCTTCTACACCAACTCCTTGTTGCCAGCATTGCTTATATTATTCATAAAACATGAACTTTTTCCCCCTTTCACGGACAACTATATATCCTCTAGCAGTCTTTGCAAAGCCTTCATGGCAGAGGTTGGCTCAGGACTGATAAAAGACAAAAAAGTTTTGCTGAAGCATTCAGAAGTCTTCAGCACGCAGTTATGCCAGGCTTCTAAACCACTAAAGGTTAGGACAAATATTTCTGTGAGGTGAAGTCCTGACAAAGAGAGTGCCTGCAAAAAGGAAGTTCAACTCTCTCTCTCTCTCTTTACATCTTGCTGTACTCCTAATTGCTTGCCTATGTGCAGTTCTCAGTTCAGAACTCTATACATAAACATATTTAAGTGCCTCCTTCTCTGTCTGGCAAACAGTTATATATAAAGTAAATATTAGACTGTTTGTGCTTCCACTGCTTTAAATTATTTTTTATTAGGAAAAGAAAAAAAAATCAAGATCTCTTGTATTGGTCAGCATTCTCAGCAACAATTTTGAATGCCTGTAAAATCTGAATAAGGTTTCTTCAAGTCAGACTCAAAGTATTTTTGGTATCCGTCTTTAAAAACAAATGAAAGAGAATGGCATCACAAGTGAAATGTGACACCAGAAACATGCTGATTACAGTTAAAACATTTTACTGATTCTTTGCACAATCAAAAGCCTAAACTCAGAGCCTTTTGAGCTCCTATTCAGAGGACAAAGGCATCAAAAAGAGAAAAAAAAGTAACCAAAATTACTTGGCCTGCTGTTTATTTGCAAAACAGGTAAATGCATAAATAGATTTCATTACTACTATTAATCAGATTTCTTAGAACTTTTCACAGCATATGTTGCTATTAAGAAATTTTCCCATGGAACTGAGTTATATCAAATGTCCTATAAGTAAACAGTCTCTCACCCTTTGAGTCTCCTAACAGATTTTATGACACTTTGATAGACAGTACAGCAGCATGTTATGATTACCCATGCTGCATGAAATTGTGTATTCCTCCTCCTGATTTTGTACTTCACATACCAAACAAGAGTACATGATACAAAGATTTGTGATGCATTTGATAGCTACTGAGAACAAGTCAAATTTGATGGATCCAAAACTCACAAGTTATTTATGGTCAACTAAACTGATGGAGACTTAGGTTTCTTTCTGTCTAGAAATAGGAGAGATAGTTGTATTTGCACTCTAGTGATTGCAGATGAGCTTGTAATAAGGAGACATAGAAATACATGAGTGTCGAAACATATGACCACATTATACAAGTTAAGATTAAGAAGTAACTGTCACACCACAGGTGACTACTTCCCAAAGCTGCCAACCACCATGTCATAATGTTATCACTACCTGAAAAACAGTTTAAGCAACATTTAACACAGGTGAACACCAACGTTGCTTCTATCAGACTTCATTTACTGCCTTCTTTCAGAGGCAACATGTTATTTGTTACCATAGCAAACTAATATGCAAAACCATTGCAGAAAGTCTACACATCCTCCTATCTAGTAGCACAGCCATCTAAGTGTCTCACTTTAACAGTAAACTCATAATCACTTCCACCAATCACTATCCAGATTAAGAAAAAAACAACCAAACAACCAAACAAAACAATCAAACAACACACATCCCACCCCCCTCCCCCAAACAAAAAAATCAGGATATCTATAAAACAAGCAGTACTGTGGTTCCCAGCATACATACAGCATGGTGGGAGTAGGGTAACTTGCAACCTGTGCAGAAAAGTGTTTGATAGTGTGAAAAGTTGCCACTACCTTCTCTTTGATAAGTTCTTACACCTTAGTGCCTGTTTGTCTTGGAAACTACTTTTCCTCTTGAATACAAATGTCTCCCTCTTCCCAGACACCCAGATCTCCATGAAACTTTGGTGGTGGCATGTTCCATATCTTAGGAGCTTTTCAATGCTCCCCATACTCATGCAGTGCTTCTCTCCTCCATCTATGTATTCTCTTGTACATCCTTTTCTTTGAGAACTTCTACACCTGTTCACTCCTCAGTTTTATTCCTCTCATATCCCATTGAGACATAAAAGTTTAACAAAATAATAACATTAACTGTGTTGAAAGTGTGTTCCCTTCTAATTCCAATTCAGCTGTTCTAGAAATACTTCAGACTCCAGGCCAGTTCCACCAGAAAGAAAAAGCTACCCAATGTGTTGGACCACAGAGGATTCGTGGCAAACAAGACACTTCAGCAATCCCTACATCCTCACACAAGAGAACAAGCAGTGTTAACTCACAGGCAAATAATATCCAAAAAAAGGCAAGTCTTAAGTGACTGAAACCAGAAAATGCAATCTCCATTACCCAAACCTGACTCTTACCATAAGAGGGAAGAAAGGAGGGAGGTGCACATGTATGGGCAGGTATACAGGGAGAAAGTAAAGAAAATGTGAATATATAGTTTTTATGCTCCGTAGAAAGAAACTATGATTCATCAGACACAAACTGCATACACATTATGCAACATAAATTACAAGTCTGAGAATTATAGGAAACTTCAGATCTGTAGCATTTGTTCTGTGCAATAGATCAACAAATGCAGATTAATCAAAATGCTTTCAATTTATGGTGAATTTATTGAGCATGTACATCAATTCTACAACTGAAGCAGAAGCCACATTCTTAAAATAATATAGAGCATATACCAACAGCAACAGGTTTACCATATCTGGAAAACCTGGATATATGGCTTCATATGCAAACACCTTAGTCAGCAAGGCTCCACATGTGGATTTCCTGGAAACTGAAGATCCACAGAGAATTTGTAATTTTTCATTTCATGGTGTCAGAAACAGTTAAGTTCAACATCTACAACGAGGAAATAGCCTCACTATCATCTTATTTTGCAGATTCTGTTTAGGACTGTATGACAATTTGAAAAGTAAAAGTTTGTGTGACCCAGCTAAGAACTACACAATACCATTCTACAGTTATTTTTCAGAAAGGAACCACATTTTAAAAGACTAAATTAGTCAAGTACTTCAGTGCTCGTTACAGGAGCAGGGTCAAACCTGTAGAAACACTCAAAACCAAAGAGGCACAGGAAGAGAAATCTATTTGTTTTAGACCTAAAATAGTTTGAAGGGGGCCAGAACATACCCTTGACAAAAGTAAATCTAGTCCAAACAGTATCTGCATAGCTCATGAAACACACTTGAGCTCCTGTGTACTAACAGAAGCACTTCAAAATCATACCAGTCAGTTCTGAAAAACTGCAGTTTTGAAGGGCATTAACTTTGCTGCTTGTGACAAAGCTCAAGACCATTACTCCCCTTTATCTCCCATATACCAGGTCCATTTGCTAAAGAACCTACATGGCAAGTGGGCAATACTTCTAAACCATAACGTGAAAAATTAGTCCTACTGCTTGTATCTACTTCAGAAGCTGCATGAATCACAGAAAGCAGGATTGGATGGTATTTCAAGAAGTTGATCGCTTAGTTGACCTTGGCCAAAGGCAAAAGGCCAGGCTCTTGTCAGGTTCATTCCCAAATGTCTCTTGTTTGCTTTTAAAAAAACACTGCTGAGGTAGATTTCATACCCTCCTAAGGCAACCTATTTCAGTTTTTCAGTATCCTTGCCGTTAGGCAGATGACCCTATTATATCAAGCCTGAGGGTGCAGTTTGACATTACACATAATCCCACTCCCCCCTGCCATGTGCCCCTGCTACTGCCCCTTCCATTGGATTCAGTGGCCATTCAGGCACAGGGTAAGTTAAAGAAGTTGACCTGACAGAAAATCAACTGACAGACAAACAATCTCTCCCTACCTATTCTGTCTCCCTGATGAGACACTTCCATCATACCAGTTTCAGACTTCAAATTAAAAAAGTGCCACAGTGCAAACAATGAAGAGGGGAAATAAGTGAATGAGTTACATGATGAAGGGAAAGTGAGAGATCAAATGTCACCCTAAAATCTTTCTTCTTATAATTTGAGAACATTTCTTTGTCCTATTCCCAGCAGATAAAAAAAGAGTTTAAAACTTCACATAATAATAATTAAAAACACCTTTATGCAGCTCAGGACTTGTATTTCTACTCAGCTGTTCTTTCTGTAGACTAAATGGACCCCTTCCTTTCACTATTTCATTCTTCTAGGCCTCTGATCATTCTTCACTGCCCTCTTCTGGATTTCCTGTTTGGGCACATCTTTCTCAAAGTACACTGCCCAAAACTGAGCACAGCACTCCATTTGAGGCCCCAACAGCACCACAGTAGGTTTACTTCACATGCTTTATCATCTCTGATCATATTTATGTTGTGATATTTATGCATTTCCTTTCTACATGACTGTGGGATACTCTCCACGGTGTATTTGTAGAGTTGATTTTTATTCACATGCTGTAGGTTGCACTTGTCCCTCTCAAAACACATGACATTTTTTTCCATGTAATGTATCTTAATTAACTTGAACTTCAGCTCCTATCCCCTGAAATTATTGCTGCCTGATCCTATCTTTTCTGAGAAATTTTATAATTTCTCAGACATTAATTAAAACATGATGTAGTAACTGAGCCTAATATCCCTCCTCACACAGAATTCTACTTGATACAAAGACCAGAGCATTCCTCCTTAAAACATACTTGATACACAATCCCCTTATTCAGAAGTAATACTCCACAACATTTGCTAAAGTCATCTCATTCCCCTGTTTTAGGCACATGTTTATTCAGATTTATGTAAAAACTAAATGACAGATGAATTTCCAATACTTTCTAGCACCCTCACAAATTTAGGACCATAGAGCAGCTATTAACTTTTGCATTATCTGGTAGGAGGGAAAAAAAAAGCCAAGAGAAAAGGAACACTGGCATGTATTAAGTAAGTCTCCAATTTCAGTACTTCCCAGGAGTTATCTTGAAAATGCAGTTTCAAGTATGCAAAAAAAGGTGGGAGGTTCTGATAAAGATACTCATGTTTGTAAAAGATAACAGGCATGAGAAATGACAGTCAGATAAACAAACAGGGAAACATATCCACCAAATCTAAGGATGGGAGAAAGACGATTACACTGCCCAAGTAAAGCTGAGTTTTAGGAAGTTGAATTGCAGGACATGCTTGGCAAACGTGAAAAAAACAGGTGGTCGCATACCATTGCACGGTGATTTTAATTTCCATGCATGGACAGACACATGTTTATCAAACTGTTAAAAGAAAAAAAAAACACTATCTAGTACCTAAAGTGTTGCAAAGACACATTTTGCCCAATAAAATCCTTCAACTCCATCCAGAAGCAAGTTTTAACTAATTTCAACCCACTCAGACATTTTTTGTATGTTAAGCTTTCCTCTTTCCTTGTGTCATTCTACAGGCAGGTTTTTTTCTGCTTGTCACACTACATCTTCTCCTGAGTGTTCACCTCCTCCTTCCAATTATTTCAATGTTTTAAAATCCTTGTCCTTATGTCAGTCCCTTCTTCTAGCACCCCTGTCCCAAAACATTAATCTCTTCCCTTCTTCCCCTCTGTAAAGTGACACCGTTGAGTTTCACAGAGGTACAGAAAGAACCTAAAGACTGGCCCCCAATTCAATCTGTGGACCTCAACTTTTTTCCTTTGAAACATGGTTAAGAACAAAAAGAAATACTATTAAACATGTACTTTCCAATACAAGATTTAAAGAAGTTAAGATACCAAAAAGTTTCAAACATGCTTTTGGAGAGTCTGCTGAGACTTGTCTACAGTGAAGTTCTCTCCAAAATCATAACAGGAAAATTATCTGTAACTGCAATATAAACCCTCTTTAAGCAGTTTGAATTGTTTACTGAAACAGTAATCATTAGCCTTACAGACTTGCTTCTGTAAGACACATTAAAAAAAA
>VXBB01024405.1:479904-495632 GCA_013399915.1 Illadopsis cleaveri
GCCGCCGCCTCCCCTCCCCCGCTTCCCCCCTTGTTATGGTTATGATGATTTTTCTTTAGCCAGCCATGGCAGAGAGGTGTTAGACACTCCGCCGCTTCCTGATCCCGCTGGCTCCTCCCCGCTTCCCTCAGCAGCTGATCCTCAGCTGCAGCCCGCGCCGCCCGGCCCGGCTCTAGCGTGGCGCCGCCGCCGGTTAACTCGCTGCTGGAGCGGCGCGGGGGGACACACACATTCGCCCCTGCGGGGAAACGGTAACGTTCGCCACTCCAACCTCCTGTTTGACCTCCTGTGCGACCTCCTGTGCAAGGACACGTTCGCCGCTGCGGGGACCTTTTAGGGGAACGACACGTTCGCCACTCGGAGGAACTGCCGGGGAACGGGTACACCCGTCACTCGGAGAAGCCGCGACAGGACGCGTCCCGCCGCCGCTCAGCTGGCCCGGCTGAGTGACCTGTACCGCCTGCGGCCCCGCGGCCGGCAGGGAGGTGGCGGCGGGCGGGCAGGTGTTCCCGCGGAGCGGTGAATGGAAAGGGAACGCTGCGGAGCCACGGCCGGCCCGCCCGCCTTGAGGCAACGGGGGGGCAACGCACCGGAGAGAAGATGAGGGGGAAAATAGCTCAAGTGCGGGGGTGGTTTGCAATGGGGCTTGTCCTCTAAATGCTGAGCGATTTCTGCGGGAATTACAGCTTCAGAATTTAGTTTGGGGTTTTCTTCTTGTTGTAGTTGTTTTCTCTATGATAGTTATTATGGGGCTATCCGAGGTTTCATAGCTTGCTCTCTCCTGCTCCTTCCCGAGCAATACTGAAAACAGGAGGGTTGCCCCATCACAAGTGAGTCAGTAGACCTTTCTGCAGCCCTTGGAAGACTGCTGGAAGTACATATGAATTTTCTTCTCTTATCCCTAGTGTCAACTAAACCCCAAAACGCAGCTGGCTAACCAGGTGGAAGTGATCTGTCTTGTCCTTCAGTGTTTAACAATACCCTAACCTTTACCTTACTGGAATAAGAATATCTTTTCTCTTTCATAGGACCCTGTACCTCTCAGGTAACATCTGATGCCATGTCAGACAACAGGAGTGTCATTCAAAGAGTGATGTTCGTGAGGCATTGCACAGGCCCCCAGTCCCACCTAGCAGCATCTGACTGCATGCTGCCTGTGCACAAAGTGAGCAGCTTGAAACTTTCAGGTGTGTATTCCTCATGGCACCAGTACCTAGGGAAGACACAGTTTTCAGAAAGTAAGAGGAATTAGGCTGACCATCCTGGCCATCTTTGTGTAGCACTGCATCTGCTGGGAATTAGGAGTCTTCAAACTTCAGAATGAGCAGAGTGGAAAACCCTCCCTGACATAAACTGTGATGTGGCAAGGTGACTGAGTACTGTTAGACTGGTGCCATATTCTGGTGACAGCTTTTCCATAGAAATAGAAATTATTTCATTATAGAAAGTCAGTTAAGTGCTTTGAGTTTCTTCTTAGTTAAGATTATAGAAAAAGCATCAAATCCTGCATAAACCAAGCTTTATATTTGACGACACTATAGCCTTAATTTTAACACATAACAAAAGTAAATAAAAAACTTCATCTTCTAATTGGGAGTAAAAAAAGAATGTAAGAAGTTACATTAACAGTGTTAACCGTAACAATTAACAATGCTTCACAACTGAAGTGAAAACAGAGCAGTTCATCTCTTCTAATCTGAACTGTACATAAGGGTCTTTTCTAGTTACAGTTGTTGATGGCCAACTATTGCAGTGTAACATGTCTAGCCACCCTCAATATAGAGGGGCAAAGACACTGGCCATCATGGTTTGTGTTTATTACCTTACCTTCAGACACAGGTAAGCTTCAGACATTGCTATAAAATCATATCTTATAGCTCTGTTGCTTGCATCCATGACATTCTGCACCATTACAATCATATCAGAAACTGTTGCTTACTTCTAAATTCCCAACAAGTGGTTCATTTTTTTCCCCTTTCCTAAAGTATTATTCAGGTTTAATATTTTTGAGTACCTTTGGTTTCTATACTGAAATAAATATGCAATATAATAAAATCTCCAGTGCTTTTTCTCCATGTTCTGGATCCAGTCTCTAGGAAAGATGCGTACTTACATGGTTTTGCATAGAAAAAAATCTATTTCCTAAGCCCCCAGTTCCAGGATTTTTAAGAAATATTTAACTGAGTTTGATTTTGTTTTGTTGGGTTGGGGTTTTTTTGCTTGTTTGTTTATGTGGGGTTTTTTAAAACACATTTCTAAGCAGTCAGAATTTACAAGGAAACAGACTGCCAATATGTTCTGCTCAATGACGGGACCATATAGGTTAAAAAACTGTACTGGTAAGCATTCTTTTCACTCTGATTCCTTTCTTTGGATTAATTTTTAATATAACACCTAAGGAGGTTACCATAGCCTATACACGTAACATCTTCCTTGGAAAATAACTGGTTGCTGTGTTAATAAAGCCAGAGTGCTGTTACCTCTCAAAGCACATACACTGTTGTCCTGAGTCATACTGAAGTAGCATCAGTGAAGCATCTTTGTCTACTTTAACAGGAACATTCTGCAGCTTGCAAGGGAATTGATGTACTGACAGTAGTTAGTCAAGCAGATTGAACTTCATCAAGTTGCTATTCTGGGGGACATGTTAGCATGGTGGGGTGCTATACCAAGACTGGTTGTCACAGTCCAAATTGGATTGAGCCTGGTCAGACTCAAAGGGCACAGGAAGCCAGAGTCTGTCTGTACACATTGCTTGAGCTGCTTAATTCTGTAGGATATTTACAGTCTCCTCCATGTCTCAAAAGCAGCATAAAATCAAGCACAAGAAATGTCTTGACTGGAATTTCAACAAGTAGGCAACAGAGTGGAGGAGTCAACTGGAAAGGAAATAGGAGATAATGAAAAGGGTGCTGACTTGCTGTAGATGCCCTTGGAAATGAAGGTAAGTAAATAATATTTGATACAATACAGAAGAGGGAACTAGGAGGATCCTTCAGAGAAGTCATATGGTAAGACTAATGATCTATGTAAACATCTTGGGTTGCAGTTTCAGAGTTATTTATTCCAAGGCTGTACAGAGCCCAGTCTCTCAGCAGTACTAAGTTGATCTGGATGAGGTATGGCCATGGTGTCACATTGCTCTCATATTAGCTTCTGTCCATGCTACAGAATTTTTGTTCTGGCTCTGGAAGGACTGACAATAACTGATCAGTTGTCAGACTGTGGCATTTCCAGTGGTCAATGGCTGTTGTGTTGGGACCCGTGTTGCTTAATGCTGGATGGAGAGGTATTAGGGCAGTCTTTGTACATCAGCAAGAGAACAAGGGTCTTAGCTGCAAGGATGGATGAAAGGGCTGTTTTGGAGCTGCCACATGGAAGTATATACCCTAGGTGCTAGGATCTACAAAGACATTTCAGTCAGACCTGAGAGTTGACAAACAAGCTTGAGTGGCAGGTAAACTGGTGATGCTATCCACAGATACAAAGATAATAAGAGGGCTTTCAGGGAAGAGTTCTAGCTCTGCTGAGCTCTAATTTCCTGCTAGTCATTCACAGAAGAGAGGAGAAGACTATGTTTTGAGTTTGGATAGGAGGAGGTATCTCATCTGAAATACAAATAAATTAATATCTCTCTGCAGATGATTTAATGGATCTGCTCTTTTCCCCAGAGCTAACTCAAGAGATAATGTAGGAGGGTAACAGAAGACCAAGGATACAGCTCTCTGAGAGTCTGTCAAACACTAGGAAAGAAGTCTTAAATAGGTAGAAAGTATGTAAATGAAGCATGGTTGATTGTGTCAGGCGAGAAGGGATGAGATTTAAATACTCTTTTTGGGCTTCTGTTGAACCTTTGATTTGCAGAATGGAAACTGAGAAGTTTGGACATTGATAGTTGGATGTCTATGGAGTGAATCAGAGAGAGTGAATGTGTAATTAGAAAGTGGAGCTGAGTCAAAGACTTTTATTAATTTGTTTATTTATACCAATATTTTTTATTTTTGAGGGGAAATAGGGTAAACCAAGAAGACTACCTCATATTTTAGCCATATAATTTTTTTTTAAATAATTTTCCTTGTGTAATTTATTCCCTGTAGTGAAAATTTGGTGGATCCTGGACTTTTCTCCTTTTGCTTACTTTCATGAACCAGAAAGGTAGGAAAAACAAGGATTGTTTTCTCAAATTTCTCCTTTTACCTTGGGGCTTGCTGTTCTGCTATGTAGGTTTAACATGCAGCTAAGCTAATCTAATGATTTGTGACCACTGGAAGGTGGCTTAGTTTTTTGTCGCTCTATGTTCTGTCCCTTTCTCTGTGCTGATGCTGCTACTTACTGGACCTTCTTGTCTGCCATGTGTTTATTTGGCTCATGGAAGTGTCCCAATGAGTGCCAAAATCAGCACAAGCTAGTCTGTAGTGCCCAGCTGGGAGATGAGTTTTGGAGATGGGGGATGTCATATTCTTAGCAGCCATAAACTGTGAGGCTGACTCAGAATGCCTTCTGGACTGAAGTACTGGGATAAGTTAAGCAGCTCTTCAAGAAATGGAATTGTGAAATTCATCTCTGTTTCTATATAAGCAATGAAAAGAGTTGGCAATTAAGGAAAAAATACATTGATGATGATTGATGTGAATACAACTCATCCTCATGGGATTATCTAGCATTTTACAGCTCTGAGGTTTTTTCAGATTCTTTGCAAAACCTACAAACTCTGTCAGTGAGCTACCTTCAGTAAGCTACCACTGACTCATCTTTTGGCTTAGGATGTAGTTTCACTGAGATCTGGCTGTATGATGAGTTAGTACAAGGAGTTAAACCAGAAGAAAACCCATTTTTCTGCTGTGCTAGCTTTCTGCTCACTTAATTCCTTGAATCAAGCAGGCACCAGTATTTGCAGAATTGAGGCTGGAGAAGAATGCTGACAGGTAGAAGGGGGAAGCAGAATTGCCTTTTCAACAAAAGCTAAACCTATCCACCTTGTTGCAGTGTGAGACTCCACCTTTAGGATGTGGCTTCACAGTTGATTGAAACTGATCTCATTCTGACTTCTTGAAAAAAAAACTCTGCTGCCTTCCTGGTATCAACCCTGTTAAAACAAACCCTTTTCAAAACAGCTTGTTTGCATATGTAGTCATGGGGTTACTGGCATCAACAGAAGGAAGATAAATCACATTAGGACTTGAAATGTGAATTTGGCTTTTTTTCTGTAGCTTGGGATGGGGCCCCAAAGAGAGTGTTATTAATGAGCTAGTGGGGACTACATGCAGCTCTCTGCTCACTGTCTGCTACCAGCAATTTAAGTCTTCACTGGAGCCTTTTTCCTTTGATATTCCACGATCATTGATTTTCCTTTGAACACTGACTCATTTACCCCAGTCTTCTCCCTCCTAAAGGATGAGCTAATGTCATAAAAATACTTTTTTTCTGTGATCAGCAGAACAAGTGAGGCCTGGTATCCTATGGATTTGTCCTGATGTGGTACCACTGTATGGATTCTCATATGTACATTAAGCATTGTCTGCACATGTTTACCATTTTATCAGCTGTATTAGGACCTGTTTCATCCATTTGGCTTTACATTTCACTGAAGTTACCTTTGTACAAATTTAGATGGAATTTAGCAATGGTTTAAACATGCTTGTTTTGGCAAGAAAGTGGGGGAAGTAATGGGACCCAGAGGCAGAAACACTAACATAGAGTAATTTCGTAAGTCTTCCTTCCTTAGGAAATCAGGCTAAAAATTAGTCTTTTGACAGAGACCTCAGGTGAGGCTACAGACAGAGAAAAGTAAATGATGCTGTTTACCATGTAAAGGCTCCCTGTTACCTACTGTAACAGATTTCTTGTAAGTAAGGCTAAGACAGCAGTTGGTGTTTACTCACTTGGTCATCTTCAGCAACGTCCCTATCAGGTTTTTGGGAACTTGTTTTTGTCTGTTTAGGGGCAGGGGGTTGTTTGTTTGGGTTTTTTTTGTTTTGCTTTTGTTGTTTTGTTTTGGAGGTTTTTTGCCAGAGTGCACTCATGCATCCATTGCTTTCATTTATTTTTAATTTAATCTTTATACTTGAATAAATGGCTGTGTAGATATAAGACAAGCGGTTAAAGAGACTCCTGGCTTACAGGACTCTCTAATATCAGTGATGCCATGAAAAATAAAGGCTTTAAATGCAACCAGGGATAGCATCCTCTTACTTGGAGTAAAGCTAGCATCTTCTCTGTGAGATTTTCACTGTGTAATAAATATTGGGGTATTTTACTGCATTTTTCTCTATTGTAATTTTACACTTCTATTACTTTAGAAACTAAAATAAACAATTTCTAAGAGGAAAACCTGCTATTTCCAATTTCTGGGTGGATGCCAGTTTATTACAAAGGGTCTACCTAGAAACAACCTTTGCAGACTTGTTCAATATTCTCTGCTTATCTTGAGCTCTGACAAAGTTCTCTGAAGGATGCCTTACCTACCCCACAGTAGGGGCAGCTGGATCCTGGAGCCTAGCTGCATTATCTTCTTGGTTCTCTTTCCTGTCACTTGGGCCTTGAAATGTCTGTTATGTCCCCAGGTGTTACCTTTTTTCTTTGAACTATTTTACACATGGGTCAGTTTCATGATTTTTCTGACCTTGTCATTACAGAAAGGTGGGTGCTGGAGCAAGGAAGCAGGGAGTGAGCAGTCACAGGTACAATAGGAAATGTGGGACTATCCATCCAAGTGGCGATCCAGGTTTATGCTAGATTCCAATGACCACACAAAACAAAGCACTATACTTTGAGGAGTATGTATGAAGGGAAGAGAGAGGGAGAGAAACAGGCAGAACATGTCCATCTGACTGTGGGAACTCAGGTATTGCCAGACCCCTCCAGCTTTCTCTCCTGACTATGCACGATGCACTTTTCTTCTGAGCACAAGTCATGTGAGAAACTTCAGAGTAGTGCTGGCTCCTGCTTGGTGACCTGCAATTCAGCTGGTCAGCTGTGTCTGGTGCATCAAAGCATAGGGGATGGATGGAGAAACTGGGGCCAGGCTGTGACTGAAAGAGAGATGCAGACCGTCCCTCTAGAGGAGAATGAACCAGAGACAAGATATGAGTTACTGCAGTGAGATTGCAATGCTTTGTAACTCAGTGAATTAATATAAAAATGGATAAAAATCTCTTCACTGTAGAGCAAGACTGAGAGGCTTTGCAGAAACATTTATGATGCAGAAGCTGTAACTCTAAGGTATAAAGCATTTGTACATTGAAAATACAGATGCAAGTTAATGGAAAACAAAACTCTGATCCTACCCCAGCACCAGTGAGACCTGGTATGGCCACACCATGCTGGCATAGATCAGGTCATTAGAACAAGTAGCTGCTTAACCTTTAATAGCCTTGTCATCTTATTTCTGATAAGGAGAGGGCTTTATTTGCTCATTAAAGTGTTCTGGAAATCACCTGTGTCCCTTGTGAGCTATCAAGATGTCTGTACCTCATTCCTATGTTAAGAAAAAAAGAAGGGGGAAAATACAGATGAGTTACAGACTGAAAAAAATACTGCTTCTATAGGAGATTTTTGCCAATGCCAGCCATTAGCTGCTTTGTTGCACTCTTTGGACAGTGTGTCTGCTAAATACCAAGATTCTGCTAGGGATATCCTCCTACCCTGATGGCCACAAGTGGCAAAGTTAAAACAAAATTTGATGCTGCCAAATTGTTAAATTGATTTAACACAGCATTTTCCATGGGGTCAGTCTCTACTTCAAATAGATGCAGCTAGGTGGAATTCTAACAGCACAAAATCTGTGAGATACTGGGAATTGCAAAGGAATTTGAAGAAACTGGGTGCTCAGATCCTCTCATTTGCAATGAAGTTTGGACTGGAAACTTGTTTGCTTTTTAACAGTGATGACCTCAAGCCTTGATGGTCGTAACCCTGAATACAGCAGCTGCCTGTACACTCACTGTCCAGGTTTTGTGGTGTCATACTTCCAACGTTCCTATTTCTCCCCACACACGGGGAAAACAATCACTTGTCATGATTATTCCTCTGTTAATTTCTTAATCTCTCCATTTGATAGTTCCCTCTTTGTTTTCTTCCAGTTTGCCACTGCGATTTGCTATTTATTTTCCTGGCTGCCTTTGTTCTTTATTTCCTATTATTGTACCTGGTCCCTCCGGCCCCAGGGGCTCCTCGCTGCTCTGCGCGTGGGTGACTTCACGCCCGCTGCGGCTCGTTCCTCAAGCCCTCCCTAGTCGCAGACAGCAAACCGCACTTTCCACTCCAAAAATCTCCTTTAAAAAGAGCTGGCTTTTCAGTATTCTTGCCNTGCCGAGGGGAGCCGCGGACGCCCCCGCCCGCCCCCATCCCGCCGGGCCTGGCAGCGGTCCGGAGGAGAGCTCGGCTGGGGTCCCGCGCCCGCCCCCGGGCCTTGGCGCGCCACCGCCGCTGGGGCTGAGCGGCAGTCGGGGTGTCTTATCGGGGCTTCTCCTGCCCCGGCAGGGGATCCACACAAGGATTACAGGCACCCCCTGTTCCCGGAGGGATAGTGGCTGTCGGACNACGGGGTGGCTGTGAATGACCTGTTGCTTCGGGGGCGCTCAGGCAGGTGCCCGGGGTGCTGGGAACGGCTGTGCAGGGCTGGAGTAGCATCGATTCCCGAACTTCTGCTTGTGAGGAAGTGTGCGCAAGGACAGCCCTTTAGAAACGACGTGGTGGGTTGGGAAGGTAGGGATGGAGGGGCAGGATTGATTTCAGTTTATTGAAGGGGTACTGAGCTTTTGTCTGATAGAGGGACAGTTGTGTTAAAAATAAGATGCTGCTGCTTTAGGACTTTTTAATGCCTGAAGAGCCATTTGACCCTAGTACGGATGTGAATGTAATGGACAAATGCCTGTTATTTACTAATGCGTGAACGGACATGCTTATTCTGCAGCAATTTCATTTTGGCCTTGTTTTGGTTGATCTAGTTAAAAACTGAACTAAAAGATGTTGATAATAGCCGTGACTAGTTTATTTTTGGAATAGCAGTTTGTGGAAGCACCGAATTTAATTTGATGGATTCCCTTTAAAGTTTTTAGTGGTGTGATCAACAGTAGTGTTCAGTGTTCTCTTCCTGCCCAATTCATCACTGCAGCAGTCTGTTCCCAGGCCCCCAGTCTATCAAAGTGGGACCCAGACCTTTTTTGTGTCAGGATCACAAGCTGTGGCTAGAACCTTGTTATGACACCGTTGCATGTGTTTAATATCTCTAAACACATTTCATTAAGTTGTCTTTAATTTCTTCTTCTCTAATTTTCCTCTGCAGGCCATGATGAAATCCCACAATGCCGTTTTGAGAGGGTGAGGTGAACGGGGAGAAAGGGCAATAAAAATGGCCAAGCAAACAGCTGTGACGATTACTTTGGCGACCCTGCTGGGTGTTGCATTGGGGGGCCTGGTTTTGTGGAAAGCGACCCAGCGCCGGAAAGGAAAAACACACTGTAGTAGTCAGCAAGAGGAAGCAGCAGTAAAGTCAGGAGATGAAAAACTCATTAAGGCAGAGGATAAGAAGATGGTTTCCTTCTTCAAATCTCCCACCTTTTTCTGGATAGAGAGGACCCTTTGTGCAGACATAATGATAGTTTCAGAGCAGGAGGAGTGGGATCATGTTGAACCATTGCTGCAGAAGGAGCTGGAGAAGTGGCCGGTTCTTGGAATTGATTGTGAGTGGGTGAGTGATCAAGAAACGCCTCTCCTTCCTTTAGATTGCAAATTGCCTGGGGAAATAATTGAAGGTGGAGGAATTCCTTTGCTTAAACAGATACCACAGGGCTGACTACTGAAACTGCAATAGTCTGTCATGATGGCAGTGAAGTAGCTGCTAATTTTGACTCTTCTTATGTTTAAACATGCTAAGTTTTTAATTCCCCAGATGAATTTATTTACTGAGTTCCTGTGATAAATCGATTTTACTAAATATAGTAACAGTTGTATGGCTGCATATAGCACTATGTGTTTTGTGTAATATCTCTTTCAAGGTGATTTACTAGAAGTAGCTTGGGCTTACGCTATTTTAAATCAGTTACATATTTAAGAAACAACCTTAAGAATGTTAAATCCAAAAAGGAGGATAATGCTGATATGTAAATAAAAGTCACTGGGACAACCAGAAAACAAAGTTCCTCTTCTGCTTGTGCATTTGCGTGTGTGATACCTGAAACAGGCTTAAAGTAATTTATAAAGCCTGGCTTTGTCATTGCTTTGACTGGAAATTTATTCACCCCACAGTCATTAGTGTAAGTCACAGCTAAACAATATATTTGCCCTAAACATTTTATATAGGTGGTGGCTTTGTGCTGATGTTTCTGATTTCTTCCACCAGCTCAGCCATGAAGGGGAAGGGTGAAAGGGGGAAGGATTCTCTTGTGGGAATGTGGCAAGAAGTAGCTTGGGGACAGTAATACTGTGAAAAAGACCACATAACTTGCAGTGAATTTTTAGAAACATGTAACAATGCTTGACCGTGTAAACTGATAAGTATTTCCTGCTTTCAGTGGCCTTTTTTGCAATTTGCTTCAGCTCCAGTATTACTAATAATACAGTAACCTGGACTCATTTTTTACTTCATTACAGGTATCTGTGGAGGGAAAAGCAAATCCTGTATCCCTGTTACAGATGGCTTCTTCCAGTGGCCTCTGCATTCTTATTCGGTTGCCCAGGCTCGTTGCCAGTGGCCAGACTCTTCCAAAGACCCTGCTGGACATCATGGCAGACAGTGCTGTGTTGAAAGTTGGGGTAGGATGCTGGGAAGATGCTTGCAAATTGCTTCATGATTATGGTCTTACAGTCAAAGGGAGCATGGATCTCCGGTATTTAGCCATGAGACAGCGGTAAGTGCCTGAAGACAGGTAGGTCTTTGAGGCATCATTTGAGTTGGTGATTTGCATAAGCTGAATGATATCTGGCTGGTATATCTGGAATTCTTAGGGTGGCTTTAGAGAATGAGCATTGATAGCTGCAGCTCAAGAGCATGTCATGCTTCTATTCTGTGTTCTAATGGAAATGAAATCTTGATGAGGATTTCATTTGCTAATTGTGTCCATTAGTCTTCTCTCACAGACTGATACCTTTGTGGACCTCTCTGTGTATCATGCTTCAGCTTTTAAGAAGTCCAGGCACAGTGATGTAATGCAGTGAGAGTGAGCACTGTGTCAGCAGATGTTTGAATACACTGCCTAGAAGTGTGAGTTAAATGTGCCCAGGGCACATAAGTGGAACTGTTGAATTTCAAGATTTCTTGAAAAATTACTAAATAAACCAGTTCCAGCTTTCTCTTTTAATAACAGTTTTTCTACGGAAAGGTTATACTTGTGGTGCCATTTTCTTGTCTTTCACTCTTCCTAAAACAAGGTGTTTTACTTGCAAATATTCTTCATGTACAGTTATATATGTGTCTGGTTGTGGTGTTAGTGATCTGGGCCATGGATTTGCTGACCTGTTGGTGCCTTTTTAGCACTGGGGATGGACTTCATGTCTCTAGGAATCCTTGTGGCCAGGATTCTTCTGAGTCATTCCTGGTTCTTGGGCTTCTCATGAATCCTTCAGACAAATGGTCCATCACTGTATGATGGACCTCTTTAGTTCAGAGCCAAATATTTCAGCCTTAAATGTTACTAACTCCTAGCCTTGCCTGCGTTGCATCTTGCAAACACGATATAATTACTAAATCTAGAAACGGGATTTTAGTAGAGGGGAGGGAGAGCGCCTGTAAAGCTGACAGGCAGCTGTGTGCTGTTTAAGTCATATATCATAATGTGCAGTGTGTTCTGGAAGGTTCAGGCTGTATGAGGCCAACTGAATTTGCATGAGTATATAGTTTCATTTTTAATGTTTCTTTCACTTTTTTTGTTGAACTGAAGGAAGGATCTATTTCACAACTGCCTTAGCCTTAAGTCTTTAGCTGAAAAAGTCCTGAACTTCCCACTTGACAAATCTCCTCATGTGCGTTGCAGCAACTGGGAAGCAGAAGAGCTGACACAAGACCAGGTGTGTTCTCCACTCCAACTTACTGTCTTGGGAGGAAAAGTAACATTCTTAATTGAAAAAGAGGCTTAACAACAGGGAGATCTGAGCCTATTCAGATTATACCTCAAAACGTTATGTGTGACAGGGCCTAAAGTTAATTTCAGACTCACTGCCTGCATTTCCCTCCTTTTCCGTGAAGATAATTTTCTGCTATTCTCCCTGGATTCTTTACCCTTTTTTTCCTTTAGTTCTGAAAGGTCTGTGAGGCAAGATCCTTTGAAGAAGTGTTTCCAAAACCTCACCTTTTTATTATTTTCTTCAGTCTGTAGCAGTCGGTGCAATATTAGAGAGAGACTAGAAACCTTGTTCACCTTCTTTAGAGCTAGAGCGCTGTTGTTTTCCCAGTTTCTTTAGTCAAGCTGCACATGCCTGCAAAAGCAATGACCGGCAGAGGGAGTGACAGGACAAAAAGCCGTGCTGAATACTCTTAGCCATTGTGCCGAAAGGGAACTTTTTATGAGAGAGGGATTGGTGGGGTTAAAGGATGTCTGACCTAAATATATTTTCAGTCCCTTGCAGTTCCTGAGGGCACTACCCCAGGGTAGTGAGATGTGGTGATGTTACGAAAGTGCCACTCAACTGGCAAAACTTCATGTGAACTTCTAAAGGAAATTAATCTGGCTTCTGGTTTTACTGTACCTTGTCCTAAAGACCAATAATGTTGGGAATATTTGCTGTTTGTCAGTATCTTAACTTCTGTGCTTTTCTGCAGATTCTCTATGCTGCTAGGGATGCCCAGGTCTCGGTGGCTCTGTTCTTCAATTTGCTGGGATTTACCAGCCTCCCTGCTACGTCTGAAGGTGAAAACTCTGTCACTGCTTGGGAGAAAGCACGGGGTAAATGCCAAGGCTTGGTGGATATCCCATTTAGAGGAAGAAAGGGTGGCAGCACAGGAGAGGAGAAGAGTGGAGAGGGACGTTCCCCTCAGAAAACAAAGAATCGGAAATCTTGGGTGAATGGCCAGCCCCCTGGCAATCAGCAGATGAGAGATCCACGGAGGCAGAAGCGAAAGCCTCTGGGTGTGGGATATTCTGCACGGTGAGTATATGAGCACATCTAACTCTTTGCATTGCATATGGAAAACCCTGAAAAAAGCAGGGGAAGCACTTAGATCATGAGCAAGTTGAGGTGTTGTCTTTAAGTTTTGCTCTTCCCTCCTTCCCCTGTGGAAGCATTAGCCAGAGAGCAGAGTCTTAGCAGGAGGCAGTTGGCTTTCCAGGTCTTATTCTTGGGTGTCCAAGGTGTCCTGAGCAGGGCCAGGAGCTGGACTCGATGATCCTGGTGGGTCCCTTCCAACTCAGCATATTCTATGATTCTGTGACTCTGCTGCCCAAACAGCTGTGCCCTGTCTTCTCCAAGGAAAAGATGGCAATTGCACAGAGCTTGTCTTTTCATAAGGATGTGCCTCGTAGGCTGTTGTTTGTCCTTTGCTGTCCCAAGTCGCCATGGCCACAGAGATGGCAGGGCTGAAAGCTGAGGTTAGCAGGGGTAAGACATGTTACGTGAGGTGGCAGAAGGCACAGGACGAAACAGCCTGTGGTAGCAGCAAAGCAGTGCCCTTCTGTGTTGGCCAGAGGGTGAGAGGAGAGAATAGTGCTGCTTTGGCCTTGCAGAGGCAGCTGTTGGTGGATTCAGGATTACCATCCTTGCAGGTGATTTTTTTGGAGTGAATCCTAAATTCTTATGGGCTTTTGCTAGCAAGGGTTCAGTTGTTTCCAAATTAAAACAAGTTGGAAAAGCTGCTTTAAGCTCAATGCAGTGGAAGATATCTGTATGTTTGGTTTTGTTAGGATATAATCTAATAAAATTTATCATGGGACATAACTAAAATTATATGTAATTATCATTGGGAAAGAAGTACATTTTTGTACTTGTTTTCTTCTTTTTAAGTTTATTGGATTGGCAATGGAGAAATTTTAGTGTAGTCAACAACATTGATTTCGTTAGCAGTGATTAACAGTATTGTGTTTTACAGAGCAAGTCCCTCATTTTTTAAAATTTTTTTTTGGAAGCTGTGTAATACAAAACAAGAGAACTGCATCTCATAGGAGAATTAAATTTTTTTAAAAAATTACATTCCAAGATAAATTAAGATCTCCCCATATATGTTTATTCATTTTTGGTTTGTTTTGTTTTTTACTGTGCTTGACTTCATGAGAGATCTGTAGACTCACTGCATTTTACAGTGTTTACAGCAATGTGGCTCTGGTCTGTAGTAACACTGGATGTGGTTTCAAAAGTCCTTTTTCACTCTTCCTTTCTGTTTAAGTCTGTTTAGTTTTAATGTTTATTCATTTAGAGTTGGGAAGTACTGAAATTGTCATGGTGACTGAGTTGAACTGTTGATGCTCAGTGGAAGGAGACCTCCTGTATCTTTTGTGGGGTTTTTTTCCCCTCACAGACCTCAGAAGAAATAATTTTGTCAGATTACATAGCCTGTGAATCAACCTTTTTAGCTGGTAGAACTCTGCTGAGTACTAAGTTGTACAATCTTGCTGTACAGAAGAAAGGAAACTTTTCTGCAGTGTATTGTGACATGTATGGCCAGTTCCTCCCAGGTCCTCTCTGAGCCCAGTCCACGCTTCAATTTTGTTTGAAGGAGCTTGGCCGAGTAAGGAAATGTTTTCTGCAAAACAGAGCCCTTCCACACACTGCCTGAAACCACCAGAGACTGCTCAAGCAGGACTTCTTTTCACTGCCAGAGGTTGGGGCCTGTGTTTGAGGGCATCAGCTCAGCCTTGTTCTCCTGAACTTGTGTTCAAGTTCCCAGTGCTGCAAGAGTGTTTTTGAACCATTTAATTTGGGTGAATAGAGTAATTGCTATTGACACTAAATTTTAGAACAGTTTTCATAATAAAACATTAAAATCCAGGCTTAGGCAGCCAGTCCTTGAAACTGCCTTGCCTGTAAGTTGATGCTCTCTTTGAGCTTACTATTAGTTCATCATACTTTGTGACATCAATTCTCTTCTGTTTTCTAATTCAATTTTTTTAAATGCTGTCTTCATTGATGGCATGTCTTGAAAATTTGGATTCAAAAGTTACAATTCTGTTGGCAGCAGAAGAGCAAAGATACCTTGGAGTCAGTTGGTGAACCCTGGATAAATTTTCAGATGTACTGCTTCCCTGAGCAGCAGCCTGTGGAGTCTCAGCAGCCTCAAGTTTGTGTTTAGGGCTACTGTGATTTGCAGGAAGCTGCCTGAACTGCAGTGTGGCACACAGGGCTATAGAAAGCTCTGGTTTTTTTTGCATTCTATTATAGCTGCTGTAATAATCTGTTTACAAATAGAGATGGGCTGGTGGGAGATGTGGTGGTTGGAGGTCGCTTGGGGCAGAGTGATCATGAAATAATAGAGTTCTCAATAATTGGTGAAGTCAGGAGGAGCACAAGTAAGACTCTTGCATTGGACTTCCGGAAGGCAGACTTTGGCCTGTTTAGGAGACTTATTCAGAGAGTCTCTTGGGAAGCAGCCTTTAAAAACAAAGGAGTTCAGGAAAGGTGGGCGTGCCTCAAAACAGAGATCTTGAGGGCACAGGAACAGACTGTCCCTGTGTACCGAAAGACAAGTAGAAGGGGTGCACGTCCAGCCTGGATGGGCAAGGAGGTATGGGAGGAACTTAGGAATAAAAAAAGGATGTATCACCTTTGGAAGGAGGGTCAGGTCTCTCAGGAACTATTTAAGA
>VXBB01024405.1:496770-518532 GCA_013399915.1 Illadopsis cleaveri
CTGAGGTGTTGGAGCATGGGTTGGACTCGATGATCTTGAAGGTCTCTTCCAACCTAGAAATTCTGTGATTCTGTGATTCTGTAATACTGCCCTTGTTTCATAGAAAATCGCCCTTGTATGACAACTGCTTCCTGCATGCACCGGATGGACAGCCCCTGTGCACTTGTGATCGCAAGAAGGCTCAGTGGTATTTGGACAAGGGGATTGGAGGTAGGCATACCAGTTTTCCTGTTGGTATTGGAAATGCAGCTCTCTCTCCTCTCTCTCCTCTCTCTCCTCTCTCTCCTCTCTCTCCTTTCTCTTTTTCCTCTTCTTCTTAATGGAACATGAATTTTTTTGTATCCTTTCTTATTGGAAGTACTGCTGGGGATTCACTAGCATGACTCTTACATTGTAGCATCATTGTTTTAGCTTTCCAATACCATTTGTCTTGAATATTTTCTCTTTGCCTTTATCCTTTTAGAGCTAGTTAGCACAGACCCTTTTGTTGTGAAGCTGCGGTTTGAGCCTTCAGGACGTCCCGAGTCTCAAGTTGATTATTATCTGACAGTCAAAGAAAACCTCTGTGTTGTATGTGGCAAGCGAGAGTCCTATATCCGGTGAGTTGTTTAGTGGGTAGGAGAAAAATGCATCTTCTAAAACACATTAAGTTTGGCATTCAGAAGCTTTGTTAGTGGCCTGAAACATTGTGCTTTCCCATGTCCTGGATGGGACAATGTTTGAGTGCTCTGCAGTTGTTTAACTGTGTGAAACACTGAAGAGATCAGCCTTTCCTCTTAAAAAGGCAGAAGATACTGATCTATTGATCGTAGGAGAGATCAAAGCATATGGAACATGTATGTGCTGCAGTTTGAGTGACAGGGGCAGCAGTGTGCTGACACACTGGGTGGGTGGCATCCCCTTCCAAAAAGAGCTGTACTGTTCCTTCCACTACTTAATCCTTTTGAAAGGTTTGGGTAAGCCTAAAGTTCATGAAGTTGAAATGAATAAGATTTTTCTCTTTGTCTTTTTGTCTGCTACTGGTTAGTTGAGAAGTATACTTCTCATAGTGTATTACTTGATTTTTTTTTTTTTTTAACAGTATGAATCTTTAATTGAAAGTGATGAATTTTTGGAAAGGAAAGGAAAAAAGAGAAATGCAGAAAATCTGGAGAGAGAACTACAAATGAAAAGAAGAGAAATAATCATTTTCTGTACTATGTGTCCTGGTAATATTTACTTACCTGGACTTTTAGTTTTAGTTGACCCTTTCTGGGGCAGGAAGAGGAGAAACTGGGGAGCAGCAGCTGCAGACAAACACAATGAGCTGTCTGTTTTGTCTTCTCTAGGAAGAATGTTGTTCCTCATGAATACCGAAGACACTTCCCCATCCAGATGAAGGACCACAACTCGCATGACGTGCTCCTACTCTGCACGTCCTGCCACGCCATCTCCAATTACTATGACAACCACCTCAAGCAGCAGCTGGCCCAGGAGTTTGGGGCTCCGATCGGCTCCGAGGAGGGCGTGCGTCTCCTGGAGGACCCTCTGCGCAGGCAAGTGCGCTCAGGGGCGCGGGCCCTGCTGAATGCAGACAGCCTGCCTGATCCCCGAAGGGCAGAGCTGCTGCAGAGCATCAAGGACTTCTATAACACAGACACAGTCACTCCAGAGATGCTCCAGGCAGCAGCTGATCTGGAAACCAGGTATAGCAAGCCCATGTAGGCTGGATGTAAGGTTTTAGCCATTTTTATTGCATTTCTTACTGATTTTGTTTTTGTTTATACCCATCTCCCCTCAACCCACCACTGGTCTCTGAACCGTAGCTCTTGTTTCTTTCCTTCTTTCCCTTCCTCCTCACCAGTCTTCTGTTCTTGCTCTCCATCTTGCCCTCCAACATTTTATACTTCTTCTGAAGGACAGATCAGGAAAAGAGTCAGAAGGACAGTCATATTGGAAGTCTTCTCTTCTTCACTTTCTCAAAGCCTCCCCAAATATCTTTTCTTAACAAGTGTCTAGTCTCTGCATGAAATGAGTATTTTCTCCTTGTTACACTCGCTGTTGTTTGTAAAGTGCAGAGGTTGTAACTCAGAACCCATCCACGCAAGGAATTCACTGACAGCCCAGCACTCTGAAGGCTAATATAATTCTTGCCTTGAGAAATTTGCAGTCTCCTGAGGAGATTGTAATGGACCTTAAGTGCTTTGTTTAGTGTTGCTCTGAAGAAGAACACTTTCTCAGTTCAGAGAAACCAGCTTTACAGTGTAACTGTGTTCCAGAAAACAGTCTGGCATTGAAGCCAAGCTTAAAACTCTCCCTCTTGGTTAGCTTACCCTTTGTCTGTAATTAAACTCTGCAGCTGAAAGTATCTTCAGTGTCTTGCTGTTCATTGGAGACAGATCTGGAGTTAACAGCGGGCTTGTGTGAAAATAAATTGTACTTGTGTCCTGGCAGGATCTGCAATGAGAGCTACGTGCCACATGGACTGAAGGTGGTGCAGTGTTGTGCTAAAGGAGGCCTGCGCTCTCTGATGCAGCTGGAAAGACGCTGGCGGCAGCATTTCTTGGACAGCATGAAGCCCAAACATCTCCCAGAGCAATGGTCAGTGGACCATAACCATGTGAAGTTGATCCAAAAGTATGGGGAGGATCTTCAGATCAAGCTGTCATGAAACTAACTTCCTGGACTCTGGATAGTGTCTGATGGACATATGTAACTGAAGATGGAAAGACTATTTTGATTTCTACACCTCCACTAACACCTGGGGCCTGGGTTTGCAAAAAGGCAGCAGTAGATCTGCCAGATTTGCCAGTTAGAGTTAAATTTGACATTTTATAGAGTTAAATCCATTGACTTGAACTTTCAGGTGGTTTGGAAGTTTAATCCTAGTCTGTCACTTACTAGTTCAGTGCGAGAGTGATATGATAAGGGAACTTGTTTTCTCAAAGTGACTATGAAGAATCATTTTCTAGTCTCCAGGATGTCTGATGCCTCCAGACCATCTCTCATAATAGAGTAAGTCCAAAGAAAGGCAACAAAAGCACAACAGATGAATGTTTCTAGATTTTCTGACATACATTTATGCCCTTGGCTTTACCTTGAAAGTCTTTACCTTGAGAGTCTTCTTGATAAAAATCTTTCTTTGTTTTCAGTGCAGTTGTACTCATAAGAGTTCTTCCTAGAGAAGACCCCCTGCCAGAGACAGATTCCCTGTTTGGAAGAAGCAAAGAAACCTTATTTTTTTGCAGATTCAAGCTGTCCCAGCAATGCAGATAGGCCTCAGCAAGTTTCCTGGTGGCAGGTGGCTGATGAGAAGTGACATCTGGCAGTATGGGAATACCCATGTCAAGTCTTTTGATTAAACAGCTTCCAGTGACATAGAGTTTATAAAAAATGTTTTTCCTAATTCTGCTTGTTTGTCATGAGTAGTGTGCTCACATGTGCAGGGCTGTTACAGAGACAGGGTGACATAACTCCTATGACTGCAGTGTTGGAATGGAAGGATGCAGGCTCTTTAGGAAGAACAGGCACTGGAGCCGAGGAGGAGGTGTCACCTTCTATGTCAATGATTGGTTGGAGTGCATGGAGCTCCATCTGGAGTGCATGAAGCTCAGCCTAGGGACGGATGAGGAGTCCATCAAGAATTTATGGGTCAGGATTAAATGGAGGGCAGGGACACATGACAGAGGGGATCTGCTACAGGTCTCCCAACCAGGAAGACTGAGTGGATGAAGCTCTGTATAGATGAGAGCAATCTCATATTCACAAGGCCTAGTCTTCATGGGGGAGTTCAGCCACCCCGTATTTGTTGGAGAGGCAACACAGCAGGGCATAAGCAATTCAGGAGGTTCCTGGAATGCATTGAAAACTTTTCCAGAAAGCCAACTGCATCATGGGCTGCATCAAAAGGGGCATGACCAGCAAGTCAGGGGAGGTGATTCTCCCCCTCTATTCTGCTCTTGTGAGACCACCTGGTGTACTGTGTTCAGCTCTGTGGCCCCCAACATAATAGAGGAAGTCCAGAGGAGGGCTATGAAGATTATCAGACGGCTGGAGCACCTCTCCTATGACTTCTTACAAGAGTGTGTAGAACAAGGGTTATTGGATTTAAACTGAAAGAGCTTACATTTAGATCAGGTATTGGGATGAAATTCTTTACTGTGAGGGTGGTGAGGCACTGGAACAGCTTGCCAGAGAAGTTGTGAATGCCTCATCCCTGGAAGTGTTCAAAGCCAGGCTGGATGGAGCTATGAGCAACCTGGTATAGTGGAAGGTGTCCCAGTCCATGGCAGGGATGTTGGAATGGGATATTCTTTAAGAGTCCTTTCCAACCCAAATCATTCAGTAATTCTTTGAATAGCACTTGGTGAGTACTTTTTCATATCAGACTGAAATAAGGACCAGTGTCTTAAAAGGGATGAGAGGAAACAATTTAAATTAAAGACCAGAAGCTTTTAAGAGATCTGACCATACGTGGCAAAAAAATGGAAAATCTGATGTTCTGTACCTGGATTTGACATGTGTGGTGGTAAGCAGGTTATACTCTCTTCATGCCTGTTTCTCTGTCTCTAAAATGGGACTAATAATACTTAACTATCTCACAAAGGTGTTGTGAGGCTTAAGGAATTAATGTTTTTGTAAAATGCTTTGAAAATATAAGCCAGTGTGTACTAATTATTGTTGTTTTTTAAGATGTGCTGCTGTCTAACTTCCTTAAATATTCACGTTTTTTGTCTGGTGCTACAACTTAGTTAAAGATAACTTTTTAAAAATACACCTTTCTGTAAAATCCCTTTTGATGATTTTGATTGCATGAGATGAGTGTGCTTCTACTGAATGATGAAGCTATGCTCAACTTTTACACACCTCTGTAAAGAAGTTTCAGTAAAACCCTTATCTTCATGCTGCTGTGTATAGCGCAGTTGACCCACATTTTTTTATAACACTTGGGCAGAATCCTGGACCTGCTGTGATTGTGGCTGTGAAACTGTCCCTTATCAGATAATTCAAGAAATTTCACAGGCTGGGGGTAAAAACACTGTTTGTAGCAGAGGCTGTTTGAGATAAGTAGGAGCCATGGAGAGAAATGCTACATTAACGTCATCCCAGAGGAGCTGCAGTAGCAGCATAAGAAATCAAAGATTCTTGATAAATACTACTTATCACAGAGCTGCAAATGAGATAATTTTCATTATAAGGGCAATTTTTTTTCCTGTACCACTGGCAAGTCTTAACAAAAAATCATCTAGCCAAATGTGGTATGTCTCTGTGCTTACTCACACAGCTGATTATAATCCCAGCAAGACCTTCCTGCCTACAGCAGCAGTTTGGATATAACTATTTCTCTCCAAAGAATTTTGAGCATGTGTTCAGGTAGTGCTATATCCTGTCTCCATCTGATCGGGGTATTGAGAGCTCTCTGCATGACTCAGACTCCTTTACTGTCATCAGTACAAGGTGTCCATTTCACCTCTTTGTTCTACTTCATTTTTTCTCCCTTTGTTCTGATATAGGAACTCCTGATCAAATTCTTTAATGGAACTGATTGGCTGACCACAGGGTCAGGTCTTTTCTGTTTGTGAGACAAAAAAGTAATGTGGAGACAAGAACTGGACTGCAAGTCCTCTATTTTTAAGGAGCCAGTGGTATCATTGAAGAGAGTTTTTTTCAAATCACTTGTTCAGAAATAGAAACTAACAAGAACTTCCTTCACAAATATTTTCTAAACTAAGATTCTTTGTTGTTTGTAAGATACCCTTAATTTGCATAATTTTAATTCAATCTGAAAGAAGAGGGGAAGCAATATATTTGTTATGCAGAAATAGATTGGCTTTATTTTATTATGATTTTAAATTTTCTACCAGTCTATAGATAAAACTTCCTTGTATGTCTCCATTGCTAATTGTTACATTCTATAAAAAATTACTCTTTTACCAGACTTACCACTTTTGAAGTTCTTTTGTTCCTTTCTTGCATGCTTGCTTTTTCTCTTCTTTCCCTGTGTCTTACCCAGTCCTTACAGGTCCATTGTTCCTTACAGTAACACGTGGACCTCACCCTCTGAGTTTCCCTTTCCAGTGCCTTCCCTGTTTGTGTGTCAGAGATCAGCTGTGGAGGAGCCCATGCTGGCAGCAATACAGTACTTCTACACAATGGATAGCAAGCTTGCTCAGGTATGTTTGAATAGTGGATTCAGGTGCTCTCCTTGGCCTGGTCAGTCATGGCTACAGATCTACATCTGTTCAAATGAAACCTTAGATTTTTCTCAGCCTGAGCATTCATCTGGGTTGCCCCAAGTATTTTACCTTAACTGGGACAGTCCTGCATTTAACCACACACATTCATTTTGTCTGTGCAGAGAGAGAATTGGCAATGCTCTCTGTATGGGCTGGGTTTCACACCATGGGCTTTTTCTTTCTGTTGCTTTTCACTTCACATTTTTAAGTTTGTCCAAAGTATATTGCCAGAGATGGGGGAGAGAAATTTTCCCTTTTACTTGGTGCTTGGTGCCACCTGCCTCAATATGGTCCTTGCAGGTTAGCAGAGAGCACACCTCATCTGCTGAGATCCCCAAACCTGTCTTGGCTTATGAATTCCCTGCAGAACTTGATTCCATCCTTTTTGTTTCATGTGTGTTGACCATGTGAAACAGATGTTCTTCTGTAAGAATACAACTGGGTACAAATTTCCAGAGACACACCTCTGGAGTGGGAGAAGCAATGGCCCTTGAAGCCCTTCCTCTGTGGGCTACAAACTGATTTCTGTCTTTCCAAACACTACAGTTTGTGTTTTTTCTTGATTTTTCAGTAATTTAGACATTATTGCAAGGTGCAGGATTTACCAGCTGGGCAGCATTGTCTGTTGGAGATACAGTAGGTGCTGCACTTTTGAGCAGACCATACATGACATGTTAATTATGCTGCTGACAATCTTGGCATTTGGAGTGCCTTGGTTTTCCTCCTTTGACAGTCTCTAAAGGTCCCAGCTGTCACATCTGTGACTGACAGGACTGAAGACAACATATCCCTGTGGGCTTGCATTTTTCTCTCTTTGGTATTCAGTAATGGCAGGGATGGGAAGCTCTCCTCCAGTTGCATTTCTATTGCTCTGACTCCTTAGGGAGTGTCTGAACTCTGCGCTGTTTGTAACATGGTTTTGCTGGGAGTTTTTCCATGAAGGCAATGTGGTTGCCTTGAGAAGTACCTCACTGCCTTGGCCCCATGCCTGAATGTCTTGGAGGAACTGGGTCTTTTCACATGCAAAGGGAGCCTCTGTAACAAGGAGTCGCTGCCTGTCTTCAGTGTTCTGTGTGGATTTAGAGGCACCTCTGGTCTGAACCAGGAAGTCAATTCTCATCACTGCTGGTTGATCTCTTCCTTTTTTTGGGCAGTTGTCCAGACCTGTAAGACCTTCATTCCCACAGGCTGCCATCCCCTTTGATGTTCTTTGGGAGTACAAAGAACTTTCTTCTACTTAGTACCATACCATTGGTATAAGGACTTTTCCTCACACTAAGGGGTACATTGTTCTGGAGAAAGGCAGAGGCAGTTTGAGCTAAGTGCAAAGAAGATATATCCAGCTTTCTCTGGGGCTTATTAAAGGAGCCCCAGTGAGTGAGCCCTCTTGTATTAGCCTTGCATCAGAGGGGTTTTGTTAAATGCTTTTACAGATAAGTAGGGTAATGCAAGTGAGCCAACATGGTTAAGCTTAGTAAAAGGAAAAAAAAACCCGAAAGCCAAATAAACATGCATGGAACATAATTTCTCTTAATCAAAACGTATTCCTCTATCACTGTAAATTCTACCATGAAGAGCAGGCAGCTCTGGCAAGGATTTTCTGTCCAAGGTTAGTGCTGCATCCTCTCTTGCCACTTAACTGTAATGGGACTTGTTTCTGTCTTGAATTAGCCAGTGTGATGCTACCTGGGGTCTCAGTGGTGTTCGTCACCAGGAAACAAAGCAAAACCATCTTTCTCTTATTACTTTCCTTTGCAAGCTATTGGATAAGTTCAGCTTTGAGATGGGGGGGAGTAAAAAGAACAGAAAAAAAAGAGGACGTAGGCTTTTACTGTAAAATAGAGATGTCATCTTCAGATAACAAGAAGCCATTTGCTTGTACGGGAAAAACTTCAGCTTCGTCTAGAGATGGTAGGAAATATGGCTTCTATCTTTCTTTTCTTAAAAAAGTGAAAGATTGTGCAGTGGTTAAGAAGGAAAAAAGGAGAAGGCATTTATATATCTCGGCACAAATGTGACAAGCCTGCGAAAAGGGTACTAGGCAGCTGTCAGAAATGCAGGCTTAAGAGAAAAACTGCCTGTCCAAACTCCCTTCACAAAAAACCCTGCTGCTCTAAGAAGCTGCTTCACATTGTATCATGCTCTGTGGGGATCTGAAATGTATCTGTTTCACATTGATTAACAGCAAGTCCTTTCCAATTGATTGTTCTTTGAAAAATGTCAGACAGTACTTTGCATTAGCTGAAATCTGCCAGTTGCTTTTCCTTTTTCCTCTGTGCCATGACTCTGTCCAGGACTTCTAGCCATAAATAAAAGCAGAGAGACTGTCTGACTGCTGGGGCGTGTGAAAATATGAGTGGGACTCCCTTCCAGTGCACTGAATAAAAAAAATCATTATCCCTACTTATCTACCAAGGGCTATGGAGAGTTCAAATCTGAGCTCTAAGTATGTGTGTATAGTTTTATGTCATATTGTTGCTATTCAGATAATGTTTTCCATATGTTTTAAAAGCTTTATACTATCTTTTGTCCCCCTGTGGTTCTCCTGTGATATATGACTAGCAAGACTAGATGTTGTTCAGCTGCATGTCTGAAAGTACTGTGCTGATGTCTTAAAGACCAGCTCCATTTTACAGATATTTTCTCCACACTAGAAGTAGAGTCAGTCCAAGCAGTAAAATTGGAACCTAAGAAATCCTTACAGAGCTCTGGAAAACATCAGACTAGACTGCCTGTCTCTTGACAGAGTGTTTATGGGGGAAAAAACTGCCTTCAAGTGCATCTTCTGTGCACAATAGGTGGCGGTGAATGTTAGATCCTCAGGAATACCCAAATCCCCCTTTTTTCCCTGCCTTGCAAATGGGCATTTGGGACTCTTACTATCACTGGGCTCTGGCCCCATTGGCTCCATACCCCAGTTATGTTGCGCTGCTTTCAAGGTTTCCAGTGTATAGTGAAATATTGGAGTGTGTAAGGCCTGCTCCAGTTTTGGACAAAGAAAACAGCAGGTGAGGTAAATACAGGTAGATAAACATAAGAGCTAAAAAAGGTGGGTTATCTGTATTTTGCTCAATTGGAATAATCACCAGTTGAAACCAGAAAAACTTCCTGCTAGCCACCAACCTTTTGCTGGATGTGTTTCACTGCCAGCTGTGTCCAGGCAGTGAGTTCACAGCAAAAGCTTATTCTCATGGTGGGCAGTAGTAGGGGTCAAGGAAGAGAAATGGCCATAGCAAGTGGGTTGGCACTCAGCTACTAACCTTGATTGCCTCTTGGCCTGCCTTGCCCTAACCTTCAAGGGAAAGGAGCAAAGGATTCTGCTCTTGAGAGCCTGACTGGGTTCTTGTCCTCATTGCTGCCTCTTTTGCTGAGAATGTCACTCTGGAAGGTGAATCCTGTGCTCTGCAGGGAACATTAGTGTGGAAATGTGGCTTATGAGCAAAGTCTAGAAGAACAGAGTTTGTCTTGTTCAGGGGAAACAGTGGAGGGACAAAGAGGTAAATAAGAAACATGTTGTGCTGAAGAGGAGGGGGATATTTGTGGTGTTCTTTCTAGTCTAGCTAGGACAGGAGGTTATGGACTTAAATGTCAATGAAGGAGATTTGTGCAAGTCATGAAGAAAAGCTTCCTTACAGTATGTACTGCTTCACAGCACAGGTTACATTGCTTTCTTAGCAGCACACTGACTGGCTCCCCAGCTGCAAACCATCTGTGCTGCCCACTGACAAACCTGGAGGTGATAAAACTAAAGTATTTTAGCTAACTCTGTGCACGGACGTTCTGCTCCCCTACGTGCTACATGCCCTTCAGTCACCCGCTGCCAAGACAGACACGCAGAGCTTCTCTCTGAACTGCTTTAATTAATATGTGCCTGCTCTGTATTTTTATAGCTCTTAAAAAGTAGCTGTGAGTCGTATCTTGTATCAGAGGGAGGTTTTATGTCACCACTGTGAAGCTCACCATTGCTACTGCTGAGGAGGTGACCTTGGCACGTGTTCCCTCCCCTTCGCTCCTCATACTGCGTTAACACCACACTTGGCACTTCCAGTCAAATGCTTCAAAAAAGGACACAGAAGCCAAATGAGGATTTTTCTTTTTAATGCAACTTAGTAGCTTTCTAAAAATCCCTGCTTCCTTGAGAAAAATTACAAAACAGACCTCCAGACCTAAACAAACTTTCTCTTCCCACATATGTGTTCATTTTTTTTAAATCTCAGAACTTCACTTAATGGAGACAACGGAGTCAGTAACCTCACAAGCCTTATTTTTCTGTAAAATTCCTGAGAGTTTGCTGGGGAGATTTCACCACCATCCCCACTCCATGAAGTTAAATGGAACTGCTGTATGAAGAAACAAATAGTGCTGGAATCAAGTAAAACAAGCATGATTTTCTCACTTGCATCTTGAACAAAGATGAAGGGGAAAGCCTGAAAAATACAATCAACTTGAAGGGAATTCCAAAAGCCATGGGGTGCTGTGTGTTAGGTACACTACAAAAAAAATACTCCCATATGATCCATGAGGGCAAGGATAGACGTAGGAATTGCTGTGCTGGACTGAAGCCAAAATCTAGTTAGTTCAAGACAGTTTCACTGACCTTACTAGTCAGTAGTGTGAGCTTGGTTCTCCCCAGATAGTTTGTTTTTCACACTTCATGTTTTCAGGGTGAAAACTGACTGGTATTTCCTTTGGTAGTTTGAGGTGAGCTAGGCAGAATTTTTTTAACAAGCCTCCTATCACCAAGACATGGGGCAGTGCCTGCTTGCTGGGGCTGAGCTGTATGGCCAGCAGGATTTAATTTCACCTTCCCCTCTCTAAATACCCAGCAGTGAGTAGACTCTCAGTGAGTTGCCTGTCTGAAAAATGCCAGCTAAAGTGACTGCACGTGTTTCTGCCAACACAAATTCCCAAACTGCATTGAGGGTTTGATGAGGGAGGAGAAGGTCCCTGATGATACAATACTGCTTCAGTTTGCTTCTGAAGGGCTCCTGCACAGAGGAACTGTTGGTTAGTTAACAGAGCATTCTACGAGGAAGAACTTCAAAACCTTTATCCAGAGTGACCTTTGAAGTATTCTATACTCTAGCTGACTCTTTGTTTCTTTTAAGGATGGAGGATGCAGAGAGTAATGGTAAATGTAGAGAGAGCTGTGGATGAAATGCTGGTGTTCAGGCACGTTTGGTGGTAACAAGCTATTTTGCATGTTTTAACCCCAAAGATTCAGGTGTGCTGATTTGATAAGAAAGAAAGGGGCTTCTCCAACCTCCTTCCTGGATTTGTCAGTGGATTGTGGTGATAGTGACATAAAAAGATGTTGGGGAACATTGTCACAAGCACGTAACCAGACTTCCCAATCTCAATGTGTGGCAGAGGAGTAGAAACTCATTCTATGCGTGCTAACCTCACTGCTCTGCAGATTTGACATGAAGGAGACAAAAAAGGCATTAGAGCTGCTTTTGTGGTCCTTATTGCCCCTGCTGAAACTGCCTGCCTATCAACAGCTGCAGTGTGTGAACAAGACACTTGCAAGGTAGCTGGATGATGATCCAGTTGGGGAGATGGACATTAGTGGCAAGGAGGCAGATGAACAGGTATCATTTGTTCAGGCTTGAGGAACACCATGGCTGTGTCTTCAGCAGTGAAGTACTTAAGTGTCAATGGTCTTCACTGGCTATGGCCTGTTAATGCCCACTGAGATGCATCGAGGGACGTATTTTCTAAGCCAGTACAGACCATTTGGAGAGGACCCTGTGGATGCATCTGTCTGTGTCACGATAGGCAGAAATTCAGACCTCACTTGCATAGTGTTAATTATAATTTTGATTGGAAGCGGATTTTTGGATGGTCTTTTTGTTTATCTAACTGAAATGTGACCTGATGCTGTCAAGGGGCCTGTTATGTATTTATAGCTCATTCCCCTGGCAATGTCATGCTATAAACACCTTGAATCCAGCAGCTGTGTCCATCCTGAGGAAGTTACATTGGTTTAATGCTATCAGTATATTAAAGCAGTATTACTATCGACAAACTCCTCTCTCTTTTAACAGTGAATAGTAGCAAGTAAATTACATTTTTCTCACAAAAGAGAATAAAAGGCATTACATCTGTGTGTCTCCACCTCAGGCTCCAGGCTACGTGCATTTCTGCACTTCTGGCAGCCTGGATTCCTGCTGAGACACAGAAACCTAGTACAAAGGAGCCTGCTAGGGAATTGGGCACTGGAGTGTCACTGAACTGAGGTGGAAGGTGGGGCCATCACCGGGGGCCAGCAGGAGAGGAGGAGTAAGAGGCAGTACCAGGGAATGGACTTCTTGACTTCAGTCATTGCAGACCTCATGGTTTCAACTGTTGCTCCTGTTCCCTGTTACTTTCATATCAAGGAGACCCAAAACACACACAATGAATGCAGGAAATGTATCACTGCTCATTCAGGCAGCTCCCATGGGGAAGTCTGTTCTTACCATTTCTAAAACCTCAAGTCCTTGGAAAGGGGTACTGCCTCAGTAGCTGAGGTCATGCTTCAGCAGGTGGGGTGGTGGTAGGGCATTGCACCTCAAGTGCAGCACAGCTGGAAGCAGTGTAACAGGGCAGGAAAAAATTATTCCCAAATGCAGCAGAATAGTTGGAGTTTGGGGAACAGAAATAGAGTGAGATTGGGGCATTTTGAGGAGACCAAGCTACTGAGCAGGATTTTCAGAGCCACAGCTGATCAGTCTTCAGAGATGGTAAGAAAGTTCTTTCCTTAAGGTGTCTCTTGTGTTCCAGTTCTTCATTTCTGACCTCTCTTCCATCCATAAACTATATTCTGAATCTTGCTTAAAGCTGTGAAATCTTGACTTCAATAAATCCACATCCAAAGCATGATGCGTGGGCTGAGGTCAAGAAATTACAAATTCAGCAGAGGTATAAAATAAAAAGTACCATCAAACCCTTCTAAATCTCAATGCACTGGCTATAGCTCATTTATTGACTTCTGCTCAGTCTGGGGGCAAAAAAAATGAATGTGCACAGTCTGCCTCAGTTCAGTCCATGGAAGACAGTGCCAGGTCACTGACTTCAATGTTTTACTTGTGAAAGAACTCCATATGAGCCAAAAATGAATTACAGGTTTTGTTATTTATACTGTAGTGGCTAGTAGTCTAACTATGGATGGAAATTTGGGTGAGCCCCAGCTCATGATGAATAGACAATGACCTAATAGTCTGATGTCATCACAAATAATTTCTGTTGCAGATGATTTAAAACAACTTCAGATTTAGATGAATATGGTGCTAGTTGCACCTCAGATAGCAGATGGTCTGTCATTATTTTTCTTCTCCCATGGGAGCCCAGATTCACCATTGCTTTTGTAACTGGACTCCCTCTTTACAGCAGACTTGTTCTGAAGCAGCCAATGCAGTACTGAGTCTGCCTGGGAGAGGAACAGCCTTCTGGATTTTCCTTGCAATGCATGGGACACCTGACTGAAGAATTCCTAGTTTTCTCCAAAATCACTCCTCTGGTGAGCAGTTTCTTGTTGCACCTCCCTCTGAGACTCTGTGATGCTGGACTTAAATTTCTAGATCCAACTGATATTTTTCGTTGTGATTCCCATTTGACATTCTCAGCTTTAGTGGTTCAGACCTTCAATTTCCCACTTCCTTGCATCACAGAGGGCCTTCAACTTGTGATATGTAAGTTTTCTATCTAAGGCTGGTTTTCTGCTAGCAAGCAAAAATACATCTCTTCCTTTACTGTTGATCACACTCACTTGGATTATTCTAAGCTTTTTTTGTTGTTTTTGATCCAGGTGCTATGAAGAACATGAAGAAGGATAAGGCAGGTAGAGGCAGATGGAAAGATGTGCAGCATTTGTTTCCTCCTGCTTAGGGAGGTTGCAGAAGTTCCTGAGGACGGGAAAGGTGTCAAAGCAAACTTATCCTTCAAAGTTTGTTGGGGGCCAAACCTCCCTGTGAGTCACATCTGTCTGTTGAGCTCCTCCCTGCACATGATGATAAAAAGAACCTGGTGCCTCCTCCCCTCCGTGTCTGCTGCACTCAGCTGCCCCTGGGGCTGTCAAGTAGGGAAGAGCTGCCTCCCATCTCTGGAGACACAGGTACAGGGGCTGATGCTGCCCAGCTGAGGCAGGAACACGGCACCATGAAGTGCTGTGATGGTGGAGTCCGAGCTTGCTCTGTGCTGGAGTTCAGACAAAGCCTGCCTGGCTGAGCTGGCTTGGAGCAGAAACAAAGACAGGCAATGAAGCAGGAAAGACCAGTATGACACTTATGCATGGTAGCATAACTGTTGGCAGGCTGGGATTGCATGTGCTGTACATGGGGCTTTAAAACTTGGACCTATTGATACGGTTATTTTTGTCTATATAGATTTTACTATAATAAAATAACCTTTAAGTGTACTTCAGTATGCCATTAAGCAATGTGATTATAATTGTTGCACAGAGTCTTTTTCATCCTCTGTCTGTGGGGAAAGGTATGCTGCAGTGGACACATTTGTAAAGGAATTAGTTATTTATTTGCTAGATATGGCACATTTCTTGGATCTTGCTGTGACCTTCAAACAGAACTGGTTAGGCTTGCAATGGTTCTTAGCTCCTGTGGGAGAAATTTTCCTCGTCTTCAGCCAGCACCAGAGCAAGTGGTATCTGCTGCAAACTTGAGTTATACTTGAAACAAATCGAAGGGTGTGAAACACGTGCATGCCTGTAAATGCATGTCATGATGTATCTCTGCATCTGAAAATGCTGCAGTGATGTGCTGAGCATCTCTGCAGACATGAAAGTGTTCAAATCAGAGTACCACTTCCATTCACAGTGGCTTAAGCATTTTCTGCCATTTCTCACTCCTTTTTCTGGCTGCTGTGCTCCACAGTGACAGCTCTTCATTGCCAAACCATGCATTCAGGTACTGAAGATAATTACGAGGAAAAATTAGGGATAATTTTTTTAAATAGTGAATTTTTTTACTTCATAATTCCCATCCCCCCTTCTATGCGAAAGTGGTGGAGGCCATTTTGTTCAGCACATCTAAAGCATTTACCTTTAGGGGAGGATAAAAATACTTGTCCTAAAATATGAATATTTAAAGAAGTACTTTCTAAAGTCATGAAGAGGACAGCAGCTCCATTTCTGCAAGAGCTTCAAAAGAATTTTGGATGTTTGTGGAAGCTTAGTGATACCTGGATTGCTGTTCATAGAGAGGGATGCTGCCAGGCTCAGACTGTGTGCCTTATTCTTCAGCCAGAAGTGGTGTCATACTGTGGGAGATGTCTCTGTGCTGCTCCATGAAGCCCCTGGTGCCTTCCAGACTGACACAGCTGCTTGCTAGACTGATGCAGGTCAGCAGTTCTTAATGGTTGCAGTTCCACCAAGGCTGTCATTTCAATAAATACTCTCACCATCCTTGCTGTCTGCTTCACCCACCTCCCTGGAACTAAAGATGTTCTAACAGGACACAGATGCAAATGGTAGAAACCTGTAAATATTTAATATTACGTTGATCTGCCTAAACTGTGCTCCTGACATTACAGGGATGCCTGATGCCCTCTGAACTCCAACCCCTTTCCTGGCATTTTTACACATTCCAGGATCCACCTGGAGATGGACCTGGATCTCAGTAGATGGATTATGGCATCAGACTCACTGAAACAGCACTGCAGTACCTCTGGAGTTGACTGATCCATGGCTCCTATTTCTGGCCTCCCTTCAGCCTGGAGTTTCTCATGCGTAGTGCCAGGGCTGGAATGTTTTGGAAACTTTTCCATTAATTATCCAAGCTATTTTCAGTGACAGAGCTTCAAAAATAAATGTATTGCTGTGATTTTTAGGAAACTTAAACATTTTTTATTGCACTCTATTCAAACCCAGTCTGCTGTGCAGGGTGCAAGCTCCTTTTATGGGATGTGTGAGAAACTGGGTTGGATGTTTTTTGCAGGTTATTTCTCAGATTGTTGTGTTTTCACATGAAATTCCTCTGTAGTGGAAGACAGGAGTTTCATTATTTTGCCAGATGAGCATCTCAAACTGCTTCTCCTTTGCAGCCAAGAGGACTATTATGAGCACTAACCTGGTAGCTACACTGAGCTGTAAAAGCTTTGAATTTCTGTGAGGATTAAATTGCAGTTCAGGTCACAGTCATGGCTGTGATGGGATGCCAGTAAAGGAGAGCAAATTGTCCTCAGATCGTAATAAAAAGATTTTTTATTGTTAATTAATTCTGAGCACCAGAAAAAGTGCTACGTGCTTTACCACGAAGGTAGGAAATAAATCTGTGTCCTAGAAAAGATGCAGCAAGGAAGTGAAGCAAATGACTTGGAGTAAGAAAAAGGGATAAGAAAAGCAGCTAGGAGGAAGAGCAAAAATTCGTATTAGGCTCATAAAGTGAATCAGGTTGATTATATGTGGATCTTCTAGTTAATAAATTGTACTAATATGTAATTATTACTACTTAAATATTTATTCTGTTTCTACACTTCTAAAAGGTTATATGAACTTCGAGCATTTTTCTGGGCTGATCACTCCTGCCTGATTCTACCATAACTCCACCTCTCACTAAGGCCTCTTGTGGTGACAGACAGGTGGGTTTCCTGGCTTAAACGGGATTAATGGCACCATCTCCCATCCTGAATCCCAGCCAAACACTCTGAAGGCTTTCCTGGCTGTTACACACTGCCAAAGCAGATTCCTCTTGCCACTGTTAGCCTTTTAGCAGATGTTTTTCTCTTCATACTTGAAGAGCACAAGTGCAACGGGGAACTGGTAATTACAGGTTATTGTGAAGTCTTCTCTATGCTCTCATTTTCTTTTAAGAAACATGCTCATGAAAGTATGTTAAGATTACAGTGACCTTAACAGCACTTATGACAATGTTTAATTGTACAGTTTAAAGCAACTGAAATCCTGGTTCCCAGTTAACTCTGTGCTATCTATTTTCCTTAACTTGGGTCTGAGTTGCTGCTCTCCACCACCTTATTTGTTTACATGCTGGCCAGAAACACGGGCCCAGAAGACATTGCTGTCTTGGTCAGCATATATAACACCCCAGACACCTTATCTTCTGTTAAATGCAGAACTAATTGTCATCTACTATCTGAACCTATTCTGACTGGGCATCAGGATAAATTGAGCCATTCCTAGGGGAGTAATTTATCTGACTGGCCTTTTTTTGGTGCCTGCGGCAGTAAAGGGCTGGAGACTACTTGAACAGTGTAGCTTTAGGCAGAGCATGATCAAGACAAGCTGTTGGACTTTTGGTGTACCTTGTGGTTTCCCAGTGGTGTCTGAGGCCAGGGATGTGGAGGGTGATATATGACACCAATATGGATTTTCAGAAGCCCACATGCACACCCATGCCCTCTGACCAGTATAAAAAAGCTTTTTCAGACAAGGAGAGTACTTCAGGCAGTGTAGAAATTTGGCCAATGTAGATGAGTAATGAAGATAACATTTTTCTTTTTCTTTTCAACATCTGTGTGGTGGAGGATGATGGCACACACTGTCATCCTGGCATTACAGTATGGGTGAACATGTCTCAGAGGTTTTATAGGGGTAAGATCTGGATCTGGTTGAAGAGCATGGTGAGATGTCATGGTCAGACTGTCAGAGGTGCCTCTCTTCCACTATGGGGCAAGAACTTCAGATCTTTCTGCCCATTGAAACAATATTTTCCCTTCTCCCTCTTTTTCTTGAATTGAAATCAGGGATGAGCTGTGAGTCCTCTCCCTTCAATTGCTTTCACTCACTCCTACCAATCTCTTCCTGACCTGGAAGCAGACCACTGCCCCTGCTGGGGAAAAGAACAGGAGCTTCACCAGGGAAGGGTGAGTGTCCAAGCCTAGGGATGGGCCAGAGGAAAGAGTCACTGGGTGCCAGCAAGTTCAGAGAAAACCATTCTAAGATGTCTCACCTCCTTTACACCATGCCCTGCCCATCCAAGAGGAGCTCTCTGAAGAGTGATCTTTTGTGAAAAATCCCTGAACTGGGGGTGCTCTCCCTAGATGCAAGGTGGAGCTCAGCTCCTGGCTGGCTGTGGGCAAGTCTTCTCATCCCATCTCATCATCGTAACATGCTACTCTTGTTTCTCTCCGGAGCATGACCTGTTTCAGCCCCTGAACTCTAATGCTAATTTTCTTCCCGTGTTCTTAGCTAAACTCTGTATGAATTTACTCAAAGTTTCCAGATTCCAGACAGACCTTATGTTCATGTTTCAGATGGCACTTCCTTGCCTGAAGGCCACAAATATAGCAGACCTGATTTCTCAGATCAGAGCAGTGCTAAGAAAAAACCTTTTTGTGTTCTCCAGATGTTTCATAGTTGAAAGCTCAGCCACATTTTAAGTCAGATAACTGCAAAAACATGCACTGGGTCTCGCCATAACTATAAAGCAGCCACACTTCATTTTTCTGAAGACAAATCTGGATGATGCTTGTCTTTTCTCCTGCAATAATGATCATCTCCATTTTATCTGGGCAATTTGAAACACCAGGTCTGTTCTCCTAGATGATGTGACCTAATCTGTCAGCCAAAGATAAAACTGGCTTTTCAAGAGCAGCTTTTAATATTCATGGCCTTAGGAGATGTTTTTTCATTAACGGTGATGCTGGTTGGGGCCTTGTTGTTTATAAAAAAACAAAGTTCTCAAACCACACACAAAATGCTCCTTGTAGCTGGTTATATTCCTCCTCTTGTTCTGTATCTTTATTATTCACCAAATACTTAGTTTATGTTTATGCTAAAAAACCAGCTGCCTGGGATGTCACAGGGTCTCTTATTCCACTGTACAAAGTTTGTCACAAAATAAGAAAAGATTTAACATCTCTATGATGGAACTGAAAAAGAACAAATGTGATAAGATCCCATAATTCTGCTGTGGGGTTTGAATAATCTTGATTTGTTTAGTTTATTATATTATGTTTCTCAGGTCACTTCTCTTAGGGCATTTATTAGTTGATGGTTTTGCAAAGATCAGCACTGAAGTATTTATTATAACTGTTAATATTCATTGTATGTCTACATTGCCAGTTGTGTGGTGTAGAGATCTCCATGCCAGACTGCTTCTGGTGTTCTTATCTCTGATGGGGTGGTGCTAATATCTGCATGCAGCATTGCAGCTTACAGTATAGCTATATCTGAACTTAACAATTTATATTATCAGAGATCCCTGTAGAACACAAGGTTAGAAGTGTGTTGTCTTTTAAAAGAAAGATGAGATTCTGGAGCAAAGCTTAGGGGTCAGAGATTAAATCATTGCAAGTTCTGGCTGCAGAAAATGGAACCTTCAGTACCAATAGCTCAGACCTGCAAGCTAGTAATCCTACAGTGAGGTGTCTGAACCCTGGAGATGAAACATTGCTCCAGAGACACTTTCAAAGCATGTGGAAGCTTGGTGCTGTGTAAGTACATGCTTTTTCTGTTGGAGCTCTTCTGAAGGTCCTGTCTCCTTCAGGTCAGCTAGCTCTAGTGCCCCAGCACCTCCTAACACTCTTCAGCTCAAATAGGCCCCAGAGGCAACATAAATGAAGAACCTCTACAAATCTGGTTCGTGCTGAACTGGATCTGCTGGCATGGTGAGCTGCTCTGCCACTAGCTCTGAGGATGGGTAACACAGCTTTTGCTGTGCTCTTCACTGTGATTGTGGGCTAGAGCAGAGCTTCCCTACCCAGCACTCTGAATGTGTTTGTGCAGGAACAGACCCTGCTTTCTACTGCTGATTCCTGCAGGGAGAGGGGATTAAAAACAACTGCCCCCTAGGAGAAAGACCTCTTGACCTGGCTTCTGTCTGGGGCTCTGCTGAAGCTTGCCTACAGAGCACTGCTCGTTTCTGAGACTTCCCTATACGCCACCCCTTGAGAGGCAATGGTGATTGCATGGCAGTTTTAGGGTGGGGTGGAGGGGTAACACAGGAATTAAATGAATGGCTGCAGTTGAAAAGGGAAGCAGTGTGCTTGGAAAAGCAGAAGGCAGTCTGTTTAGTTCAAGTCTTGGAGCAGAGGATTTTCTCCTGCTTCACACAGAAGTCTCCATTGTTGTTCGTGATTTTCTGCAGTGAATCCCACCAAAAGGTGTGAAAAGACTAAGAAGGAATCAAGCATAGTCTGCTATGATCTGCATAGTGGTGAAAGAGAAGACACTCTGCCTGGCTCTGCTATCACATGGGTATGAGCACATCTTACTCCCTGTCTCCCTCTTTTCTGAATCCTTGGTACAGCTCCTCTGCTTCTCTTCATATCCCTCTGCAGCCCAGGCAGCTGCTGGATCCAAACCCACATGGGAGAGCAGATGCTCTTTTTCCAGTAAGACTGTGAAAGAAATTGAAAATAGTGGGAGCCCAGCTTCCACAGGATGTGGACTGGGTAGCTTAGACTAATTATGTTTTTGTTGATCCCTTGGAAGACTTCAGTTTTGCCTTAAATGTCTCAAACTTTCTCTTGACTTCCTGTCCATGACTAGTCAGTCTGGAAAGCTGTGTATGGTTGACAGGTCATTGGGAAAAGTACCTAGGAGGATGTGAGATGCTTTCTGACATTTTCTACATCAGGCATGCAGTGTGCTTTGCAGGGAGGTTGATGTGGAGCCATGCTGCACCCGTGGGAGGTGGTGGTCCCACAAACAGCATTCTGCCCTGAGTGCCCACAGAATTAGTCTGAGGAATGAATTTTGTACTGTACTGTACTTCAGGAAACAAGCAATGTGCAGGTAAATCTCAAAGGGCAATTTAGCAGGGCAAGTTGCAATTACATTTAGAGGAATTTGGTCAGGAGGAAAGTAGGGCAGAAAGTTATTTAGAAACCCTAATGACATTTTCGATACTGTAATGCAAATACTCTTATCCCCTCATCTGGTGCCTTGGAAGCACCCACATTTTCTATCTAGCCCCGTTATCAGGTTTCTAAACGTTCGTTTTCCCTGTAAGTTTTCTCGGTACCTCCTGCTGCTCTTGCAAACCTTAAAGCCGTAGTTGCACAGCAGCTGCACTGTGCCTAAATGTCACTTGGTTTCACAAGCTGCATGCTCTGTTGTTCAAACTGCCCGCAGGGCTGGATTCAGTGAGCTTTTTTCTGCTACGGCTTTGCAGTGCCCTGTAATGCGGAATTGTATCACCGTTGCCTCTCCACTGCCATGCTTGTCCTCCTGCAGGGCTTGAGAGGCCTCGAGGCTGTGGCTGGCCCAGGCGCCCGGCCCTTGTGCCAGCGTGTGACCGCTGCGTGTGGCAGCGATGGGAGCGGGTGCTTGGGCAGCTCCATTGTCAGCCCGAGAACCTTGCTCCCGCCAACCACCACAGCTTCGGTGGGAGATGGGCTCATCTCCATGGAGTGGGTATCTAGATCCCGTGCGCCATGGGCTGCCACGGTGTATTCGCTGGCCGCCTGCCTTAGGGAAACGACTCTGGCAGTACAGACACGAGTCCCACCGGGGCAGCGGTGCAGGAGGGCAGGTTGTTGTGCTGCCCACGTCCCAACAACCCTCTCGTGGGGCTGAGCCCGTGTCACCCGCTCCCCGCCACGGGGACCCTGCCGCCCCGTCCCCGCTGCAGTTGCGTCGCTTAGCGCA
>VXBB01024405.1:518570-542376 GCA_013399915.1 Illadopsis cleaveri
GATGCTCGGAGCGGGAGCCGCCGCGGCGGGCGCGGGGGGCGCCGGCGGAGGGCTGCGCTTTGCCTTCGGGTTGCTTTCTGTTTATTTTAGCATTCGTGCTTGTCACCATGGCAGCCGCTACAACTGGGGAGCAGGGTGGGCACTCTCGGGGGAACAGAGTAATGCCGTGGGTAAAGTGTTTGCGAGTTGTCTCCGCCGCTCTCAGCCCGGGCTCTGCTCCTCTCTCCTCTGGCTGAGAGCGGCTGCCCTTGGCCGGGGAAAAAGGCGCGTGAAACAGCTGGAAGGTTTTTGGTTCGCGTTCAGGAGGTGCACACATACAGCTACGTATGCACACACGCATGTATGGGATCACAGTGCTTTCCCGTCGGGACCAGCTGAGAGCCATGACCTCTAACAAGCCCTTCCTCCGGCCAGCCGGGCTCCGAGCATCGGGTCGGGGGGATGCGGGTGACTACAGCTGGTACCAACCTCTGCCTCGGCCCCCTCTGCTTGGCTGCCAGATGGGGGACCTGGGCGCCACTCGGGACTTTTGTCTCGTTCAAGCCAGAGGCAGCAGTCTGAGTCTGGCTCAGGCTAGGGTTTGGGCAGGTACATGGCGGGAGCCCCCAGGGCTCCGTTGCCAACCCGAGGAGTGGTAGCAATGCCCTGGTGTGCTGCTTCAGTTTTGTTGAAAGCCCCACACTTTGCCCACCTTGGGTATCTGTGGGCTCAGTAGGGGGATAAAATTGAGCTCCTGACTTGAGGATGATGGGGACCTTTCTGCTCTGTCCGTGGGGGTGATTTGTCCTCCCTTTAGCCTGTATAATAGCATCAATAAAGCTCTCCCCACTCTAGGCAATCGCTTCATAAAAAATAAATCAGCCCCTGGAGCAAGAAGTTGCCCAGCAATACTATTCCCAGGAGTGATCCAGCTGAAGCAGTTCGGGAACTGCACTGTGTGTCACTCTTTGGCTGCGAATCCATTTGTCAGCTGGTTACGCACACATGGAAGCGAACAAAAGCAGCAGCCCGGTCAGAGTCAGAGCAGGGGCCAGGCGCCAGGGTTGCCCGCTTCCCGCCTTGCCTGGCACTGGGATTTTTTGGCCTGTGTCTCACTTTTTTTCACCTGTAAAGCAGAGAGAGGAAGTGTGTGTATAGGTGTTTGAGAAGCCCTGTAAATGTTTGGAAAATGCAGTCAGAGCAGCCCCAGCCCACAGACAGCAGGATGGAAACTTCACCTGAGCCCCTTGGCCATTGCTTACAGCTGCTGAAGCTCAAAAGTCGAGGCTGAGGCTCTTGGGCAGAACACTTTTGTTATTTGCTGCTCACTAGGGCTGGGGGCTGGCAGCAGTTCAGGGTGCTCTGCTTTGGACTCTCTATGGAGCAGGATTGTGGAAAAGAGTATGGTGAGGAGTGCTAATATTGCTGTAGCCCTTTGGGTGCACTGGGTAATGCTCTTAGGCTGGCTAGGGCTGAGTTGAACAAACGGAGGATTTGGAGCACTCCAGCTTTTTTGATTCCACCTTAGTGGCAGAGGAAGCTGCCCCTGAGCCTCTGATTTCTTGTGTGAGCCTGAACATGCTGCTCTAGCAGTTTTATTTCTCTGTTACCCGCTATCCCTTCTGGTTTTTTATAGCATTTACTTTACTCCCTCTCAGAGGGCTTGTGAGGTTACATGAATCCATATTGTCTGCCAAGCACCTTAAAATCCTCATGAGGAGGTTGCTGTGGCAGTGCTACACGTTGTTATATTGCGGCTCTTTGGGGGGGGAAGTATGTGCTCATGGCTAACCACAAAGCCTCTCCTTACAAGATAGTGCCACACAACAGCCACTCCAAATCTGGTCCTGCTCTCAGAACCATGTAAATCATTCCAGCTCTGCTCCATGCCAGAAATCGCTTAGCAAGGAAAAATAATCATCCTTTGCATCTCAAGTCCCTCTGTAACTGGGGTCCCAGGGTGTGCCAGCCCTCCCAACAGCACTCTCAGTAGCAGCTGAGATGAAGGAGGGCCCTCTCCTGATGCACCTGGCAGTGGGGCATGGTGGAAATCTCACATTCTGACCTGCCATATTGTATTTGCATAGAGAAGGGTTTGTGGTGTTTGGGCTTTCCCTCATGCATGCAGGTTTGCCAAGGGTTTGGTGAGTTGCTGTGAGAGGCAAAGTGGTAAAATGCCGTGTGTACTCCTGTAACTATGCAGGGCTATGGCTGTGGGGAGCCTAACAGGCTTAGCAGAGATGTGCACAACGAGCTGTCCCAGCCTTGGCCTCTGCTTGTGCTGCTGGGGCAGAAGCAGGGAAGCGACAGCATGTGGGCACAGGGCAGGAAGGTTGGTGGAGGTCTGGGGACAGCACTGTCCCTCAGGGCGTGGCATCTCGGAGGGTCTGAGCAGTGGGTCTTGTGGTGTGAGCTGCGTGTGTGAGCCTGAGGGCTGGCCAGGCCAGGGCAGTAGCTGTGCGGACAGTCCTCAGCGTGTGGCCAGCTTTGTTCCCCAGCACAGCCCACCACCCTCTCCCAGCCAGCACAGGAAATGTGCCAGTTCTACTGCCCCACTGGAGCCTAGAGAAGCAGCTGTCCTTTGGCAACACAGAGCCCTCAACCCTGAGTTCATTCCCCTCAAAGTCAGATTATTTGACTTAATGTATGATGGCGGTCATGTGTAAGGGGAAGCGTGCCTGTGCACTGTGTGCTTCTCTATCCCTTGGCTTTCTGCAGAGCTGCTGAGACAAGCTGCCCATTTTGGGCCAGCTTCTGGTTTCTTCTGCTCTGCATGAGTGGTGGTGTTGGAGTTCAGGTTTGGGCTCATCTGCAAATAAGGGTGACTCATGTGACTTATGGGTCTCTGGAAAAATATCTTTTCAGTTTTCTAAAACTGGCTGCTTTTCTGTCTGGGAAAAAGAAAAAAATCTTTCTTTTGGATGAGTGAGTCCAAGAGTTCTGCTCTTGCGTCTATGCTATGACATTTCAAATCCTGGGCAACTGAAGATGTATTGCCTGAGTTTAAAAACTGAAGTGGTTTCGGGGCTTGTGTTTTTCTTCTTTATTCTCCCTTAATGCAAAGAATAAAAATCACCTCAGGTAAACACTGTAGTCAGTTGCAAGTCTCAGCTTGAAACTGTTTTTTATTTGTTGACCTCATATTTATTAGCACAACTTTGAACTTAAAATCTGGATGTCTGATTCCTGGAGTCAGCAGGGAAATCTTTGAATATTTAAGCTGGGGCATGGAGCTGTCAGAGATCAATGTCCCAGAAACAGCTCGTGATCCTACAGATATCTGCCTTATATATAGAAATCTTGACGTGTGGCCTCTCTGCAATAGGCTCTTCACAAACAGGCTTTACAGATGCTTGAAACAAAAATTCAGATATTGGCAAATGGCAGGGTTCCCTTGGTGACACGACAAGCCCTTGCATGCTTCTCCTTCTACTTACCACAGAGGGTAGAAACACAAGTGAGTACCACATTCCTAGAAATGCTTTTTTTCTCTGGAGCACAGCATAGTTTCATATAGATTAGAAGGAGCCCTAAGACCTCTGACAGTTGGTTTGCGTGTTTTTGGAAGATGAGCTTCTTCCCTGGACTCTTCTGTCTCTTCTAGGCAAAAGGTTGTCTCCTGTCTCCAGGAAATTTCCAAAGGCCAGAAGCTGTGCTATGTGTCTTTGGAAGGGTTTTGCATCATTCCTGCACTATGTGCAGGTGGTTAATTGTTCACCATGTGCTGCGTATCTGCTTTAGTGTGGCACTGATGAGCAGAGCCCAGGGCTCTGTTCCTCCCTGTCTAAAGACTGCAGCATGGGAAGCTCGCCCAGCACACTTGTGTCCCAGTGAAGGGAGCGAGGCCATTGCTGCAGTGTGGGCAAAGCTTGTTAGTGAGAGGGATGGTTGGTAGGCAGCTTTGAAAGAGAAATTTTTCTGTTGGCTGACTGTGAGCTGAGGGTGGGAGTATTTGCTCCTATTCCCTAGTCAAAAGCAGGATGTGAGGCTGCCCACAGGGTTCTCCAGCTTGCTGACTTCTCTGAGGTGGCAGGGAAGCAGCAACATACCTGGAAGTTGGAGACAAAAGGATCATTATTTAAGTGATCTGAATTGTGTTAGGCTGATGCCCTGTTGCTCTTTGGAGCAGGTATGATGCCTCTTATCTTTGTCAATTGCTCTTTGGAGCCGGTATGTTGTCTCTTGTCGTCGTCCTGCCAACTTTTGTGACCTGTGTAGCTGCTCTGTGAGCCCGCTGGAGCCAGTTTGGCAGCAGAGAGGCCCTGCATTGTAATGTTGGCTCGGGTAGCCTGGGCTCAGCCCTCCTGGCTCCTCCCTACCTCTGTGCTCAGCCATGTAGGATGAGCACTGGGGAGATGAGATCAAGGCATCCTTTTTCCTTGTAGCAAAGGGTTTCTAAATGCTCTGCAGACATCACTGAACTGCATGTCACCTGTCTGTGGTGAGACACCAAGCAGGAGACTCCACTGGGATGCTTTGCTCAGAACAGGTGGTGTGTGTAGGCAAAGAACAAGTTGATGAGGAAAGATGTCAATTGTTTAATTCCCACATCTTGTTTATCCAGAAAATAGGCAGTGGTGGGCTTTACCTGCTTCTCTGAATTGCCAAACTGGCACATTTAGCCATGCTTGTATTTGCTAGTATTATGCTAGTATTTGCTTGTATTATGCTAGTAAGATTACCTTGATGTATGCTCTTCAGACCCTGGAACACCTAGTTAACAGCACGCTCTGCTGCTTTTGTTGTGTTGCCTTTGGCTCCTGGGTATCTGTATCCCACAGGGCAGGTGCTGGCATATGTTCACATGTTCATGAATGATTTTATTCTCATCCCTTCATCACGTTTCCTCTGTGTGCAGTTTTCAGAGAATGCTGTTTTCTTCACAACTGGGATAAGCTGCAACTTTCGTGGTTTGCCAAATGATACATTTTTCAGGGACCTATGTCCCATGAGGCTTCTGCATGTGTGCTTGCCTGGAGGCACGTCTTGTAGCCTCAGGCATGTAACTCTGGAAACTGAGGTGGATCCTAAATAAATAAAAAACTCTCAATAAACACAAGAGGGGGATCAGCACTATTTGCTTGCACTGGCATATTGCCAGGCTTGATTTCATGACCTGCTGTGCTATGGAGAGAAAAGGCCTAATTTTTAATGAGGTGCCACAGTTCATTTCTGCAGCTTCCTTACCATTTTACTCATAGCAGGTTGGTCCCTCTTGAGTCTCCTGTCTTCTGGGGCAAGGATCAGGCACATGGCTCTGTAGGTTTCTTTCTGCTCTTATGCTGGGTGTCTTTTTGACTTTGCACACATGTGGCCACAGAGCACAAGGAGGCTGTGTGGTCCCCCCAGGACTGTGATGCTGCCTGTAAGCCAGACCACCGTAGCTGCAGCAGCAGGAGCTTGAGGCCAGGAAGGCATGGTGAGCAAACCAGTGAAGTTGCCACATTCAACAACTCACAAAATGCTCTTGTTTTCTGGAAACATCTTCCTTTCAAGTTAAAGGAGAAGTGGAGGAAACTTCATCTCTCCTTCCTATCAGCCTGCAAAGCAGCTCTGCTCCCTGTGGCTCTGCAGATGTCTGAGGTGTTGGAAATGAGATGGAAAAGAAGCTGCAGGTTGCAGTGTCAACAGTTTTGCAGGTGAAGGTGCCCCTGCCAGTTGGTGGGTTTGTCTGTGCTGTTCAGCGTGGCCCATTCCACTGCCAAAATTCAGCACCTGCCTGGCTCTTCCCAGCACCTGTATGGCCTCTGCTCTTCCCAGTTTGTATTAGGGTAGGGGACACAGCCCTTAATGCTTGGGGTTTTGTGACAGCCATTCCTCCTGTGGCCAGACCCCTGCAGCACTGATTTTTTTGGGATCTCTGTGGCATCTCTCTTATGACACTTGGGGCCTGTGCCAGCTCCCTGGGAAAGAGTGACTTGGTAACTTTTTCTCAAAGGGTGTTACTGCAGGAGGAAGATTCAGTGACAGCTTGATGGTTCAATATTTTGTTTACAGTGATTATGTTTTAAAAATGGGGGAATGGCTACTGTTTGACTAAATGGCAGAAAATTATTTTATATTTAATTTGTCCCAGGGGCCCTTGTGATGCATTAAAAATAAAAGAAAAATAAAAGAAATTACTCACGATAGTAATATTAATAAAATCCAGTTGGCAGCACTGGCCTTAATTGTTAATCAAAATGATGCTGCAGCTGCAGTGAGGTAGCTGGGGCTTGGGGAACGTGGTGGTCCAGGCAGCCTGGGACAGTGTATAGAAGTGAGGGGAGGCCCAGTGCAGTGCTCCTGAACATGGTTTATTTTACTAGAACCTTTTCATTAAATCAGTGGGTGAAGCAGTTGCAAGTTTTAGCGAGCTGAAGCATTCTTTAGTATGCAGCTGCTTCCTCAGTTAGATATGTCTTTGCATGTACTAAACTGTCTTAAGATTTAAAGACTAAAAATTTAGCAGTGTTGCTAGAAACAGAAAGCTTTGATAGACATCTCAGGTTGCTGTTTGCCATGGTGAAACTTGGTCCAGACACTTCATCCCAGATAGGTAGGCAGGCAGGCAGGTAGGCAGGCAGGTTGAGTCACTTAAAACGCAAGAGAAGATGTTTTGTTTCAGTGGCACTGAACTGGGACTGCCCATTTTGGAGCACTGAAAACTGACTTAATTATTCCTGTTAGAAAAACATGCAGAGCACAAAGGCAGTGAAACAAACAGAGGCAAATGTGCTGGGGATGAAGCAGGTGGGACGGGAGGGGGACCCTAGCTCACCTGTGCATTGTCTCACTTCTGCAGGGAAGCCCCAGGGCAGAGCCCAGCAAGGTAGGATCTCTTGCTCTTCCTTGGCTCCCCATAGGATGCCAGCTGGTTGTTCCTGTTCTATGTCACCTCAGTGCAAATCCCAGGACCTTGCTTTCTCTTTCCTGTTTTGGTTGTGTGTGCTCCTGTAGTAGGCTTGTAGGCTCTTTGAGGTTGTCCTGTCAGCTGTCACTGCTGCTCTGTCTGTCCAGTGCGTAGCACAGAGGCCGTGGTCCACAACACATCCCATACTGTTGCATTAATGTAAAGATTGAACCACAGTGAGACCCATGGAGTAGGAGTTGAGCTGCTTTATTGACCAAGCTGAACTCATCTTCTTACAGGCTCTTCATATGCCTCAGTTTCCCCGAAGTTGAAAATGAAAATTTTATCTACTTCACAGGGCTTTTGGGCAACTTAGTTTGCAAGTTTTGTAAAGGGCTGGAGATGAGAGCAATAACCTTAGCAAAACATGTGGTTGAGTTCTCCCTTTGTGTACCCTCTGAACAAGGAAGAGGATTAGCAGAAATGTAGCAGGTCAGGGCCGATCTGCTGCAAGAGGAAGGTGTTGAAGGCACAGCACAGGCTGCTCCATGCACTGAACAATAAGATTTGTTAGAAGAGGCTTTGTATTACCTGCTGCTGTATTTTGCTGTGTCTTTACAAGCACTTATTTTTGCAACTAATAAAAGTGATAAAGGACTGGAGGTGGACTGTCCGCTTCAGATTTTCATGTCCCAGTTGTGCTTGGGGTTGTGGAGACAGTGAGATATATGGCACTACATTTAAAACAAAATCAAAAACAAAGTAAAAAAGAGTATAGTGGTCTCTTGGGCCCTATCTCTGCAGAGAAATTACCCATGTTGTGATGTGCTTTGAGCATATGGGTAATTTCTCAGTGTTGGTAGAGACCAGGTTTTTGATAGGCAGCTGCATGCTCCCTTTGGTGCTACTTTCTTTTGCCTGCTTCAGGGGCATCATCCCCACAGAGACCTGCCTCAGCTCCCTCTGCAGTGCCACTGCAAGTCTCACAGCACTGTTGGTGTCCCTGTGCATCCCCAGGAATGAAGCTGTCATGTGTGGCTGCCTCTGGGCTGGGAGGCTGTTCTGGCTGGTCAGATGATGCTTGGCTGGTTGTCCTGTAATGGTGGACCTAGAGGGTTGACTTTGCAATTCAGGCTTCAAGGCTGCCATGGCTGGGCTGGGGCAGTGCTTTAACTTCTGACTATTAGAGCGTGGTCACTGAGGACATTCGGCTAAAGCTGCAGAAAATTATCTGCTTTAACCTCTTGTTTTCAATTCTCCCACTTAACAAATTTTTCACCTTGTAAGCTGTAATATGATCTTTTTGACTGGGCTTTGTCTAACGGTAGCAGAGAGAGAAAGCACCTGTGACGAAATCTGTATCAGACATTTTGTCGGCCTGTGAGGAAAAGAAAGGACTATTTTTCTTGCCTTTATTGTTTTGGATAACTGCCCTGAAACAGCTAGGGCTTGGCTGGAAAAGTGCTTCTAACCAATGAAAGTGTCTTCAGAGCTTCTCTGAAAAAATCTTTCAGCAGGACAAAAATTGGAAAAATGATGCTTTCCATCTGCTTGCATGCTGAGTGCCCTGAACAAAGTATTTGGTGCCAGAGGATGTCATGCCCAGTAATGCCATGCTGTAACTTTGTGCCTTTTGGTGCTAAGTATGCAGTAAAAAGCATAATGAATAAGGAAGAGTGTATAAGAGCTGCAAAAAGCAGTGCAGCTCCTTGGGTAGCTGGTCAGTTAGCCTCTGAGTACAGGAATGTGGATACAGTGGCAGTGCAAATGGAAGCCATCACATCCACAGAATGAAATTGAAACAATTGTGTGCTTCCTATGTAGTTCCATGTAGTCTTTTGAAATTGTAAAAAATAATAGTAAGGTATTGCAGTTAAAAACTGTGAATGGTGCAAGCCATTCACTGCCAGGTCCTGGTTCATGTGATCATGCTGTATTTCCTAGGTGCTGTAACAGCATGTCATTTTTGGTGGATTTTTTTCTTCTTTGTACCTTTCAGTGAGATTTATTCAGATCTGGTTGTGTGGTAGGAATCAACACCCACCAGGCTGCTGATGGAGTGGGCTGTATTTGTCTCTCAACCTTCTGAAATGTCTCCACTTGGCTGAACTACCTGTTTTATGCCTAAAGATAAGGAACAGCCTCTCACAGTGACCTCTGAGGGGCTGGCAGGAGCCCTGACAGTAGGGCCATAACCCTATCTCCGGCCTAGGGATGCTGAGTTGCCACATCCCTGTTGGTGCTTCACTTGCAGAGCTGGCTCCTCTGTCAGGGGCAGGCTGGGGTGAGCACAGGGGTGTTTCTCTCATTGCTTGGGTGCAGAGTGGTGTTTATACTGAGCCTGGGTTGGCAGCCAAAGGATGGATGCTCTGCAATGAGGTAACCCTTTCAGAAATTCTGTTGGAGCAAATCTGAATGAACTTGGAGTCTGTTTGTATCCTCCCTGTGCTTGGGTAGTCTGAGTCTGCTTGTGCCATGCCTTGGAGTGCCAGATTGCTGTGCCATGTCTGCCAGCTGAGTGGCCCCATGGGACATTTCAGGGCATTTCCAGTCTGTGCTGGGAAAACTGGACTACACTGGCTGGGAGGCCTAAAAGAAATTTTGGAAAGGGCTTGAGAAATCAGCATTCCATCAGGACTAACTGTGAATCTGTCAGGCCAGGCAGTGATGAGAGGTCAAGTGAGGTCTGGCCTTGGAGAAGCTGCCCAAGCACCTACCAAAAGCTGCTTTTGGCTGTGTGTGAAAGGATTTTAAGTGAGCAGTTGGACTGCTGGCTCAGGTCAGGTCCTTGTACAGGCATCAATCTCATGCTACATGTTAGGCAAGCTGTGAGGAGGTGGTTAAAAGCAAAAGCAAACACTGTCCTTACAGCACAGGATATAGACTGAGTCACATTGGGTAATAGGAAAAATCTGCTCATCTGCCTGCATCACTCTCCTTACAGCATTATTAAGAATTATGCATTGTAAATTATTTACTCATTAATTTTCTTGGGCCCAAAGCCTCACTTTCAGGAAAGACATGTTGGAGTTGAAAGGAAGCATGATGGGGTGATACAAATCATTGTGTGTGGCAGGGCTAATGTGAAATACAGGTTATGGCTACATTCTTCTCTCTGCTGCTGTTCAGCTGTTAATTGTGCATTACTGCCCTGGGTGGTTGGTACCTTTGCTACCCCTTGTATCTGTGACTCAAAAGGGCTGCCTGGGTGCTTCTGCTGCCCCCATGGGTTTGGATGCATCAGTCGTGGCATGGCAATGTCAGGGCAGTAGTGTTCTCTTGCCCACTGCCAGCATCCTTGGGGCAATGGGTCTCCACCTGCACTGAGGAATTGGAGGGGACAGTCTTCTGTGAGGACCTTGTGAGAGACATTTGATGTGTGCAAAGCTGAGCCCCTTAAATCTTGGTGCCCTAGTTAACAGGGATTTAGTCCTTCCAACCTGTCACAGTCCATCTCATTTTTCCCTCTTTCCTTTTAGTTAGAGGATTAATATTGTCGCACTGAGCTTAAAGGGGATTGGAATGCACTGTGTTTTCCTTCTGCTTTTGCCCAATCTCTCCTAAGAGACATCATAAAGAATGGCCAAGAATGGATAAACAGGTATTAACACCACTGCAAGTGCTGAAGAAAAGGTGAGAAAACTCTCCCTACCCTGTTGTGCCTGCGTTATTGCAGGGTCTGCACAGGATGCTGGTGACCTCCTGAGCTGTGCCAGCTGCCCCACACAGCAGCATTAGTCTGTGTGTACAGATTGCCTGGAGGCAGGAGCACTCTGACCTTGGGCACTCAGCTGGACAGGACCAGCAGATGCAGGAGGGGAGAGTGGTGATGGGAACTGGGTGTATGAGGGGATTCCCTTCTTATTCTTCTGTGCCTCCTGTACCATAGGAGCCGTGTAGGGCTCCCCAGTTTACCAGTGTATGAGAGGAACTTGCTCCTGCCAGTGGGCTGCGTGTTCAGAAAACCCAGTACGCAGTTCTGTATAGTTCTTTCAGATTGGCTTCAGCAGAATCCAAGATCTAAACTTTAAATGAAGTATCTTGACTTGTTTTTGGGGGGGACAGGAGGGGAGTCGTGTAGCTGGGTGGTGCTGTTCACCATGGAAGAATCCGTAAAAGTGTTACGAAGTGGAAAAGCAGCGTGACCATTTGGATTCCCTAGTTCATGTAGCAGTGAATCTAAGAACTTAAGGACTAATGCTGCACATGGCATTTATTAAATATCCAGAAAATTGCTAAACTAAGTCTTGTGACAGATTCATAAAGACTAAGTAAATTTTGAGTATCTACAATACATCATCAAATTTCTTGTCCACTTTTCTGTTAGTGCTTTTATAATTCTGCTAGAAATACAGCTCCCACTGCTATGTTTAATTTGCTGGCCCTGTGTGGAGCTTGAAGTGTGGTCTTCACCATTCTCTGTGGCAAGGACAGCCATGAAGCATGTTGCCAGAAGGTTATTTTGAATCATTAGAGGTAATTTGTATCTTTCTGGTCTTGAGTAGGTGAGTTGAATTTGAATGGAAAATATTTCCATTGAGATCAGAATTTGCTTTAAATTTTATGTTCAGTATTTTTCTTCCCAAGATAAATTCCCATATCACTGTCCCATATCTGATAGGGGTAAATTTAGATGCATTTTGATCACTGCCTATCAGTTGGGAGCCATTTGAGCCAGATCCTGCTTATCCTGGGGTGGGCCCAGCATCTGTGAAATGCAGAGATCAGATTTGCACTGGGTTGCAATGGGGGTGGCTCCAGCCATTACCTGGAACTGCCTGGCAGGAGCTGGGTGAAGGTTGGCAGTGTGCTGAGGGTTCAGGTACAAAAGGAGAGATGTGGAGGGAAGCTGTTCTTTATGAAAAGTCCATTTCCCTGCCCTAGGTGTAACTCTGTGTACCAGGCGTGTGCACAGCTCACAGCTGGATATGTGTCTCTGTAGCAGGTTCTTTCTGTATGTGAGGGACATGTTTGGGGCCCTTCTGTGAAGGGAGAGTGAGATAGGGAGACCAGTTGAATAATAAACCATTAGGGGCTGCCACAAGCTTGCTTGGAGTTACCAGTTGCCTTGCCATCCTTTTTTCGGCAATTTGCATGTAAGAGTTGAGTGAGGTCTCCTGTTTGTCTTGCTCCTCTCCAAGACCTCACAAAAGGCCTGTACTGCTGGGTGCTTCCTGTTTATCTGCAGATCTCTGACTATCCAGACTGCAGGCTCTTTTGTGCAAATGTGAACAGAAAAGACAGCTTCTGTCCTGGAAGTTTATAACCTCTGTACGTGAGTGAGATAAAGAGCTGGGGATACAAAGCATTCTTTCCCCCATTCCTCTGATGGAGAGCTGAGGTGAAGCCTTGAGCTCTGCTGAAATGAAGCATTATTCAGAACTCCTAACCTCTGGTTTTTAATCCCGATGAAAACACCAGTGAAGCCAAGACAGCTTGGGTATTAGTTGTGTACCAACACATATTCAATGAATTTGCTACTGGATTCCTGTTACTACGCCAGAGGCAATTAAAACTCTGTCCTGTGGTAGCTCCTTTTGTAACTGGCCCTCCCCCATTACATTTCACATTGATAATATATTTGGACCACCTTCCTAACCCTTGTAATTTCTATGACCAGTGATGGGTTGGCCACCTAAAACCACTTTGGCACATACTGTATGTAACCTGAGTGGGCTGGGACACCTTTGGGGAAATAAATTTGGCTTGTGGCTGGAGGGAGCGTCTTGGGAAATCCCCTCTCATGGATTACCTCAGTTACCTCAAATGCCAACTTGGGTTTTGGTGTGCATTTCTTTCTGCATGTTCATTTTTGGGGAAGAAGTAGCATTTGAGAATAAGCTGCTAAGATGGGAGATAGGTTAGAAAAAACTTCTAAGTGATGTGTAAATGTTAATCATTAAACCTGTTACCACATAGCAACATGACTTCTCATAATGATTAACTGCCTTGCCATGCTGTACTGGAGTAAATTTCAGGGTGTTTGCTGAGCTGTGGAAGCTGGACTTCAGCTTCTCCCACCTCAGCTCAACTGCTGAATGGTGTTGAAACACTCCTTAACTGGCTGGGGTGATGAACAGCAGGGCTCCTTGGGGCGGATGGTGCTTCTTCATTCTCAATTCTGCTTTTGAAGGCTTACATCTCAACTTAATCAGGGTAAAGTGAGGTGTCCCATGTTACATTGTTTTCAATGTCAAATGACATCCTCAACCAGGTGCTTAAACCAGTATTCTGTGTATTCTGCTCTTCTGACTGGAAAATACACTGTAACACTTCTAATCATTCTCTCTACAGAAAAAAGAGTTTTCATCAGGGAATATGTTCCTGGCCTTTGTAGCATGTACTCATTTATTGTCTTGCTACCCAGTTCTTTACATAGAAGGATGAAGACAGGAGTGCTGGATGCTGAAATGCTTATGTGCCTGGCCAGTGGCATGTGGCACAAGTTGTCACGGGCACTACCAACTGACTGGGCATATGGCCTTTTCCCCACAAGTTATTAATAGTCAAATGCAAGTACAGCAACATTGTCTACTTTTGTAGGAGCAGAATTTTACAAGGGTGAATTTAGCTGGTTGTTCTCATTTTCCTTCAGATAGGAGTCTGAATTCGGGCATCTACTGCTGCCACTGCAGACCCAGCTTTGTGCTGAGACGGGGTGCTTGGCTAGTTCAGGCTCCAGCAGTCTGGACAGCATCAGCTGGGAGAGGAAAAGGTACAAATGGATGGCCAGGCCTTTACCACTGTTGTTTTGGTGAGTGATATTGGGTAATACTGCCAATAATTCTGTAATGCAGGCAGGGAGAACTTGGCAGTCTAAGTGTGGGGCTGCAGGATACAGCCTGTACCTGGGCTGGATAACCCACTCTGTGCAGCATGCTGGAGAGCACCTCTCCTGATCACAGGGGTGAGGAGTAATGTTTCTAGGACAGCAGCAATATGCCACCTCAGGAAAGCTCCTAACAAGTGCGAGCAACTCAACATCCTTCAGGAAGTGTGTCCTGTTTGACACAGACCTGCTACAGCTTCTTGAATATCTCCACATGGTGCTATTGGGGTAGTGGGAGTGGGACAGAACTGCTTCTGCAGAATTGGTTTTTCAGAATGGCTCTGCACTGTAAGCAGAAATGGGCTCTTTGGACTTACTTGAGGGGAAAAGATGGCCAAAATAGAACAAAAGCCCGATGACCTAAAAGAAATATCTTTGCTCCTGAAAAGGGTGAGTAAAAAATCCCCACCTGTTTGTACTACCATTCAGGCTCCCTATAGGCTGTGCTTCCAGAAGAACTATGTGCAATTTTCCTGCCAGTTCAGTACCTCCAGTGTTACCAAAGAGTGTGTGAAAAACAACAGTATGGGAATGTCTTCAATATTAGAGGGCAGCTCAGCTATCTGTTCTCAGGACAGACACCAAGTCTGGCAAGGAGGAACGTATTTATACTGTGCTTTAGTAAGTGTTGACCTGAAAGAACTTGTCACTGTGCATTTCTCAAAAACATGTTTTAAAAAAACTCTAGTAGCTTTAATGAAATTGATTTGGTACATTTCTGAGAGTGTGATGGTGTGATGGCAGTATTCTCCTTGATTTGCTGAACTGGCTTATCTGTATTGGAGGAGCTTGCTTGCTGCTTCCTTGGGATGAGAAAGGTGTATGAAGAAATGTTCAGTGCAAGGACTTTTGTTTCTTTATTGTGTTCTCCTAGTGTAGAGAAAGTGTGGAAGTATTGAAATATATTTTGAACAATTCTAATAAATTTAAAATATTTGAATGTTCACTGAAATGTAAACTCTTAATATTGCCTTAAAATGACTGCAACCTCCCTGCAGATGCTGACTGCCTCCTGCAGAAATGGCTCCATGGCTCCTGGAGCTTCTGGCTTGCTTTGGGAGGTACACAAACCATCTGATAGCTCTTCCTTTCCCCTGTCTCATTAAATGAGTTGCCAATATAAAATGCAGTAAGCACAATGCTATGGTTTTAGTCTATATTGAGGCAGATTGGAACCAGTGTCTGGAAGCAGCAGGAAAGATTATCTAAGGATGCTGGGGTTACAGAGTAGAATTTAATGTGAGTGGGCTGGAGCTGGCTGCCCTTTAAAGAAGTGTGGTTTGGAGGAGAGAATTGCTGTTAGAGAGGCCTGTCTGCTCCTTCAGAGCTAATTAAACAGCCTGCCTTCCATTCAGGAAAGGGAAATGCTATCAGTGGATTTTTTCCTATTGTATTAAATGACCTGTCTGTATGTCATGGCCTAATTGTGTTACCCCAAAGGGCAGTGGATAGAGGATGATTTTCCTTGAAAGTTTTCTTTGCTGCATTGGAAAAGGACTGCTCCCATCTGATTCAGCCTCCTGGTAGCCAGATTTCTCTCTGCTGGTCAATCAACAGAAACTGTTGTTTTATGCAGTTTCTGGGGTACTGGCTGCTATAGTTATGACTTAATTACTAGTGTCAAATTAGTTAGAACTTGGATATTACATCAAGCTAAGGATCTGTCTACTAGAGATGTACATGTTGAAAGTGAATCCATATATCTACGTTAAACAGATTTGTAGTGGCATCTGTTCTGCCCAATGGTTTTCACAGGGAAAACAGTCCACAGACATTAAGGCTGAAACACTTCAATTGGTACTTTCAGTAATAAACATTTTTTCAATTGACAGGTCATGTGCACTTGACTCTTCAGAAATGTGGTAAGTGTTTAAGCATCTTCTTTTATGGATCAAGAGTCTGAAGGAGGCTCAGAAAGGTTAAAGTCTTGATTTACACTGATTGCTCAGGCTCCATTGACTTTCTCTTTGAATGTCTTTCCCTCTGGGCATTTAACTGACATCCCCTTCCTTAGAGCTTCAGTGCATGTTTAAATAGTCATGGCTCTTCTGCAGGGAAGGCAGGGGTGATAAGGAAAATTGAAGTGAATATACCCTGCTGATGCTCAGTGCCAGCACGCTTTGACCCCCCAGGATGATGCCTCTCCTCACTGGGTATCTTTAGAAGGCAGCATTGAGAGTGCTCAGGTCTCTATTTGCAAGCGGGACATCTTGCAGTGCTGGGAGGTGAAGGCCCTTGTAATGAGTGGCTCAAATGAGGCAGACAGTAACAAGTTGTCCAGGAATGGTTCATTGGCTCCTGCCTGAAAAGAGGCAGAGTGTCACTGTGATTTGTGCTTTCCTAGCTGTGCAATTGAATTTTATCCTTGAACTTGGTTCCTGGTTTAGATGAAATCCCTCGTGTGAAATATGTGCCATTTGCACAGGGTTCTTAATTAGAAGAATTCATCATAAACATGGGCGTCTTTCTCTTGTTATTATGGCAGGGGATAGAGATTAATCACATCCTCAGAAATTCCTCAGAAGTGTGTCTGTTGTTTACTATTTCTATGCAACTGGCAATTCTTGATGTCTGCAGAAGGATGAGGTTCCTTATGATATTGCTGTGCTACCATTATTATGCTTTTAATTAGTTAATGAACTAGTGACTTTTGAGTTGAGGTAGTTCCACAAGGCTTGCTGTCTGTTGATCAGCAGATGCTTAAAACTTGCATATTCAAAAATATCTAGATCTGCAGGGATAAAGGGGGAAAATCATGGCATGTTTAAATTTTTAACAACAGCCCTCTCCTAAAACATCTACATTCTCTTTTCCCATACTGCCATTAGAAAGGAAGGGATAGAGTGTAAGAAAATAATTTGTTATGATAATTTCAAAATTAACAGCTTGGTTTGGGGTACATCTTTCACCCTGCTTTTTCTCTCTGCCCTCCCTCAGGTGGCCAAGACATACCATTTTGGAAGCATTCAAAGAAGAGAAAGTCCATTGTCTGTGTAAAGTTCAAGAATTAGAGGTTAAAAATGGCTTATTAGGTTCTTCTATGTGAAACCTAGCTTCCAGCACCAGGGATTAAATGCTTACCTTCAGGTTTTGAAGGGTCTGTGTCTTTCGCAGAGAATATGGCAAGAACATTTTGTAGGCTGCAAAGCACATCAGCCTTATTTGAAATGTTTGCCGGGGGTGCAGCAGGGCCCTCCTCCTAAGCTAGGAACTATTGGACTACTGCAGAATTGATTTTGGTGGGTTTTTTTAGCCAATAACCCCCATTTATCTCCTTGGGGGAATTTTCTTTTAGCTGGTTTGTGTCCTTTCTTCCTCTCCAGATGGATATCATGGTATTAACAGATGGCTAAGGAGAAACGTTTCCTTCCCTGACTAAAAAGGAAGTGAACGTATGGAAGCTGTCTCAGACATGAGTTTTGAGCCCTCTTCTAACTTGGCAAAGACTTTGCCCTCAGCCCTGGAGCCTTGAGGAGCAACACCAGTGTGGCAGAGGCAGATGGGGAAGCCCAGAGAGGCAGCTTACAGGGAGAGGAGAGTAAGTATGTTTTGAGAAGGCTGGTGTTGTAGCACATGGGTCACTTACACTGTACTGGGCCAAATCCCACTCTGGCTCTCGCAGGATGTCAAAGCTGGTATTTTCAGCTGCTTCTGTCCTTTAAGCATAAAAGCTAGGTCATCAACGGTATTACTGGAGAGGAGACAAATACTTGTCCGTGTGTTTAATGGAGACCTACTCTTCAGTGGCTGCTTTGCACTGCTGGAAGCAGTTAAATAAATAAAACACTGTGGGTTTTAGACTAGCAAGGTCTTTTAGGTGAAGGACTTGGGTAGATCTGGAAGCAGATGTTTGATGAAGCCGTTTTGTGCTTTGCAGTTTTCCCTTTAAGCTGAGATGGAAAGGGAGTGTTAATCATTTCTCAAGGGCGCTGCAAGACATGACTGCAGTCTTATAAACATCATTGATTGTGTCCTCCAAATGATCAAAAATGGCAAAAGGGGTAGACAGCTGTGGTGGCTTGCTGAAAGAAGTGAGAATATTTGATTTGAGAGCGCACAGGCAATTATTACTGCTCCTCTTGCTCTGAGAAGGCACTAATCTTATGTTTTGTTCTGCAGGTTGCGATGAGCAACTATGCCATTCTGCCAGATTTTGCCAGCTGCTGATAGGGACACTGCTTGGGAAGTCATAAAACGCAGGAGAAACAAGTCTTACCAAGACATCCCTCCATCCGTCTGCAGACAATGCCAGTATTCCCTTGTCCCTGGGTACTGCCTCCACTTTGGGCTGGGGGAGAGGCAGCGGCTGGGTCAGTACAGTCCCATACCTGCAGGAGATGTGGGCTCTGCTAGGTCTAGAGACAGAGGTCATCTTCTAGTGGCTGGACTGAGAAGACACTGAGGGATGTTAGTTGTATTTGGATGGAGTGTGGGGGTAAACAGGAGAAGCAAAAGCCAGGTTATCTCTACCAGATACTGGCTGTGGAGCCTGAGGAAAACTATTTTTGCTCTGTTGCCATGATGTTTGTACTCAAGGTTAAAGCACTTGGGTGGAGGGGAAGACACCATTCTGGTAATGTTTTGCTTCAGGTGGGTTGACTGCAAAGAAAATTCCTGTTGCTAGCCTGGTATTTACCAGGAGGTATGAGAGGGATGATGTCTGTTACTTGCCTGGTAACATGAAAGTGTGCAGTGAAGGGTACTATAAAGTCATTATTAACTAAAAGAAGTTGAGGGAGTTCTTCTCCCTCTTGGTTAAAAACTTAAGGTTAACACAGTGCTCTGGGAAGAGATTGAAGGGGTGAATGTGTGTAGGAAAACAGGGGGTGGGGATGGATGTTCTATATATGCTTTTCCCACTTGCTGCTTCCCCACAGAATTTATCAGTCATTTGGAAATTGTTTCTGGCAATATTGCTCTATATAAGAGGAGGAGTCTGTTAAAGGCATATCTGATGGGTGGGGGAGTAAGTGTAGGATCTTTCATCTGTTAGGATGTTACCAGGTTAGAGATGGTCGTTGGCTGGGGCAGTTGCTGCACCCCAGCTCCAGCTGAGCACTGGGTGGAGGACAGTGTGGAAAGGTCCTGGCACTAGGAGCTCTCAGTTCAGCTCCAAGGACAGCTGGAGCAGCCTTGCTGGAATATCCTTGTAGTTTGAGCCACTGGGCTAAATGGCTCCATAACTCAGAGAGTTAGTATTAACTTATAGATAGAAAAGTCTGACAGCCTCTGACTCAGAGCATCTAAATGGCATGGATTGGGAAGAGCTTGCAGGGGGCCTGGCAGGATGGATAAAGAAAGCTAATTTGGAGGGGAAGTATATTGCAAGTAGCAAGATAGGACCAGCTTTGTTTTCTTGTGCTTTTCCCCCTGGCTCTAGACTGCAGAGAACAGCAGCTATTTAACATCTCTGTAGACCTTCCTCACTTTCAGATGAGAAAAAAAGGGACAATATTTTTTTAGGAAACCAAAGATATGGCTACATTCACAGTTTCTGAACTGAGTTGTCTGGGAGATTTGTGCATGTTATTTGTGTGGGTATATACTGAAAGCCTTGAGGTTCTTGTTGCAGAGACTTTTCAGTACAGAGGATTTTTATCATCTTTGTGCTTCTTTTCCTGTTTTGTTCAAAGTAGTAATTCAGATCTGTTGTTTCTCCTACTCTTTGAGTGGTACAAACAAAATATTGGCAACCCATCCGAGCAAAAGCACTGGAGATCAGAATGCGTCCCTGTATTTACCAAAAGAATTGACATACTTACCTAATAAGATGCCAAACCTGATCAATTTGGCTGATGCACTTCCATCCCCATCAAGCAGAGGTTCATCTTGAATACCTTGAGTTTAAAAGCCCTGGAGGCATCCTGCAGAAATGGATGATGGAGCAAGCAGCTCTGGGACTCAGCTGCCTTCCTTCCTCTCAAGCTTCTCTTGTCTTGGGCACCCATAAGCAGGATTTGGGGCATCCAAGAGCTGGGGACAAGCCAGGTTACCTTCTTGTGTGATGGTGAGCTTATTCAAGATGGGATCACTCACACATATGTCCTTTGATAAAGTCACCACTGGCTTGCAGTGGGTAGACCCCTTTTTAGCTGGAGGTGATCTCTGAGCCTTGCAGCTGAGGTCCCACCAGCAAAAACCAGTGAAACACTTTCAACTCCATGGATTAAAACCACAATAAATGAGCATTTACTTGTGATTGCTATGAGAGTTGTAGTACTTCTGCCCATGACATTTTAATGGATTTTTTTAGTGTTCCCAAGTTAATCAGCCTCCTTGAGAAAGGTGTCTTTTCTCTTGACACCTATGAACGTGTCTTAGACCTGGCACAGTAGGATTTGAACTGTTAACACTGCTTAATTCAGAGATATAAATTGCTATTGCATTGCCTTCACCACAGTGCATGGTCTATGTCAATTGTCTCTCTCAAAGGCAGCCATTTCTGAAGCAGTCTTTCTCATATTACAATTTTGCTTTCAGTGAGGAAAATCACTTTTCTGCAATGAGAAACACGATTTCTTCCCTAATCTGTGACTAAAAATGAGTGAACTTTTGAAAGATACCTTCCTACTGTCCTCTAATGAAATTACTTATTTTCTTGTTCTGCATGACTGACAGATACCTATCAATTCATTTAGTGTTGCAATACAAACCTGTGCTGCCTGTGTTTAAGGAATGATTATTTGTTTGCAGGAACCATACCAGGCAGTTACCCTCTGTGAACGGGCATACAGACATGGGCTGTGTGCAGGCCAAGTGCATCACCAAGATAGGTGTGCAAAAATTGCTCCACTTATGATGGACATACCTCACAAAGGTTTGATGGTAGGATTCAATTTTCTGTTGTTTAACTTCACTGGTTTCTAATGAAGTGTGCTGCTAAGCTCTTCTGCTCCACCAGCTTGGGGCATTGGTTGCTAAAGTAACAGCTTTCCAAAATTACCCAAATGTACCGAGTGTTTGACTCCTAAAAAAATATAAAAACAATCTTCTGGCAAAATAATATATTTCTTTCTGCTTCTGGAAGTGTTCTCCTGTGGGTAGCCTTGATTCTGAACGTGATTACGGTTAGTTATATTTGAGGAGTAAATAGCTGTCAGTCAACATTTTTGTCTTTTTCACAATCTTTGGAGTAGCCTGTAAATGGTATGCTGAAAAACAAGCTGTTGTCCAAGCTGTGTGTTGATATGGCAGGCCTGGAAAACAGTCTTATGATAGTTGTTTGAAGGCTTCTATAGGTCACTACCAGACCCTAAAGTAAACTCTAGCATTGAAGGAAAAGTTGGCTTTACGTTATTTGTGCTGGTCTTGTAAGCTGCTTTTGGCTGAGCTGTTTGAGGAAGAAGCTGAAAGTGGATGCTCCTAGGAATCTGATGGGTGTTCTGAGAAAAGTTAATCACAAGAGCTTCCCAAGAGGTAAGAAGTGCAGTGATGTGGTGCTGATCAGCGTGGGTGGGAAGCAACACCATGCTGGGTGCAGGTGTCAGAAATGGCTTTGGTGAATGAAGGAGGCAGAGCCCTGCAATCGCAGTGGGGCTGAGGCAGGAGCTGAGCATCTCCTCTCAGCACCCTGCTCCCAGGGAAGAGGCTCTGCCACATGCACAGCACACTGTGAGGTTTCCTTCTCACATAGCTGGGAACTGGCTCTGTGTGCACTGGATAAGGACTTAGCTTTAAAAAAACCAAAAGCAACAAAAAAGCTAAAAAGTACTGTGGTATTGCTATGGTAACAAACATCTAGAAATGGAGGCAGATCTCTGTTTTAACTGTAGACTTGGGCTTTATAGCCTGTGCCCTGGTGGTTGCATATGCAATCAGAGACAGAAATTGCTGTAAAGGGAAACAGCAGGAGGTTTATGATGCCTTGGGATCTTTCCAAATGTGAGACCTACTGCTCCCTCTGCTTGAGGCAGGCTAGGAGCAGTTGCAGGCTGTTGGTGTGTGTCTGTCACTGCCTGTTTGCTACCCGTCCAGGCAATGAGAGATGAGCGGCCAAATGCATTCTGCAGCACTGCAATATCCTGCAGTTTGAGTTTAAGAATAGCTTGGGTCCTTCATCAGACATTTGGAGGGCTTAGTCTCGTTGAAGGAAACGGGTATCATTTGCTGCTTCCAGCAGCACATTCAATGGCAGGCCTGGGAGAAGGCAAAGGGAGTTCAGCTTCTTCCCTGGTGTGGTGCTTATTTGTGTGTGCAGTAGTTCTGGGTTTTGCTTTGCTTTCATTCTTGTTTTCCATTTTTCCACTGTTTTGGGCAGTGTTATCCTACTAGAGGGAAGGTACCAGTAGCAGAGCACATTGAGTTTCTGACAGAGATGGGGCAGGTGCTTCCACAGCATGCCTATGACATGGGGTTTCTTTCTTGGTAGGTTGGATAGCCATTTTCCTCTCCATAAGCATCCACTGGAAAATACTGCAGGACTGGGCAATAGATAAAGAGAAGGGAAGGAGCTTCCGGAATGGCAGTTACAGACGTGTAGGGGACCCTGCTATAATTATAGAGGCTGATGTTAGAAGAGGGAAAGACCTGTCCTGAGAAGGCCTGGCTTTGAAGAGGAGAAGACCTCAAAATGACAAAGGCTATGAGGGAACTGACCATCTCTCTTGGAAGGAAACTGAGAGAGCTGGGCCTGCTCAGCCTCTAGAAGAGACGACTCGAGAGGACCTTTTCAGTCTGGAAGGGAGAGTGTCAGAGGGTAGAGCCAGGCTCTGCTCCATGGTGTTGAGCAATAGGAAAAGAGGCAATGGGCAGGAAATGATGCACTTAAACATGAGGAGAAACTTCTGTTCTCTGTGGGTGACCATCCACATGGAACAGATTGCTCAGAGAGGTTGTGGAGTCTTCCTCACTTGGAAATATTCAAGAACCATTTGGACACAATCCTGTGCCATGTGCTCTAGGATGACCCTGCTTGAGCAGGGAGCTTGGATCAGATCACCTACTGTGATCCCTTGTAACTTTACCCATGCTGTGATTCTGTGAAAATGCTGCCTCCTAAAAAAGAAAAGTCTTGTTTCCTACATCCCTCCGTAAGGGTGATCCTAGCAGGATCCTAGCATGTGTAAAGGAAGCTGCCTCTTGGAATGCAAAGATTTCTCTGGTTCAATGCTGCTGTGGCTCCCCTTGGGACCAAGTTGCAGGCCTGACTGCGATTTCAGGCTTCAAATTTTTTAAAGCTACTGTGTGTGAGATATTGGTGGGATCTTGATCTGGTCACTTTTGGCATGCCACTTGTTTCTGTTGTGCTTTGCAGGGAGGCAGAGGAAGAACTCCAGAGAGTTCAGTCTCCTCCATGAGGGCACACTTTGGCATGCAATTATGTGCATTCATGCCAGATAAAGCTTTTAGCGGACGTGCATGGTAGAAGTAGCTTTGTGTTGACACTTTTAATTCAGGATTGCCCTTTTGCTGAGTGCCTAACCCTACAACTCTAAATATGCCTTTTTTTAGATTGGCTTGGGGAGGAAGGGACGAGAGAGAGAGAGCTGTAAGCTGTATGGGTGACAGCTGTATAAAGAGCTGTATATATTGACAGATCATGAAGAGTCCTTCATCAGTACATGTTGCTTAAATATCTTAATTAAGGTGAAAGATTGAAGCATGCTGTCCTGGCAGTTGGATTGTGTGCAGTGAATACTACTGGATATGAGACTTCTGTTCACGTTCTGGTTGCAGGGACCTCACTGGCAGCTGCCTTTGTGCTAATCAAAAATAAGATTTGAACAGTTAAGTCTGGTTTGTTCAGTGCAAGGTGCTCTGCTGAAGAATGTTGCTCTTTATTGATATTTGGGGGTGTTGCTGGTCCAACCACCTTCAGCACTGGCAGAGAAACTGCCTGGAGCAGGGCATGGAGATGGATACACTGCCTGGGTGCTGTTAGTCCACAGTCTTGCCATGGTCAGACCCATACAGAATGCTTTTTACATTCAGCCAGCTAAGGTAAGAAATGCTTATTCCAGACTGTGATGCAGAATTAGAAGCTGATTTCTGTTTCTTATTAACCTTTTGTAATCTAAGGACAGGCCCTCTGCGTCTTGTTGCCTATAACAGTCCTTTCGAGTTTTTGTGGGTTTTCAGGGTTTGGAGGTTTTTTAAGTTTATTTTGTGATATCTTTGATGCCTGCAGCCACAGTTCTGCTTTTTGGTTTTATGATTTTTTTTTTTTT
>VXBB01024405.1:542419-616111 GCA_013399915.1 Illadopsis cleaveri
TTTTTTTTAAATCTACTTTGAGCAAACCTCTCAGCACATTTCCTTTGTTCGTGTTTGTTCATGGCCCATATTCCTGTGGAGCCAGAAATGCTGAAACCCAACAAAAGCAAGCCAGAAATGTGAAGAATGTCTCAACTTTTTTTTCTCTTTGGGAGAAAATGAGCTGTTTTACTGACTCCATACCTCGAACAAGCTGTTTTGCTTTTAATCTTTACATCACCATCCTAACCTCCAGCCAGAAATTTATACATTATTTGTCTTCTGGGTAATGGGGGCCATTAACAACATAGTTAAAATGGTTTCTAAACAAGAACCATTTTCCAGAGCAAATACAGTTGTAAGAAAGGGAACCTTAGTGTGCTAAGCAGTTTAATTTTTCCACAATTCTGAAAGATAGCAGGAAATTGGGTCCTCTGTGAGTACTCCATGCGTGTTTGTTTCTCACTGTTTGTATTTTTGTTGTGGCTGAAATTCTGATGATGTCACTGGCAATTTTACCACTGAATTTAACTAGTAATTTACAGTCACTGAGACTTTTACATTGTGTTCTTCTGAACATGAACAAAGCCTGTGCACTTCATGCAGCTTTGTTTGGAGAGGAGAAGGCAGAGCTCACTGAGCAGTGCTCATCCTCATGAACAACCCTATGGGTTTCATGGAGCTGTGACAAGACTGGTTGTGTCTACGTTTATTTTTCATCCATATTTAGGAAGGCTGCTGAAGGCCTGGGCAAGGTTCTTTGACCAGAGGCTTTTTGAAGCTGTTCTCTCTCTTTGGTGAAAGAGGTCTATGTGGTGGAAAATGCATCTGCCCAGTGCTGCTTTAGGCCATGGGAGGTAAGTGAGGCTGTTGTGTTGCCCAGGGTTGTGAGTGGAGGTCACTCAATCCCACAGGTTATACTCAGCCGTCATACTTTGGAAGAGGAGAATTTTTAAATAAGCATCTGATGGATCTTGAGAAGGGAAAATTGTCTTCTTGACAGTATTGGTTATACTCACACAACACGCCTTGAGAAGTGTCCTGGGTTGTAGTATGGGATGTACACAAAGTATTCTATCACCATCTTCATGAACTGTTGAATTNCAAAGGTTACGGGATCACAGCCCCAGCTATCAGAAACAGACACCCACATTCCTTGCTGTGACTCATATATGAACTTTGAAAAGCAAAATCTTGCTCACAGAGTAGAAACTGCTGAGCTGATGATTGAGTGGCCAGGAGAGGAGTCTGGTATGTCAGAAGTGCAGTTTTTGGGTGAGAGGGAAGTGAGACTTGGTTGCATGACTCTGGGAGCTTTTTAAAAACGGAATTTGGCCAAAAATTTGTTAGTTGAATGTGTGGAGAAAAATGCCAGACATACCTTTTCATAAATGAACTCAAAACCAGCAGCTCCCAATATCTGCCTGATCAGATTTACGCCAGGCCAAAAGAAACAGCTATAGCCCAAGGTTTCTGTAATGGTGTTATTGCTGACCACAAACCATTCAAACATTACTTAATTTGAAAATTAAATTCTGTGTTCTTTACCTTCTGGCTTTTGAATTTTTAGATATCCACCTTTTTCTTTTTTGCAGCTATGACAGCAAAAATTTATCCTATCCATAGAAAACCCGTGAGTTCTTCTAACAACATAACCCAGGAGTTGTATCTTTACAAGATGTTTTTACAATACAGAACTTTGAGCATTGTGTGTGCAGAATCAGATGATGCCCTTTGTATTGGACAGGGATTGATTGACTAGTGGATTTTAAAGATCCTCACTATCACTGAGTTGGTTTTGCTGCAGTTTGCACCTGCAGAATGAGACAAGGGGCTGTGTAAGGGGCTGTGGCACTTTGTACATGGGTGGAAATGTATTTCCATGAGCAGTGGATGTGGCAATACCTGTCCTGAGTGTATTTTTGTGATGCTTCAGTGGTTCTGCTCTTCCTTATGTGCCCAGCTCTTTCCTGGTTGACAGTGATTAAATGGCAGAGCCAAGGGACTGTTGAGGGAGCCTCTATTATTAGTGTGATTGAAGTCTAAGATGATAGAGGCCTGCATAGCATAACACAGGTGTTTTTCATATTTGACAGGCGTATATAAGCCCATTGCATGATTCTTCATTGGTATGCATCCTTGATTAAATTTGCTGTTGGGGAGGTGAATTTAATGCCTTTGCAAATGGAGACCCAAACAGAAGCAGAGTGCAGCTCTGAGGGTTTTGTCAGTTCACATTGATTGCTAAGTCCTGAAATTGGAGCAATGCAGTAACTGAAATATTAATCAATTAAAATGGAATATCATTTGGCTCCTAAACAAAATAGCAATGGCCTGATATTCTCAAATCTTCACAGACAAATAAGCAGTGAGTTTTTCCACTATTAGAAAACAATGTTACATGCTGCAGGGCTGAATGCCTAGCAGAGAAGATGTCTGAGTGAAGAAGGTCTTATACAAAGGGACTAATTTTTGTAATAAATCATGGATGTATACGTACCATCGCTGTTGTCATTACAGAAGAAATGTCAGTACAGTCTTTGGGAGTAGGTCTCAATAGCTTCAAGTCTCCAAAATACAAGTTTACATTGTGAGCTGAAGGTCATTCTTGAAATTCTCTAAGAAACCAGGTCATGATTCAGCAGCGACATGAGGAGCTATATTAAGTCACTCTGCTAAATGTCACTTTGGTTGTTGGTTTACAGACAATTTGCATTTTCGTATTGGGTCTGTCTGACTCCCAAACAACATGTCCTGCCTAAAGCCTTTCTCTGTGATGTTCAAAAGCAAATGTGAGGAGGAGCTGTGTGGAGCACTGAGGCAAATGCTCAGGTGTTATTTCCTGGGAAGACAAGGTCCATGCAGGCTCTGGGGCTGTGGGCCAGCCTCCAGAAGCAGCATCGTGCTGGGCCCAGGTGGCACAAAGGCAGGAAGGAGTGTGGCTCCTGAGGCCACACTGCCACCCGACTCCATCTGCAGGATGTGCAGTGCTTCTCACCTGCCTGGTGCAGCTACCTGTGAGAGGTGTGGCAGGATCAGTCTGTGATTAACATGGGGAGAGAGGAGGGAGTTGGTGCAGAACTGGTTTATATTTAAAATCATGACTGTATGAGCAAGACCTGCTAACAAAAACACATTAGGGAAAAATCTTTCATAGTTGGAAGACAGGGAGAAATTCCCACCTCCTGCTGCGGGGCTGGCTTTGCCCCTGGTGGGGATGTGAAATGTCCTGAGGTGTCCCCTTGTCTTCCTGCCTCATCTGTGCATGTGCACAGTATTTTTGTGAGTGTGAATGTTGGCTAGTTGCAAAACCACACTATTTTATTCTTTATCTTCTAATCTCCATTTGAAGCTCTAACTCTTGAGGATGAATGATTAAAAAGGCACTTCAGCTTCCTTTCTCTAGCTTTAGCAAAAAGCCTTTACAGCGTCATCTTGAAGGCAAAGAAAATGAGCCCCGAGCTTAACATAATTAAATACTTTAATACTTTGGGTGTGTGGTGCCCTCTTGTCAGTGCCAGCTGACCTCTGCTCATCTCTTAGGTAACCAGTTCACTGCTTACTGTGTTGGCAGCTTATGAGGCCTAAAGTTGCTTTTTCCTTTTCTGTGAAAATATCTGTGGCAGCATCTGTCACTCCAGACAGTTGTGATTCACTGGGAGGAAGGGACTAAATGTAGGTCACTCGAGTTCAAAGGGAATAGATTAGTACATCAGCAGGGCAGGCACATACCCAGGTTGTGTCTGTGCAGACAGCGTAGGTGGAGGAGTGGGCAGACAGAGATGCAGTTTATGTGAGTGATGATTTATGAAGACATGGACCACCCTCATTTGAACTGTCTTGTTGCCTTTTTGGCAGTTACCAGGTGACCATGGGGGCATCATCTTGATACAGAATACTGTATGTCAGTCTGTATTGATACAGGTGCTATAAATCAGGGTTCAGGCCACACCCAAGTGGCCACTGAGTACCTAACAGTTAGAAGACAAATAACAGAATATTGTTCCTTTTTCTTCTTTGTTTCCCTAGTTAAAAATCGCTGGGAAACCAGAGGCATTCTTTGCACAGTTAAATGTCTATGGAGACAGAGATATTTTTCCAAAAGAGAAAATGTTTCTTCACATAGCACCTTTTATACTCTGAAGGACCTCAAAACACGTCTTTATAGATTGTGTAGGTATGACCTTTAGCAGAGCAGTATTCCTACATACAGTAAGTAACCTGGATGGCTTTTGCTGAGTAGATTTCCTGTGTGATACTGAACAGATGTCTGAATGCAGACAGCTTCGTGTCCATGTGATCATCTTCTCTGTGCAAAACCTTCATACCCAGAGGCGTTGTGACCCCAGCTACCTGCTGGGATCTCTTTCTGACAGTGCTGCTGCTTTGGTGGGGGTGCCAGCATGAACAGCCTAGTCCCTTAGGTATTCAAAGAGTGTGCTGTCCTGTCTGTCTCCTCCCTGACACCAGATGTTGTCATGGATATTTATGGATACAGGGAAATGTGCTTGGAAAACAAGTGCTGTTTCAGGGAACAGCAACCCTGCAGACCTCACACTCCCCTCCTGTGCTGGTAGTCAGCAATTTTGAAAACCATCCACTCACTATTTCTCATGAGGTTTTCCACATTGTTTTTCTCCTGGAGAGGAATACAACAGCAGAAAGGTTTCTATGTGCAAAAGTGGCAGTGTTCACGTCACAACAAAGTTTGCTGAATACGGAACAAATGGCATTATTCTAGGGTATGGGATAAAGACTGAACAAACATAGAAGCCAGATGTATGCGAGTCTGGACATGTGGGTGTTTATACAAAATCAATGTATGTAAATGTCATACATATATTAAAACAAAAAATATATACTGTACATTTTCATAATAGACATCTGTGTGCATTAGATTTCAAACTGAGGGAAGAAAAGCACCTTGGCAACTGCATTAGCTCATCTGGGGTCTGAATTTCTATGGTTCTGAGCAGCCTCATTTCCTCCAAGCTGTTTGGAAGAGAGTTCCCTCAGGCATCTGTCTTTGAAGCCCTTTTTGCTTCCATTGCTTTGTTTTATTCAACACTCCTGAAAACAATAGACCAGAAGGATATCTTAGGGCATCCTGTCCCCTCTCTCCAGTCATGGGCAGTGTCTTCCTGCCTCTGGGCAACTGGGTCAGAACACTGTTTAGGGTCTAACCCTTGTTAACTGCTGAAAGTCTCTTCAGGATTGAACAGCTGTCCAAAGATGGACATACTTGAAAGAAGTCATCTCCTTATGCTATATGTTATATCTGTATATATTATATCTGCCTTGGCCAGCAGCAGAGCAGGATAAACAGTAGTATTGTGCACCTGTCACATGATATAAATTCCAGCTTCTCAGGTTATCATTCTACAATGAATACACATCAGGACTGTATTCAGAGGGGGATCCAAGTTGACAGGTTTTATGCATTGATTGTTAATCTAGGTGGGCATGGAGGGAGGTTAGTTAGTGTGGAAGCCAGTCACTGCATGTGGAAGTAACTTCTTTGCACACAGTGTGGTGCTGAGCTCGTGTAACCAGCACAGCAGCAAGTACCCCAGGCACTTTGGGGCTGCTGTTTGCAAAATGAGTGACACTGATGTGTGCTGTAGTGCTGGCACTTGTGCACTCTGTGTTACTTTTGGCTGTTCCCCAGTTGTCAACCCATGCTGCATTGCATGTCCTTGAGAGCTGGGCAAAGTGATCCAGCCGTGCTTCCTGGAAGCACCTCTTCCCTCCTGTAGACAAGGACATGTAGGATCTGGATGAAATATTATGGGAAGGATGCTTCTCCACAGAGACACTAAAGAGATGGCTAAATACAATCATTAGGCAGAGGCCACATGGCTGCCTCAGAAGCAGGACTGCGAGTACTTACATGTGAAAGCAAGAATTTGGGAGTGTGGTGGGACAGACACCACCCTTCTGTGTTCTGAGAAGTTGGATGAGGATATCAGAGAACCACTGCTCATGATAGAGGCAGTAATTTAATTACTCAAGGGGCTTTTTTTGCTACTCCCCTGTAAACTTCCCACACACTGTTTTGCTCTCTTGTGTTGCTTTCTTCCCTTAAACTGCCCAAAAGACCAGCAGTCAAACCATGGCAAGTCTGCTTGAAGGTTAGTGACCAAACCTTGTCCATCAACACACTGTTGTGACCTGTAAGTCAGCAACACCCTGTTTCTAAATTCTTCACACCAACACTCCATGTCTGCTTGTGGCAGACATCATAATAGCCTGTGTTGTTCACCTAATCCATGCTGTAGGCAATAACATGGAATACATTATGCCATCTTCTGTATCTCTTGGAGGAGGGTCTGAAAGTTGCATCCAAAAATTGCTGGTTGTGGGGAGAACATTGCTGTGGAAACAAAACACAGAAATGTAGTTGTTTCTCCTTTCTTATCTTGTACAGAATTTCCACCTTTGCGGGTCAGATTCTTGAGAACACCTTCCTTGTCAACAACTCAGTGTCTGGCAAAACTGTGAGGGAAGAAAAGAAGAATAGAAAACATTAGGTGGAATGGCATGACTTTCTAGTCATGAGGCAGGTATAGAGAGAAAGGGCTTCTCAGGGCAAAACCAAAATAGAGTTGAGATTCAAGTCTTGCAGAGCTGACAGGGAATTGTCTCTGCATGCACGGAAGACAATAAATGCCCAGAGACTATGGAAAAGAATAGGGAGGTGGAAGAGACACTTTGGGCAAGCATCAGTACTGGAAAGCAAACCCCAGCAGACAACCTCTGTTTCCCGCTTTTGCTGTCCCATGGTAGCTACAGCTCTGTCACAGGGCCTGGAGAAGCCCTGTGAGCTGGCGACCATGGGCTCTTCTCAGAGGGCATTGGAAATAGCCCCTGCTGGGCATCTGCTGCTGGTCTCCAGTTTGGAACTGGCAGCAGGCCTCAAGATTGCCCAGTGTTAATGGCAGTAGAAATTCTTTTGGTGACCAGTTAGGTGCCATGGGAGCTGATCAAGTTGCTTTACTCTTTTCATTGTGTTACTCCAGTTGATGCAAGCTACAAATGAAACATTCAAATTGGTCTCTGGGCTCTGCTGTCAGCACTTGCACTTCTCAAAGAGCAGTGATGGTTCTATTTAACTGTGGTAATTTTTATTAAAATTTCATAGTAGAAGTTCCATAAGTGCATGGTTCCCAAACCACATTTAAAATGCTTTACACAGTTTAACAAAGCATGAATAAAATAGGCCCTGTGCTGTCAGGCACAGGCTTTTGTCTCTGAGGACTAGGAACGGTTTTTTGGAGAACTGTACAGACTATTTCATGAGACATAACAAAAGCCATGTGTGCACTGGGATTCCTAGTGCAGACTGGAAATGCAACACACCCTCTAAAACAAATGCTTTTGGCAACAGGCATTTAGCTCACATGATCTTCCAGGTTCAGCCCATAGAGAGTAGCTTGCTTCTCAGAACTTTTTGGGAGTTGCTACAGCTCTCAGCCCTGCCCTGTGATCTGTGCCAGTCACAGCCCATCCATGTGCCAGCGTATGGGTTACAGAGCTGAGCAGCCCCTGTCTCTGTGGCATCCCCAAGCACTGCTGTGCTTCCCAGCATCTCACTGCTAGTGGTTGTGCTGTGCTGGCTTGTCCTCTCTGGGACTTTTCTTCTGGTCACTGGGACAGTGTGTGATGCATGTGGAGTGAGCCTGCAGAGAAATGTCACACCATGCAGGCCCCAACACCACCAGTGGGGTTTGCAGAGGTGAACTGACTCTTACCTTTGTTCTGAGGGATGAGGGTTTGCATAGCCAGCAAGTTTGTATCTCAATATGATGGGTTGAAATTGGTATTAAACCAGTTCAGAGTGGAGAAATCTGCTGGGGGGAGTTGGATGTGCAGAGCTGGCTGGGAGGGAGGTGCTGACAGGGTCAAGGGACATGGCAGTGACAGTGTGTGAGGCAGCAGCAGCGGGGTAAATTGGAGAGGGGCCTGAAAAGGGAAGAAGGTTTGGTGAAGTTGTTACTCCCTGACTTGCTTTGTGTCCATAGTGGTCAATTAGACCTTCCTGGTAAGTTAGGTCTTCCATGGAAATATGCTTGGTGGGGATGGCTTGGAATTGATGCTTTTCACTTCTGGAGTTTGACAGAGCTGAAGCAATTGTGAAAACCAGCTTAAAACAAAGGAGAAGCATGGCACCCCCTGCTGTGTTTGTTGTACTGGCACTAAGCGCTTGTAAGAAGTGCAAGAGCTGCAAAGTATATGCTGTCATGTAAAACTGCTGCTGGACTAATTTCACAGTAGCTGTTAAATGATTAATTGCACTTACCTTTGAGAGTTTTACATACCTTACTCTAATTAAGTAGTGATTCCTCATGACCCCTGGAGTATGGTTGTTCTTTTTGAATTTGGCCAAGCCTGCTGTTAAAAAAATGCACCTTGGGACCCTGAATTCCCTAGCTCTGGTTTTAGTGGCTGTTTGCATGATGTGGCAGCTGGTGTGCCTGTGTCTGATGGCAGAGTGATGCCAGAGATGAATGGCACTGTCTCTATTACAGTCTTGCTATTTCACAGGGAATCAGGCCTAGGGGGATATCCCTGTGTTAGTCGAGAAATGAGGCTCTCAAGTTTTTATAGACATGCATGGCATTAATTCCTTTACCTTAATCCCTCACTTACAAAGTTAACTTTGCTCTTTAAATAGTTTCTGGTCTCTTGAACCATATCAAAACACAAATCAGAACATGCTTTCAACAGCAGAAGAGCACCTGAGTCCATTCTGTCACTGAAAGGAAAAATCATATGTGAAAATAAGAAATGGTGAAATAAGATTAGCAGGTTTACAGTATTTCCTGAAATTTTGATATCTGATTTTTTTTGGAGGTCTCAGCAATGTTTGGGACAAAACTTAATTTGTGCAAACTGTTTGCTAATCCCTAGTCTAGACATGCACATTTCCAGTGCCTATTCATCTTTACTTCTGCTTTCATATAGCTTTTTTTTCCCCCTTTGATTTATCAGAGAGCATCAGTCATAAGGAACTGGGCTCTTCTGCTCTCCTAACTTGCACTTGTAGTCCCAGCCCCAAGCATGGGGGTACAGGGTGTGTAACTACATAAAGGACCTAGAGGTATGAACTGTCCTGTTGATAGGGTAAAACTCTTGACTCTGCACTTAGCTGTACATAATGTGCCTTTAATATACTAAAGCTAATATCTGCTTATATTGACTGCTTCCTGAAGTGAGAGGTGTTAAGGTGAAGAGACAGGAAACAGGGGAGTAGACATTAGTCTGCCCTTCTCACAGGGTTCGGCAGGGTTTCATAGAGAACCTGTACTGTTCCTGTCAAGTATCATTTGACTTCACAGCAATAAATGTCCTGTAGTGCAACATCTACGTCCTAGGAATGTAATCTGTTAAAGCAAGGCAGTTCTTAAAGATAAGCTTTGTATGTGCTTTGTCAGGCTAGTTCATAGCTGTCGAGGCTACACTCAGGATTGTGTTTGCTCTGCTTTTTTAGTCTGACTTTGCTGTCATGTGGTTTGTAATGAGCTGTAATGTCTAGGGCTTTTCTGAGGAGTTGCTACTGTGCTGTCTCTGCCATATTTTGTGTCAGCACAGACTTGGTGAACTGTAAAGGTCTGCAGTGCCCTTATTGAATTGCTTTTATTGTTTTCAAATGTGTTTTCCATGTGTTGAGATAATTTTGAATTCTAATCCTGTTACCCAATGAGTCTGACATTTTTTCTGGATTTCATATGGATTTGACAAACATACTGTGTCTGAATATCCAAGGTATTTATGAAAATACTGAATAGTGCTGGATCCAGAGAAAACCCCTAAGACCTGCTCTTACCCCTCTGCTCTGACAGTGAACAGCTAATAATTATGCTCCACCAGTAGCTTTCCAACCAGTTTCACCCATGCTGTAGTGGTTTCACCCAGACTATTAGTTTTCTAGCTTGCTAATGACAGCATCTTAACAGCCCCTACCAAAAACATTATCAAAGTCATGATGTATCTGTCTCCTGCTTCTCCATACCCTTGAACCTGATTACTCCTTCACAGAAGAAAATTAGTTTAGTCTGACATGACTCGATCTTGACAAATCTCAGTTAGCTCCTATTTATTACCTTGTTATCTTCTTGGTGCTCATAGATGAATGTTGGGTTACATGTTGATTATCTATTGATTAGCTGCCTTTCTGGAAACTGAACCCAGGCCCTCCTAGCTATCATCCTCTGAATCCTCCCTTTTCCCCGTTTGAAAAGAGCACAAAGAGATCCTGTCTGAGATAAAATTGCAAGTGGGACTTAACTCTTAACTGACAATCATTTCCCAGTGGTCTTTTACCTCTTTTTGATGTGTAAGTAATGTGGGAACCATGGTATCTGGGAGAATCACCCCTGATAGTTCAAGTTGAAATATGTCATGGCTTTTACGGCAATAAAGGGCCTTCCTGCCCCTGCCCACCCTCCGGGACCCTCCCCTCCCTGCCCGTGGCCAGGACCCCAGGGTCTCACAGCCCCTGCCCCAGTGATGCTGCAGCAGGGATGGTCTCCAATTCCCAATAGCCTTGCCTTGCCCAGCCATGGGCCCTGCCAAAGGTGGGCCCTCATCCTGTCCTTCCCCAGAGAGGTGCCTGATTCCCAGGGGTGGGGCTGCCCTGGTGCCCCTGCCCTGGTGCCCAGTTCTGGCTGGGGTGTAGGATTGTCCTCAGCTGCCAGACACTGCTCCCCACTATAGGGACCCCCAGCCCTCACAATGTCCTGGGAAAAATGTCTCCTGAAGATATGTTGTCATTTGCAGCATTTTCTAGTATGTTCCTGGCAACATAAACCAAACACAGCTGTTGCTTTTACGGGACTTGGAGGGGCAAGAGATAGGTATCAAAGAGCAAGAGAGTGACTGCAAAATGTTTAAAGGTGTGTGATAAGTGGGCTTTTGCTTCAAATCAGCATTGTTTTCTAGGGCAAAAGGAAAAAGAGAAATGGAAGCTGAGTTTGACAGAACTCCTTGTATGATTTAAGGAAAGAAAACATTTCAGTTTTTAGAGGTATGAAAGTAATTATTTTCTCATCATACTGAAAATACAAATTTAAGGAAGACTCTAGGCAGCAGGCTGTGCAACCAGCCATAAAAATAGCCAAGATGTTCCTGTAACCCAGCGCCATGCTGAGGTGATGTGGTGGTGGCTGCAAGGGGCAGAGGGGATGGCAGCAGCATCCCTGGAGAAGGGGTGGCAGAGCATGGTTTCACTGTGCCTGGAGGAGCAGAGCAGAGGCCGACTCACCCAGTGGAGTGTGCCTATGTGTGTCCTACACAAGGGCAGATCCATAAACATTGGCATGGTTGTGCAGTGGCTGAAGGAATTTCTCAGTGTTGAAAATAATAGCTCTTATTTTTTTTTTTTTCCCATGAAAAGATGTTTGCCTCATTCTTGTATGGTGAGAAAGGGAAATCTCAGCATCAGGCTAACTTTGGCTGTATAAGGCATAATTTTATGGCCCACCTTCATTTTTTTTTTTTCTGACTTAATTCATCTTCTCTCCAAGTGGAATAGTCCCAACCTCTAATTTCTCTTCATCCTCCAGTAGCTTCCTTCCGGACACAGGCTTGACAAAGCTAGTGCTCTGGCCATGGCTGCTGAGCTGTCACTGATTTCATGTAACTGCTGACGATGGTTTCAGTTTTCTCTGTCCCATTTGCAGTGCACTCAATTTGCTGCATTTCCCATCTCGGCAGATGGAGTGCAGGGTTTCATTTGAGCTGTCCACGGGGATGCTCAGATCTGTAGCCTGAGTGGTCACGGTTCATTTAAAATCCATCAATGTACATCAGTGGTTCAATTTATTTTTTCTAATGTTCATTGTCTTGCACTTCTCTATGCTGAATTTCATTTGCCATCATCTTATCTGACTGTCTGGTTCTCCTAGGGCTGTCTGCACTGAAGGGTAGCCCTTGTCAGAGAAAGTTGCAGAGATGAATGTTCTTCTAAGCACTCTTCCTGCTTAAGGAATTTGCTGTGGTGTTGGGTTTCTTGAATTCTTTCCCAGCCTGCTAGGATGGCTCAACCAACATGCTGTGTGATACTGTGGACCATTCTCTGGTCTCTTGCCCTCTGTAACTCCTAAAAGGAGACCTTTAGCAGAGGAAGAAATGTGATCAAGCCTAGTATTAGAGAGTGTCCAAGCTATTTTACATAAAAGGATCTCAAGATCTGGGGATTATCTAGTGCTTTGAATGCGATGTGTAGGTGCTGGTGTCTGCCTGTTACAACAGCTTTAGGGAGCAGTAGCATTCCCTTGTAAGGCTGGGAGTATTTTGTCTTCTTCTTTATTTGATCTATCAAGCAGCTACCACAGACAATTTGTTAAACTACTTTTATTGTATAAACAGTCTTGATTGCTTTATGAGCAAATATTTTTAGAGTTTGTAGGTTGTTTCCAAACAGAATCATGTACCTAAGAGAGGGCCAGAGCTGTGCCTGTGCCCCCTCCTGGTGACCCTAATGAATGGTTTTCAGGTGCTGATACTGTACTGACTCTGTGGCCTAGGAAAGTTAGAGGACAATTAGGAGAGGAGAGGGGTGGCCCTGGCCTTTTAACTCTTGTGGTGTGCTGGGAACAGTCATGTGCAGCTTTCAACTGTATCAGGGACATCTGTGAGACTGGGCAAGTCTGAGCAAGGCACAGCAGGGCACCTAGTAAATCAGCTGCCTCTGTGTTTCTATGCAGTAGTGATTGTTGAAAGACTGAAACTGCTTTTCCTCAAAATACTGCTTTTCCTCAAATGTCTCAGCCACCTTGGCTGGAGACTGCTCTCAGACATTCATTGCCTGGAAGGATTTCCAAATGCCTGCAGTCTCACACATTCTGTGTAACAGGTGCTAAAGGGAATTTGGCTCTGCCTGAGCCATCAGGAACAGCAGCTTTCATCCCAAGCTCAGTCAGTAAGGATAGCGAAGCCTGCAATTTTCCTCAGAGATGGCAATTTTAACACCCTGTCTGTGAGGAGTCTTGCTTTCCTTTCCAAGATCTTGCCTATCCTGCCTTCCCCCATGCCTGAATGATATCCAGATGTGTGGCAATGTCTGAACTTATTACCTCTGTCTAAACATGGGCTGGCTGCTCTCGCTGATGCTGTGATGCTTGTCTCTGCTCTAGATGACGAGAGCTCCCCAGGGAGAGAGGAGCAGTCGGCGGGGTTTTGATGAGAAGACTTACTTGTCCTCCAAGGTGCTGCAGGCTGGAGAGGACCCCTACCGCCAGCACGCCTTTAACCAGCTGGAGAGTGACAAACTCAGCAGCGACCGGCCCATCCGGGACACCAGGCACTACAGGTACCCCGCAGCCCCTGCTCCCAGCCCTGCCTGCTGCTTGGTGCAGGGATCCACTGCTCCCACTGGCGGTCTGCAGCGTTGACAAAGGATATTTGGGGTTCTTCTTTGCCAGCTATGGTCCACTGTTTTGCTGAATTTCATAGTTTGTCTGGAAAGGTTTCAAATGCTTGGAGAACCTTGACTAATTCAGTCCTGGCTTGAGACTTTTCTAATGTCTCTTTTTCCAGGTCCAAACATCATCTTGTTTTAGCACAGCCCCTCCCACTGCAGCTCGGATTGCTCCTTGGACAGTTGTTTTTTTCCCAACTGCTCCCACACTCATGACTTCCCTTAGCATCCTTCTGTCCTGGCTGCAAAGTACACCTTTATTGCAGCCTTACTTTAGTCTAGTGTTCCTCACCTGCTGTGCCCTGGCTGTCTGAAGCTGGTTTGGTGCTTCTTTTCAGTCTGAACATCACTGGATGGGGGTTGCTGGAGTAGGGATGAAACTAACATGTAAATACAGTGTTTCCTGTGTTGCAGAGCGCTTGTTGTTCTATCCTTGTTTCACTGAGGTTGTATTTATTCTGCCGAAAAAAATCATGCTCAAATTGCTGATAGTGCTTGAGCAACTATTTTGTAGTTTCTGGAGTACAAAAAGGTAATGCTTTAGTACAAAAAGGTTATTGAAAACTGTAGGTTTAATAGTAATAGGATAGTGTACAATAGTCTACTTCAGTCCTAGACTCTCCTTAGAACTATCTATGGTTCTAGGTATGGTATGGTTGCAAAGCAACATTTCACAGCTGCTGGGAGCAGGAAACCAGGCATTTAATTGTGAAAGGGATGCCAGAAGACATGAAGCTTTGTGAGCCTGCCAGCACTGACAGCTGTCAGAGTACTTTTTGAAGGCAAGCAGTCAGGACAATTGTTGTGGGATCCAAGTGTTGTGCTGCTGTTCTCCAGCATAGTATCTGGGACTGGCTTCCTAGTGACTCAGAGGCAATGGTTCCATGTTCTGTGCTGCTGACAAGTCTCCCTGCCATGCAGAATTGCTGTTTTCTCTTAATCTGCTATCATGTTCTGGCCTATAACCAGCTCTGTTCAAAGGTGAATTATTGTTCATTTTGATCTGTGATAGCATGTACAGCATACTTTTTGTGAAGAGCCTCATCTGTGCACTTTAGTCAGAAGAGCAAAATATATGTGATTCCCTGCAAATGTATGGCCATTTCAGACCCAGCTTTTCAAGAATTCCCTTGAATAATGGATTGTCCAAAGTAGTAAATAATCAGAACAAAGAAACCTATTTCCATGTTTCTCCCCTTTACAGGGAGCAATTTGGGAACGAGCAATCTGTGTTTTGCTATTTTACATTATAAGAATATTGGAACAGTTGCTGGGATGGCAGCTCAGGATAAGGACTTACTTCAGCTGATACAAATTAGATTGTGGACCTGGCTCTTTGTTTAAGGAATGGGTGAGTCTGCAGGTCACTAACATATCAGTTTTTCTTCAGGCACCCAAGCCAGAGCGCAGACATACTTGACTTCACATCCTACAAGCTCCTTCTGACTTAGCATGTAGCTGTTTCTTTGATCGAAAGCAAAGAGAGGGTCAACTTTCAAGCACAGACCTTGTCCTTGTTCTCTGTGATGCTGTAGTAATGCTGAAATATTGGGAAAACTTCTCTGAATAACACATAATAAGCCTCTTCTGCTTTTCCACTTCCTGATTCCTTAATACATTTTGTATGCATTACATCATGGAGTTATTTTGAAACAATACTAGATATGGTCAGTCTCAGGTCTGTTCTCACGTTGTCCACTTTATCAGGTTTCCCTATATGATTGAAAATTGCTGTGTGAAGTTGTCTCCTTAATAAAACACTGCAATGAAAAAGTCATAAACCAGTAGGATTGAAAGTGATGATAAAACCAGTAACAGTTTAGCAATACTCATTAAAGAATAGTAAGTAAATGTGGAAGTACAAGTAGTGGGTCTAAGAAGCGAATTGTATTCCCTCTCAGGATGGAGATTCAGTCTATGCAAAGCCTTGAGTTGTTAAAAGTAGGTGTGGCTTCTTCATCAGGCAGGAAATTAGAGCAGACTGACTGCAGTTTGGCACTGTCTGGAAGTTAAGAAGGCAGACACTTTGGAAGAGCAGATCAACCCAAATCAGCCGTGCTTAGCATCTGCTAGAGCTGGATTCAGGATTCACATCTATGAGTTGTTCCCCTCACAGAAACTTTGTTCTCCACAGGGAGAAGCAGCCTGGTGCAAGTTAATCCTTGGTTCTGAGTGTGAGAACGTATGTACCTAACATTACAAAGTCAGATGAGAAGATAGAAAGACTTGACCTTCATTGCCAGCAGGTCCATTAGTGTTGAGCCTCAGCAACTCCCCAGCGCAGATCATAGAACTAGCTAGTGTTTTCCTTTCTGTGAAGTTTTGTGTCCAAAGAATTTGAAGTGCTTTATACAGCAGTGCCTGGGTGTATCAACTCCATGCATCCTTAGCATGTCCATGTCCTGTGCATGAATAAACAAGATGTTACATGAATCACAGGTAAATCCAGGGTCTAGAATCCACAACTGAAACTTAGTTCCCTATAGAACCTACATGGCCTCCTTAGCCTGCAGCTTTGTGAGTTTAGGTATCATGGCCTCCAAACGTTGTTTTTCAATAGGCACAGTTCTTTTTAAGCTCTGCCAGCCTTGGTGCAGGGGCTACTGAGGCCTCCCTTGCTGCAGCTGAACCGTGCTGATTCTGATTTTAGCATATTACGCTCTTTTTAGAAATTCCAGGTACACTGCTGCAGTGGCTGCTGCTGGGTGATGTTTGGCTTACACTTCTGCTCTCCCTGCTGCAGGTGCACTTCTGTGCGCTATGACACTGACCTGCCAGCCACCAGTGTCATCATCACCTTCCACAACGAGGCGCGATCCACCCTGCTCCGCACGGTGAAGAGGTGAGTTCAGCCGGGCTGCCGGGCCTGGGTGGGAGAGTCTGGGAGTGCTCTGGTGGAAAATTGGGCATTTTGCAGCAGCTACACAAGCAGGGTGGCTGCAGTTCCCCCAGTGATAGCGTTCTGCTCTCAGGCTGGCCCACTAGGACAGGCCAGAGGCTTGGTTTGGCATTGTGGGCATATCTGCAAATCTGCAATTAGCCACTGTATGGATCCACTTGAGGCAATCATGAGCAGCAAGAAAGGGTAGCTGGGCCTGCATCCACCGGTGAGAACAGCCTGTGTGAGCTTGGCTTGGAAGAGTGATGAGGCACCAAAGAGAACACTGTATGTTGCTAGGTGCAGCAGAGGGGTGGAGGCTTGGGAGGGACTGTGTTCCATAAACAGTAATGAGCAGCCAGCTCCCAGCTAGGACACGTGTTACAGGTGCTGAGCCTGGCTCAGTGTGGGCAGGAGCGTAGCTTGCAAGTCTCTCAAGCACAGACTGGTGAACAAGTCTCAGAGAGACTGAGTCCTTGCACAGGGTCCCTTCCTGGTAAATAGTTGCTGAACCTGATGGGCCACCAGGTGCTCCCTGGGACTTTGCACACAGCTCCTGCTGAGCCTGCAGGACACTTGCTGTCTTGTACCAGTATCTCCTCATATCTGAGTATCAGCAGTGGCCAAATCCAGCTAAGTGAAATAGGTGGCATAGGGTCTGTCAGCAACCCCAAATAGATGAAGGCTTGCAGTCGTCTGTACCACAAAGTGATGTTCCAGCTGTTCCTTCACTGCCCTCTTCCATCCCCCTCACAGAACCCAGGGAGGCTCTTCTTTTAGCTCTTGCAGAAAAAAATGCCCTCTGACTTCTCTAACTTATTAAGTAATTTCTCAACGTGTCCCTGAAGCCTCCAAGCAGGCCCAGGAACAGCCTGTTGAGGCTAAAGGGAGAGTGAATTGTCTGTGTAGCATTTTGAGCTGATGGTATCACTAGCAGGAATGCATTATTCATCATTGGCACTTCTTCCCTTGACAGGTCCTGTGGACTTAAAGAAATGTGCTATGTGAATAAAGAACAGGCTTTTTCCAGTTGGCCTCATGTTTAGAAGACTGGGTTTCTGCCACCAAGTTTGGTGCTATTGTGTTTCCAGAGACCTGTATATATTACATTGATATGTTTTGTCTTTTTATTTCTGTAATTTTCTTTTAATTTGAACAATACAATGAGTCCTACAGAGTCATTGTCCAGAAAACAGGCAAACTTGTTTGGAATCATGGTGCTGCTAGGGCAGCTGGAGGAGATTTCTGCCTTTTCAGTCATAGGTCAGACAGTAAACAAGTGCTGAGAAACCATGGTAGTATGTCCTACTTTTTCTTGTCCTGAAATGCCCAGAACTGGACACAGCACTTAAATGTGATATTACCAGTCTCTCAGGTGAAGTCTCCTGCAACCACAGCCCCCAACAAAGACCTTGAAAAGTGGGTGACCCATCTTTTCAGATTGGTCCTTGCAGTGCTGCTGCCACTGGAGGAGTGCTGTTGTGAGGAACTGGCTGCACTCTGCTGTGTATGGTGTTAGTGGATGGAATTTCCTCACAGACCTCTGGCTACAGCTGGGATCTTCATTGCCAGACTGTTTACAGGCAGTGCATGTGATGCATTTACTCCTTCCTTAAATCACATCAGAAGTGTCAATAATTTATCCCTGTCTCATGAGAGCTCCTGAAGGCTTAATTCTCCTTGGGCTCTACAGTATTTGCAGTGCCACACAACCAAGCATTGGCTGGCAGCCTCGTCCTTGAGCACTGAAGTTTTGACAGCCACATACAGAGGTACAGGTTCACGTCATGGCTGCACTGCTAGAAGAGGCACAGGCATAAGTCTGACTTACAACATCAGGTTGACACTGATGTTATAGAGGGATTTGACAGAGCTCTTCAGGGCCTCTTCTGTAACCTGAGAGTCCCATCTTTCAGCAAAACCCATCTGAATGTGCTAGGCTGAATTACTGCTGTGAGTGTAATTGTTGCTCAAGTCACATACACAGTCAGTGCACCAGTACTATGTAATTACTTTGCATCCCTGGCACTTCGGGATAAGTCAAGTATCAAAGGGACAGGACTGTTCTGTTCTGTTGGGTTTATGACCTGGCTGGGAGTCTGCTGTGGACCACAGTGATATTAAGCAACAGGAAGCGTATAATTGCACTGCCTGCTTACCTGCTGACTAGTCAGGGTTGCAGCTTGTCATTATTTCTGTATCTGCAAGAGCTTTCTTAAACCAGGTAGAGCATGATTATTTGGATAATTAGAATGAACCATTTGAGATGGATCTGGTGAAAGTTAAATATGATTCCACTGTTATTGTGGGCCTTTTCCCAAGTTCAGTCATCATGATTAGACTGTGGGGATGCTATAAGAGAAATGGATGTCAAGGAGGAAAACTGATGGAAATGAGCAGCACTTAAAGCAAAATTTTCTATTTCTGAAAACATTTTTAGAGGCCTAATCTTTTGAGGTGAGTGGAAAATGTATTACCAGTTGAAATTTCATACGTGAGGTCTTTGCAAGTGTGGCTTTTGAGTGTCTGAATTTGGACACTCAAAAACCAGCCATAAGACTTTGGGAAATTCTAGAATGAAGTACATGAAAAGGGTACTGGGACTGAATTGGTCTTAAACCCAGAGGGAGCTCAAATGTGCTCCCTTGAGCCAGATACTGGCTCACTGCAAGGTAACTCAATGAAGTGGCAATGCTGGTACCCAAAGATCTTTGGAAGTACCCAGGGATGATATTCCTGCATCACAGGCTTATTTCAGGGTGCTCTAAACCTGGCAGCTCTAGGAGTCAGTTCCTGCTCTGCACACCCTTCTTGCTAACCTCACATGCACATGTGAACACATGGACTTAAACGCCTCTGGCAGCTCAGCAGTTTCCTACTTCTCCCTCCCCTCTCTGGGATCTTGTGCTGCTGGGTGGAAGCAACAGGAATCATGTGCTATTGTTGCTCCTTGAGAATGGGGGAAATGTTTGTATACATTATAAGTGTGAGGGAGAGGGGGAAATAGAGGAGTGACTGTGAGGGGGAATAATGTATTCCCTCAAGCACTGTTGCTTGCCCCTCCTGGTCTTCAGAGGTAGCATGGGCTGCATACCTGCCTTCTAGTGTGGGCTCCAGCCATATGTTTTCAGTGCAGAGGGAGACAACTGGTTAAAAATATACAGCAAGAGTCTAAAGAAGGGGAATGGGGGGCGAAAAATGGAAAAATGGGCTGTCAGACAAAACCTGTGAACATGCCAGTTCAAGTGGCTTGTTGCTGGCATCCTCAGTCCTGCAGGAGATGTGTGTCAGTCAAGAGCTGCTTGCCTGCTTTGATCTCTTTTCCTTGCTAGGAGATAGCTGTCACTCTCACATCAGTCACTTGCTTGGCATCCTGTTCTCCTTCAGAAATAATGGTCACTCAAGAGGCATTTTATATGATTGATGTCTCTGCACGATTAATCATTAAGCCGTACCATCACTTCTGCTGCTGTGACTATTCTTGCAGAAGAAAAAGTCAAGTGCTTTGTTGTTTGGTCCCTCTCTTTCTCTTTCTGATTTCAGAAAGTCATTATTGCAGGGACCTTTTGGTTTTGATGCAAAAGTAAAGGTGAATTATCAGGCTCTAAGTCAAGGGATCTGAACAGCTGTCAGTGGTTCAGTGCCTGTGCAGAGGGCCTGTAAAAATTCTGATTAAGAGAATGCTGTTGTAATGCTAGAGCACTTGGTGTACCATCTCATTACAATGACAATTTAAATAATGGCAAAAAAAGATATTATTTTAGAGCAAAGGGAAAAAATATACTCTTCTGCTAACATCCAGAATAAACAAGATTATCTGTGAACTCAGGGGGGATGGACAGAGGAGAGAAATTCATTGGCAGTGCTGATGTCACGCTCATGCAAGAGAGAAAGGAATCTGATACTGAAAGAAGAAGGAAGCTGTGGGAAAAGGCAAAGGAGATGGGGACTCCATGAGATGAAGAGGGAACATTCCATGGAACATTCCAACATTTTCTGCTGTAAAAGGCAATTGTCATTTGGATTTTAGAATTCTAATAATACATTTTTGTGCTTAAAAATGTTTGTCATGGCAGTCTCTGCACCTCAGTGAGGGGAAATATTAGGATTACTGTGCTCCTTGTTAAAAAGACAGAGACAACAAAGTGCAAAGAAGATTAAGTGTACCTTTCGCAAGGATTTTCAGCAAGTTATTGCAGAGCTGAGAGAAGAGCAGGGCACTGTATAATGAGCTGTGAACTCCTCAAGGGATGCGTTCTCACTACTGGGGAATCAGTGGACAGGTGAAGAACGGAGAACAAAATGGGGCTTTTTCCCAGTTACATTGAGTTCAAAGACCTGAAACTCATGGAGAAAATGTGAGCATTGCCAATAGTCAAGCCAGTGGAAGAAGGTGTAGAATACCATTTTGCAGCCATTATACTGCAGTCTGTCTGGATTGTTTTGCATTGTGTTTGCACAGACAAGAATTTCAGTGCAGGGTAACCTTGTCTGTAAAATATGCAGATGATGGTTGTGCTGGGAGAAGCTGCACTTAGAATGGCACAGGAACATCCCCCCACCTCCCACCCCACCATACTAGAGGATCCAGAGAGACATAAACCAAGAGAAGCAAATGAGATTCAGCATTGGAAGATGCAAGCTCAGTCATCTAGGGACATGTAAGCTCAAAATACAAATACTATCAGAGGCGTATAAAGCAATGTGAATCTGAAATAGTGTGGGATGTGATACTGAGCAGAACAGTCAGAATTTTGCTGTATTGAGAAAGCAGAAAACTCTTCCAAACTGAGGGAACTTTGGCTCTGTATGCAAAGCCATCAGTGGTGTTACTTAACAAGATAGCAATTTATTTCTCTACACCTTCATTTCTGGGAGTATGGGACTATTCTTGTTGTCTATTTCCTATATAAAACAACCACAACCACAACAACAACAAAATCCAAAAGAGAAAAAAAACAGGAAATTTTTCTCCAGTATTGGTCAAAAGAGCAGGTGCCACTGAAATGAGACAGGTTGCTAGAACTAGGAGGACAGTGTTTGTCTCTGTTTTCAGTATTAAAATTTGCATAACTGCCCTCTTCATTGGACTGCCTAAGCATCACTGAGCAACCTTGTTCGAGCTAATGAGGACCTGCCTGTGCACAGAGGCGTTAGAGGAGGCTTGAAAGGGGAATGTGCTATGTGATGGTAGTAAAGCCATGGAAAAAGAGTGCAAGCATTTTAAATTAATGAGACTGATAAGAAGTCAGAACTGAACTGCTCAGACTCTAGAGTACCACAATGCTTTGATGTCTGAGGAGGGCAGAAGCTTTTCTCTGCTTTCTTCGTGTGTGTCCTGCAGATGCAAACTCATTGCAGACCCAAGGGTATTACATAGTATGGTGCAACCCACCAGAGGAAAGGGGGTGCTTTCAGCAAGTGTGGTGCTGGTTTGAAAGACAGACAGTTAACAACCAAAAGGCAGGAAAAAAAAATCCAAATCCAGAATATTGACAGTACTTCCTTCCAAAGAAGGGAATCGGTGAGAAAGCCTGAGCAAGTCACGCCTGTTGCATTGAGATAAAACTCCTTGCTGGGGAAAGTGGCAGCTCTTTATGCTCTCCAGCAGTGATGACTTTTACCCAGAGGCTGGCAGATGGGAATGACCATTGGGCTGCCTCAGGGCAGGTGGTTCTCTCCATTTCACTTCTGTTTTGGGGCAGAGCATGCTGCACAATCCTTTGCTAGCTGCCCCAGGCAAGTCCCACAGTCAGCTCCTGGCTGTGGGTCCTTGTAAGGTCTGGCTGAGATGCCACAGCTCTCTGGGATATTCTCACTTGTAGTTTGGGTCTGCCAGTGAACATGGTCACAAGGGCAAGGTCACCCCTTCCATTTTACTGGAGTTTGGTATTCCTGCTGTAATGCATAGCACAGCAGATTTCTGTCAGTCCTAAGATTGTCATTATTATGGCAGCTCACAAAGTGGCTTTTTCTTTCCTGGGTCCTTGCAGTGTTCTGAACCGCACCCCTCCCAGTCTCATCCAGGAGATCATTTTGGTAGATGACTTCAGCTCAGATCGTAAGTTTGGACCTATTTCGTGTACACTTATTTCTTCCCTTCTGTTTTCCCGTTTTTTGTTTTCTCTGTGGAATCTCCCTCCCTCACAGATTTCCTCTTGTCTGTATGTAGTAGAAAAAGAAAAAAGAAGTCTGTGTTTAATGTCCATGCATGGCAGAGGCCAGAGCTTCTTCCTCTCTTTTTCTTTCCATTGGGTCTTCCTTTTCCGTCAGTGTGGCAGTTTTTGCTAGGTTGCCATGGATCTCTGTCGGGTTTCATTATGTACCATTTGGTGAGCTGTTTAGCAAGATATATATGTAGCAATGGTGTACATGATCAGACCAGGTACTTACAGACCAAAGGGCAAGAAGAGGATGCAGTGGAACGTACAGAAAATTGCTGCCTGGGGTCCTGCAGGCAGGCCTAGGTGAAACTGGCTGTCTGCCTCCATGTGCCTGGGATCCCAGGTGACCCTGTGGGAAGCTGTGGCAGTTACTGCTTTGGACAGCACTATACTTTCTTCTGCAGCTTGGCACAGGGATGGAGTGTCTACTGCACCAATTCCACCAGACCTGCAGACTGGAGGCTCTGGAGTCTTTCTGTCTGTACAGCTGCTCTTGCTCCTGTCAGTTATGAGGTGGTGGGGATAGAAGACTTTTTGCTTCTCCCATGATGTGTTCTAGATTCAAGGACAATCTAGTTATGTACTGTTTATAATAATTGATAATTACTCCTCCAGAGCACTTTACAGGTAGCTGCGAATGCCCACCTTGGCTTGCTGAGGTAAGGAAGCAATGCTGTTCTGATTTTGAAGCTAAATGCTTATGTAGCTTTGGCCACAAAAAACATTTTTAAAGGTGGATGCTGACATGAGGGATTTAAATTTCTGAGGGCATTACAGTGTGTTTTGAATAAGTACTGAGGTGTGCTCAGCTGTTTAATTTCAGTGTTTCTGAAACTTCCAACAAACAATCCTAGGTGTTCCACATTCTGCATCTAAAAATTCAGTTCTTAATGGGCAAAGGGCTCCAGATCAACAGTGATGGATTTCTGGTACCTGTTCTGTACAGGGTTCCACCAGAAACTCCCATTTAGGCTCTTCAGTAAACAGAAAGATTTTTAAAAGGCTCCATCCTGTCACAGCTCTTATTTTTTCACTGGCAGCTGGATATTTGTGGATGTAGCCACTTCCCTGAGACACCTACATGAAGGTCTGACACTTTAATACCTGCCTCAGTTTCACCATGAATACTGAGAGTCTGTCATCTCTGGTGGGTAGCTACAGGCAGAGTGATGTGTGCTCCACTCCTGCAGAGTGAATGACTGAATAAGGATTCTCATACCTAAGGCTGTGACTTGGCAAAGATAAGAGCATTGCCTTCCCTTGTAGCAGAGTCCCAGCAAAATCTTGATGCTCTATAGGTCAGTGCACCTGCCACTTCCCTTGGATGATGCGGCACCTGCCAAAATGCCGATGTAAGAGTGGTATTTCAGATTGCACGTGTCCTTGAGAATGGAAATGCTTGTACAGGAACGTGCTAAGAGGTGCACTTTGACTAAGGACCTTGGCATTCTCCCCAGAGTGCTCAGTCTTTGGGAGGATGACAGCAGGAAAGAGGGAGCATGAGACATGAAAAGGAATATGGAATAAACATGGAAATTGGGGTGAATTTGAGGAAGCAAAAAAAAAGAGCAAGTTAGAAATTGCTGTTCCTATGACATCTGCTAGAGCAGGAATAGAGAGGATGACAGAGAACAGAAAGATTCAGTGCTGATTGGTATCTGGCTGGAACAGGTAACTCTTCCTCTCCCTCATCTTCCCTAGGTAGTGTAAATGAGGGATGGCAGGAGTTTCTGGCAAGCTGCCAGCAAAACCCTTGGTCTGGCATCCATGTGTCAATGTGATGGTGTCTCCAAGGAAGCAGGTCACATCCCAGTGACCTTTTTAAAAATAAAATCAAGTGAAAACTGCCCTGAGAACAAATGCAGGAAATGCCCAGATGAGCCACGGAAAGCAAAGAGAACAGATAAGGTCACTTTACATTACAGAACTCTCTTTTCCTTGGCTCTTCAGTGATTTGCAGTCCTGCTTCCCTGTGTTCACTCCATTTCATTAGTGCCACGCTGCCAGCACATGCCCCACTGTTCTTGTGAAATGCTGAGCAGGGGAGATGGAGGCCTGGCTGCTCAGAGGATTGGGAAACATGGGCTCAGCTGCCTGAGGAAGACAGCAAGCAGGCAGTGCTCTTCTGAGTACTCTATAGACAACAGGATTGAGGCCATCAGGCTGATTAATGTGATGTTAAGTGAAAGCAGAATTTCTCCTCCCATGGAGAAGCAGGAGGACAGTTAATTGGGGCTCTCTGTTGAAGCCAAATAATTCATGCATGTGTACCAAATGTCTTTTTTGCCTTCCCCAAGCTGAGGACTGCCAGCTCCTTACCAAGATCCCAAAGGTCAAGTGTCTACGAAACACCCATCGAGAAGGTGAGTGTGGAGAGCTTCCTCAGTACAAATATTTTGCCTACTTTTGCACATGCCCCTGGTTGCCTCCCAGAGTTGCCTGCTTACATGTTGTTTCTTAGAGTTTGTTTTTTCAGTATAAGCATTTGGAAGCTTTGTGGAGGCAGAACACAGCTTATCAACTCTCTCAGGCTTCAGGGGTCTCATGTAATTCTTAAATAATGAGAAGTGGTGTCCAGAGGCTTGGCTGGAACAAAGACCACATTTTAAGGTCTTCATGAATAAAGATCCGGATGTAAGTCTTGTCCTTTTAAACACAAGCTAACTCTTGCACTCTCAAGTGCAAGATAACAAGCTATGTAGGAGACATGGGAGAAGGAAAAACAATCATGTATCTATCATAGAGAGATACAATTAAGGGAGGTTTTTTCTCATATATCTGCTACATGCATAAATGACTCTGACTTTCCCAGCTGCTCTTTAGTTTGATTCACATGTGCTGGCTTACTTCTAAAGCTGTAAGTGCACAGCAGTTTTGGAGCCAGGATCTAGAAGGAGAGACAAAAATGACTGTTTAGTTCACAAAAGAGCATCCCACGTAGTGGAATGGTCTGTAAGAAAGTAAGGAGTAATCTGAGAGCCAGGCTGATATCTGTGCAGTGTAGAATAAAGGACAAATGGGAATAAAGCAGATAAGCAGTAAGGAAGGGAAAAAGCAGAGAGCAGAGTTTGGCCATGGGGAATTGGTGATGGAGACAGCAGGATGCTCAATGGGAGAGCGAGTGAGCAGGCAGCAGCCAGGTGTCTGTGGGGAGGGCTGGAAGGGAGGAGCAAGGAGCCAAGTGGAAGTTCTGTGTCATGGACAGAAGTGACAGGAGAGGTCATTCATTGTGTGCTGGGAGGTCTCATCTGACTGTCCTCAGCCGTGCTCTGTAGCTGCTCTCTGCTCCTGATAGAGATGTGATATAGGAGAATCACCTGCTTTTCCTCTGTAATGGCCACACAAAGTACTTTTTTTGAAGGAGGCTCAAACATTTCCTTTCCTCACTTTCCTGCTCCTTTGCTGTCCTTTTCTCCTCGCAGGGCTGATTCGCTCTCGAGTGCGAGGAGCTGAAGTGGCAGCTGCTGACATTCTCACCTTCTTGGACAGCCACTGTGAGGTCAACAGCGAATGGCTGCAGCCAATGCTTCAGAGAGTGAAAGAGGTGAGCACAGTGTTCTGCTCTGGGATGGATGGAGCTGGCCTGTCCTGTGCTGTGGGATCCTCTGCCCTCACATGCATCAGTAGAACTGGTGAGAGCCAGGCCTGCCAAGGTACTCCTCAGGCAGGCTGTTACAGAGGAAGGTACAGCCTGAGCTAGATGGGCAAGAGATCCCTGAGGGGATTCTGTTCTGCCACTGGGATAAAGCAGGAGGTGCAGAGTGATGGGATGCAATGCTAAATGCTGGAACCACTAGCTTGTACCTCTTGTCTCCTGTAGGAATTGTCCTTCCTCGTCCTGTTCACCTGTATGTAGGACAGCCCCTTGGGCAGCATACATTGTGCAGTTTTTCCCTGGTTCCCATCTCCCTTGGTGCTGGACCCTTCCCTCTGCCTTGTCACTGCCAAAATTTTCCTTCCATTAATGTTCCCACTGAGCTGCCCCCATACATCACTTGCATGCAGGCAGCTTCCTATCACAGAGAAGCTGCCTGTGAGTGCAGGGAAGTCCCTTTGATGGTTCACTTGGCAAAGGATTGATGTAAGGCTGGAAGAATGAAAATGAGGCAGAAATATTAGCATCTGTCACCCTGACTGCACTGTAGAGCTGGAGGGAGAGATCATACAGCTCTGCTGTAAGAAAAGGCAGGGGAGAGGTGATGGGAGAAGCCTTGCTTGCAAGTGTCTGTGATTGTTCCCCTCTGAAAGGAGTATCCCATGAAGTAACGAGCCTCAGGAGAAGGGGTGGAGGCTTTAATGATGCTTTGTAAGCATGACTGATTAGCTTAATATGAAGGAGCAAAAGAAGATGAAACTTCAGAATTGATGAATTAAAAGTTCTGCTTTTTATTCTTGTTCAATAAGGCCCATAAATGTTTACTTTACGTATTGGTCTTTAAGTCAAGCTGCAGCACCAGCATAGGGGTTCCTAAGCAGAAAGAACCTCACTCATTTCTTTAGGGAGAGATCTGAATTGCAAAAGCCTGTGTGCTAATTCTAGTATACAATTTTTTTAGTGAGCAGGTTTCAAGTCAACCTATTTCTGACCTACTTCCTACATTTTTGATGTGCATCCTATTTCAGATTTCAGTCTTGCCCTAGCCAGTCCTGACACAGATTGGTTGGAGTAGTGGCTGGCACACCAGGCTGCCAGGTGGATGCTAGAGTCTCAAGCTGGGCAGACACACTCTGGCTGGGCAACCATCACAGCTCAGAGAGGAAAAAACATGAATCCTCTTACCAAGGATGTCCCATTCTAGCCAAGTGTGGTTGAGGAACTATTGCAAGGCACAAAATGAAGATTTGTTAGGAAAGGCACAGATGCTGGCAGCTGTCTAATAACAAGGTGCTGTTTCTGGCATTGCCAGCTCAGTTTCATCTTACATGTCAGCTGTCACAACACTGTCTTTAATGCCCTGTCTTGTGATGTTGAAAAGTTGTTCAACTTCTACTTACTAAATGATTGCAAAAGAAAACTGTAAATGTCTATATGCCTTAATGGCAATAAAGTACTCACAGTATCTTGATATTAAAATGTATACAATTGTGTCATATGTGTTATAAAGTTTGCACTATGAATCTTAAATGTGGGGTCTTAATTCATAGAACTTCTTAGGAAAATGCTTTATTAGGGGTTTGATAATTTCTAGGCTGATGACAATGAGTTAATTCAAGGATTGCTGAGCAGAAGGTGTGCTGTCAATAGATATCAAAAGCAAGCACAAAACCTTTGGGACAGCGTTTGATGCCCTGTGACTTGGGCAGGAAATAAAGAGCTGTTTCTCTGCAGCATTCCTAGGTGCTGGAGTCACACTCCATTCTCTACATCCATGGAGTGCAGCCACCTAGTACCCACCATCTCCATGTTTGGATTTTATGGCCACAGATCCCTTGCATAGCTACCAGAACCATATTGGAGAAACCAGACAAAGATTTACATGTTCAACTTTGTGTTTCCTGATCTCTGGCAGCTTTGCTGGACATTCAAGAAGCTCTGACTCGTTCTTTTTTCCCTCTTTGTCTCTCTCCCTCAGGATTATACTCGAGTGGTGAGTCCAATCATTGATGTTATCAGCCTGGATAATTTTGCCTACCTGGCAGCATCAGCAGATTTGAGGGGAGGTGGGTATAATTAATGGCTTATGTAAGTTAGATCTGAGGGATAGTGCATGATAAATAAGTTGTGTTCTCTTCAGCTTTCCAAGAAAATGGAGTGATGATCTTTCCTGGCAGGTTATCTGTCCCTTTTTCTCTGCAACTTGCAAAGTCAGATCTTTTGAAGGGTTAGAACAAAACTCAACTAATATTTTCCTCTTGAACTTGAATCACTGTCATAACATTTAGCAGTTTCAGGACTTAGTTAATTGGTTAAATATCTCCCTGTGTCCTCACTATGCTGCATGTACACTGGAGTCTGACAGGCACTTCCAGTTGCTGCTTTGATCTGCCAGGCTATCTCATGGCATCTTTGAAAAGCATTTACACCTCTATCCCCACAGCTGAACCTGCTGCAGCTGTTCCTATGTCCACCCCACTTCCTGATGCCCTTCTACACCTTTTATGGCTGTGGCTCACTTCTGCACTGCCTGCCAGCCAAAGGCTACCTGTTCTTTGGCTACCCTTAACAATTGTATAAAGTTAGTGACTGTGCTGTACTCTACTATTCACCATAGGCCACCTATAAGTACATGGTAGTCTTGAAAGACAAAGTGGTTACAGTGATCTGCAGGCCTTTGTTCCCAGAATATATCACATCCCACAAAGTCCTTTATTAAAGCCTCCTAACTCTGGCAGACAGGGTTTGCCTTTGGTAAAGCAAAATGACCAGAATACAATTACATCTCAGCCTGACAACACTTTCCTGAAAGTGTGGAATGAAATTGAGCAGAGATCTGTAATGCTAAGGAATGATAGTGCCAAGACAGAAGCTGGTGTGGTCTACATTAGGATAGGCTATTGCCATTTTGGGTACACTGTGAGGGAGGTCAGGGAAGGAACATAGGGATAGCCTGTGATGTAAAGGTGCAGACTATCACTGAAGCTAGTAGTACTGTTTTTACAATTAGAAAACCAATTTGGCTTGTCTTTTTCCTTTCCAGGGTTTGATTGGAGCCTTCACTTTAAGTGGGAACAGATTCCTATAGAGCAGAAGATGTCCAGAACAGACCCAACTCAGTCTATAAGGTACACTCTGATGGACAGGGTACAGTTCTCCAAACACCTTTACTAAGCCTTCACCAGTGTGGCAAGGAGGGTACAGGGACTGCCTTGCTGAGCACAAAATGCCACAGTGTTCACTTGCTGATGACAAACTCTTCATGTTGTTTTCTGAATACATTGAGGTCTGTACCCTAAGTGTGAGAGTACTGCTCTCTGAATATTGTAAGAATAGTAATTATTTACTATCATGCACACCACCTCGACAAGCCACCTCTTCTTCTATATGTTTGTTCTTGTGTTCTCCCTAACTCAACACTCTGAATGCCTCAGAAATTGCTTTGGAGTTTTTTAATTACCTCCATCTTTCAGATGAAAACTTAAAGAATGAAGCAGGTAAACAGTCATTCTACCTGTGTAAAGCAGATCAAAAACTGAATCTTACCTAGTACTGTGGGCATAGAATTACTCCCACCTACTAAATCTGCATGTCCACGGACAGAAGAGATTCTGTTGGCTGGAACACTGGTTGCCAGCCTCACTGCAGGGTACATGGCCCTGAGACATGTAGAATGTAACAAATTCTGATATGAAGAGTTATGGTGCTTGTCTGCATAGGCAGACAAGCTCCCTGTTAGTAATATAAAAGTATCACTTAATTCCTCTGTGTAATTTGTGAGCCTCTGTTTTGCACTCCAGAAGCAACCAGCTTGCCAACAGCAGAGCAGTACATGCAGCAGCCTGTCACACCATGTCTGATTGGTGAACCCAGTCATCAAACAGTGCCCATCATTCCTTCACACTGTGCATATTTGTATAAATGCAAAAGACACAGCATTACTCTTGTAGTGCTTGGAAGACCATCTAACAAAGGCATGAGGATGATCTAGCGATCTCAGAAACCTGCTGCAGGTTCACATTCCAGCTCTACTTTTTTTCTGCCACTTAAAATTAGGTTTGTGGTGCTACATATACGTGTGATTATTTTTTCTGGATTTCTGTTTTCTCTTCCAGAACCCCTGTCATAGCAGGAGGCATCTTTGTGATTGACAAGTCCTGGTTTAACCACCTGGGAAAATACGATACTCAAATGGACATATGGGGAGGAGAAAATTTTGGTGAGTTAAAGATGTTTCAAGTGAATGACACACTAATGCAGAACTGCTTCCCAGTCTTCACTGCTTACCAGAATTTTCCAGAACTTTTTTTGGTGAAAGAGAGAGAGATCGATCTAATCAGCATGTCAGTGTAAGGTTAGGTCAGTGTAGTGGTCAGGTAATCCACAAGGTGGTCAGAGCTGTATCGCTGTCAGCATAAAGGATAAACATGTGATCAGGGCTACACTCGCCTACAGGCATATGTGCTATTATACAGGAGCTTCCACAGTACAAGAAAGAAATAAAGAGGAACCACCTGATATTTAAATTGTTGCTTGTTTTTGGAGAATATTCCTCCAGTTCTTCACATGACAGTCTGTGTTGCCCCAGCTCTGAAGTGGGCAGCCACTACTGCAGCCTCTTCTTATACCTGTTCTTCTGCATATAAGTCTGAATTGCTCTCCCAGCTTGACATGTCAGAGAGATATTTTTCCTAATAAAACAAGCCTCTTTGTCAATGGCATTTGGTTACAAATAGACTCAGAATGCAAACATTTAGAAGCAGGCTAGGGCATCACAAACATCTGAGGAATCCAGAGGCCCAGTGTAGTCTGTCCACTCATATGCTGGCATATGACCATGGTGCTTAAACCCATCTGCTTGCATTTAATAGTGATACAGATATTCCAGGCATCTCTCTTTGCCCCATGTAGAGGGATGCTGCAGTGTCACCTGGTGTTAATGACAAAAGAAAGATGAATGTTAAAGAGAGGTTCATGGAGACATCAAGTATTCGGGGCATTCATTTAGAAGTGGTGCAGATGGAGCTGAGGAGATAAAAGCCTTACTTTTTGTAGTTAGCTTATGTAGATTTCTCTGTAGCTAACGCTGAAAAAAAATCTGTTTCTACAGGTTCCATAAAGGTCACAGATTTGTAAATAAAATCTTTCAAAGAAGAATTTGTATGGTGTTTTCTAGCACCTGGAGAACCAATTAGAAAGAATGAAATAGTCAGAAAGAGGAAACTTGTTTCTCTGAACGTAGCTGGGAGAGCTGCCTCTTTCTGAAATGCTTTCTAAAACCATTAAATAATATTTTGGGCTGATAATAGACTCTCAAGGTACCACATTTTAAAAACAAAATATCTAATAATGAGTCTTTTCTGTTTTCCCAGATCTTGATTCAGTTGTATGGTATTCGTTATATTAAAAAGAGAGATTAAATGGTGCTGGCATTGGAATCTCAGCAGTCCTAGTAGCATCAGCTAACCACTGTGGCAGAAGTAACAGAAGCCTTTACCCAGACATGAAGATCCCCTCCATTATGTCCCTCAGGAGCAGAGCCAAACTCAGCTCCTTGCCATCACTAGCCCTGTTCCAGCTGCAAAGCCAGCCACTTGGCCATTCTGCCAGCCTCTGAGCTGTGGCTGTGTCAAAGCTGTAAACCCCAAAGATGGAGAAAGAATATTGCTTTAAGCTTTTCTCTGTCTGCTGCTGCCCACCTGGGAGTCCAGTGTTGTAGTTTGGTCTATATGTCAGTAGCATGATGCTAAGTAGACCTCCCTGCTATAAGTAGCATAGGTAAGTTATTTGCATGCTCCCAGCCATTCTTCTATATAGAGCTTATCAAAACCACAGAATCTCTTCACAGAATTTGCTTAATTCTCCTTGAAATAGCTTTTGTAAAGCCTGGCAGTGACTGGGTTAGGCTGTGTGTGACTCAGCCACGTGTACAGGGCTTGCCAGTTTTGCCTTGGTAGGAGGTTTTTCTGTGAATTCAGTGTCTTCTGTCACTTTTCTCTCATCCTCCATCAAGTCTGTTGCTGCAGAAAGCAGAAGGATAGAAACCAACCTGGATTTGACTACAAAAGTATTAATTGAAGAATTCAGAATGGTCAATTAAACCTCTTAAAAAAACAGTTTACCATACTTAATTGAAAACTGGGTTTTCCAATCAAGGAAAAATATTGATAATGTTCTGAAACATTTTTTACTAAATATTACAATTTTGAGTGGGAAGGGACTGTTTGAATTAGGTCTTCATTTGTAGATAAGATGAGAGAGTAGTTCTGTCTAAGATGGTGTGAGAAATCCTCTCTTTGGAAATGGACATCACTTTCAAGTTACACGTGCCAGACTGAGAGTTTTGTTTTTCTTGTAGGCCAAAGTGAGTCAGAAGCTCATTCCAGGAAAGCAAATGTCAGCTGGACACATCACCAGACAGAAACTTATGTCTTGGGGTTTTTTTTATTTGTTTCTAAAATCCTTCCTCTCTTCAAACCTGGAACTCTCTCTTAAAAAGAATCTGAAAATAATTAGCCCTGGATAAGAGTCAGGAGAGAAAAGAGCTAGTAAGAAATACTACAAAATACAGTCCAATCAAATGGATTTTTTTACCGAGAAGCTACATTAAATAGACCATCTCCCCCACCCTGCAACTCACTGTTTGAGCTACTTCTCAGTATGCAGAGAGGAAAGCTATGGAGAAAGATGAAGGTTGGGAAGATGTTAGTGTGTGTGCATGATTTCAAACATCCATTAGATCTGGATACATAATTTCTTTTAATTTCTAAGCATCAGAGCCTCATAAACCAGGTATTACTGGAGGGAGATCCCAACTGAGTAAAGTTTTTGAAATAATGAATCTACAATCTGAAGCGCTTTTGGTAAAGACTGCCAAACCACCCAGGTAACTTTCATTTTCCTTATTCCTTCTCTTTTCATCACTACATAAATTGAAAGTGGAAAACCCCTCTGGTGTGGCAGTGATTAAATTTGTGAGGACAGACCCATAAGCTTGAGCAAGGTCACATACCTTCTGTGATGCAACTCAGTGCCTGCACATCAAAGTTCCATACTCTTCTAATCCTTTAACAATGTTGAATCTAGCTTCAGGATAGGGTGGATTTCTTCAACTAGCAAGATCCTCTTTTGTATTTTTGTAGTCAAACTATATGAGACTGGTATCTGCTCTGAGCAGTTCCCCCAGCAGAGGCAACTGCAACAGTCAGTTGCTCTATTTAATTAGTAATAGAGACAACCAAAATAAGAAGGAGGAACTACTGTAGGGTGGATGACATAGAGGTATGAGGGAGAGGACTTAACTCTAGACATTGACTCCCTATACCCTCATCTTGTTATGTTCTTTCCCCTTATCTTGTAAACTCCCTTTCTTCCTCATAATAATTTGCTTTACACAGTAAATTCTTCCTTTTAAATTCCATCTATGTGCAGGGGTGAGAGTAACAGAAGTCCGAAACAGGGTGTATGTGGGGGGGAGTGGTCTCAGTGTGTTGCCAAATGCCATCCTGAGGGCCTGACATCCTGGGCAACCTTGAAGACCTGTCAAAAGCAAAGGTGTCTCACTGAAATGAGACCAAAGAGGACCAGGACTGGAGAAAGCTTGGAAGTCCCTGAGCTGCAATGGTTGCCTCCATTTTAACGAAGGGAGGACAGTTTCTCCTCTCTCACCACGGCATTGCTTTCCCTGATTTTGCTGTTGCAGGCAATACACCTAGAGCAGAGGGGTAAGAAAATTGCCCTTCTTGGGACTGTTGCAGTTGTATGACTCTTGGGGTCTCTTCCAGAGCTCTCTTTCCGAGTGTGGATGTGTGGTGGCAGCTTGGAGATTGTTCCCTGCAGTCGAGTGGGACACGTGTTCAGGAAGCGTCATCCCTACGACTTTCCTGAGGGCAACGCACTGACTTACATCAAGTAGGTGTTGGGTAGTTCTTGGTAGCAGCCAGGCCACCTTCGTGTTGGGCATGTCTAAATAAGTCTTAATTCTTTGTTGTGCTTTTGCCTGGTAACAGAGAACAGCTTGTGACTGAGCATCTGTTCTCAAGGGAAGGATGAGTTGCTGTTTTCTGTGAACAAAACCTGTTCCCTTCTCTTCTGTTTGTATTAGTGTCTCTTATTCCTTCTCAGTCTCTGGTGGGGGGGGAAGGTGGGGAGCAGTATGCCAGAGAGACACCCTGGCCATTCACAGATGCTGCCCTGTGCTGACATGTGCGTGGGTCTCAGCAGTCCTTGGACATCCCTCTTGTCTCTGAGCTGTACGTGCTGTGAGGTAAACCCTGAGGACAATTTCTGCTGCAGGACAGATGGAAAGACAAAAGAGATGAGATGAAGTGCTTGACGATGAAAGTAGTCAAGCACTGCTGCAGGGCCCCAGAGAGATGGTGAAATCTCCATAGCTGGAGAATTCAAAATTCAACCAGTCAAGACCCTGAACAACATGACCTAATATGAAACTAGTCTGATTTGGGCAGGAGGTTAGAGGTTAGATAGAGCTGCTTTCCAAGCTGAATTACCCCATAACATTATTCTAACCTGGGAAAAGGGATACTGTAAATGCGTGTAATGGTGACAATCACGCCCAGTGTCTCTGCAGAGGAAGTGTGAGTGAAAAAGTCATGGTGAACTATGGCTGTTAAATTTTTAACTTCTGAAGCATTCTTGCAAGGCTTTGTAGACTTAACACGTTCAGTCTCTGTCCATCCATACTGCCTACTCGGTTTCGTGTTTGGGGCTGTCCCCATGCCCTCCTGGCAGACAGGCCTTGGGTGTGCCCATGCAGTGCCTGCTCGCTGGGAGGGCAGGTTCTGCAGCAGAGCATCTCCTGAGCACAGCATCTGCTCCCCCTGTGCAGGAACACCAAGCGCACAGCAGAGGTGTGGATGGACGAGTACAAGCAGTACTACTATGAGGCCCGGCCATCGGCTATTGGCAAGTCCTTTGGAAGGTAAGCTGCCCCAGACCTTGGTAGGAGGGCTCTGCTAAACCCCTTGATAGCAAGAAATAGTTTTTAGGTCTTCTCTGGGGCTAAGTGTGAGAACTAGAGGTGTTCTAAATGCCTGGTTTGCCAGGGAGTTTGTAGCTTGAGTGTCTGGCTAATGAGGTTTGCTTCTAATTCACTTTATTTTTTCCCTGGTAACACTGCATAAATCATTTGTTAGCAGAAGGCCAAAGGGATCTGTAATGAAATTAAAGGACCAGACATTTTAAGTGGATTGACAGGGATATTTTTCTATCACAGCATGCAGCCGTTGTGGAAATGTGAGCTGTATCTTGAGCTTGATCTGAAGTTCCTGTGCAGATGCAGAGTCCCAAGGCAAGCATAGCTGGCTGGCACATGGGGCACGTTGCACTTGGTGCAGTCCCCACTTTCCTGATGGATGGAGGGTAGTTTGCCTGGTTTGTAGGGCAGGAGAGAACATGGCCAATGGTAAGATTTAGAAACACGATCTGCAGAACTGTGCTTCTTACAGCACCTTTGCTAAAGCTGTCTTCAAGCCACATGGGATTCATTGTTATCAGTTTAACACTTCTCTGTGACCCAGAAATCAGTGACGGAAACCAAACCTGAGATGAGAGGAGAGCTTGCTGTCTGTGCTCTCAAACCCCTATGACTCCCAAATAAATGTAAAAATCCCAGGAGAGCTGTGTTTCTGTGGGTTTTATCTGCCTGTGAACAAAAGGCTATTGTTGTAGCAGTGTAAAGACTTGGCAATGTGGCTGTATCTCAGATGTGTAGCTGTGTGCGCAGGATAATGATGCATCTCCTACTTATTTATGACAACCAGTCCCTTTTCTTGCTGTACACTTTGCATTATAATCATGATGCATTACATATCTTCATAAAAATAGCTTTGCCTACTTAATTTATCAGTCCTTGAGCTGACTGCAGCACCTGAGCTGGGACCACATAGCAAGTAACCCTGCTGCTTGTGGAGGAAATCAGACTATTGCATATTGTATATGGATATATTGCTCATGTGTTTTAGTGGCAAAATCTGCAGTTCTTGTTCACACAGAATTCCTACTGACTTTACTGGCAGCATTGGCTGAATAAAAGCTGGAGCAGAGCATAAGACTTTGATTTCAGGCAATTTCCTGTAGTAACAGCTCTGTGAACCTGCATTAAATCAAGATTTTAGAGTTCAAATGCCTTTGACACCATCACTGACAATTGGGCCTAAAATGGACCCTCCTTCCCCTCAATTTTGATGTGGATATAAAATCTGAGAACATTACCCTGAGGTATGTGGCCTCGTGTACACGTGGTGTCTGTGAGCTGAGATGGAGAGGTACATGGGTACAGTTGAAATTCCTTCCCAACACACAAATGTAGTGCTATAACTTAAAGACAAGAGTTCTTGGTTTCACTGCTCAGTAGGACTGCTGGAGGGAAATCCTCTTCTTCAGCCAGCTAAAGCCAAACAAATCAGCAGTGGGAGGACTGCCACAGTAGACAGCTACTGAGATATTGAGGTAATCTCCCCTTATACTCCCACGCTTCCCCCAAACTCACTATGAACAAATAATTAAATTCCCCAGGTCTCAATTCTCCAACCTGAGCCTAAACTTGCTGCCATGAGCTAGAGACATGCTTTAGAACACACAGATTATCTGCATGTACCTGAGCACAAACACTTTCTAGGCCTTTTCAGCAGCAGATTGTTGTGCAGGTTTCATGGTATGCCTCTACAGGGGCACCCAGAGGCAGAAACGCTTTCCTGATCTTGCAGCAGTTTTACTGCAATGTATTATTTAACAAAGTGGGACCTGGGCCCTGCCATCGCTCTGAGCCAAAGGAAATGCAAGAGCAGCTCTCTGAAGGTGTTTGTCTTCCATTTCTATTTCCTGCCACTTGCCTCTCTCCTCCTCGTCACCTCAGGTCACTGCTAGTGCTCTGAACCCAGCAACAATTACGTGGGAGAATGAATAATGGCAAAAAGTCACATAATTCCCTCAAACCTCCTGGTCAGTCTTCATTGTTGCCCTCCCTCCTGTTCACTGCCTTATTCTCAGCAAACTGCCTGTTGTTTCCAGTGTTGCAGACCGGGTGGAGCTGCGACACAAACTGAACTGTAAATCTTTCCAGTGGTATCTGGAGAATGTCTACCCCGAGCTCAAGTGAGTCAGTTCTTCGCTTGTAGAAATCGCTGAAGGATTTGGGAGGTGGGTCACAATGGGAAGATGAGCCTTGGCAGCAGTGGGCAAAAGAAAGACTTATACTTGGAAAAGATTTTCTCTGTTCATCTTTTTGGTGAGAAAGCTCCTGTGTTTTCCTGGCTGGTATTACCACAGCTCTGCAAAAGGTCTGCCTTCTGTTCTGCCCCACACAGCTGTCCCTTGGAGATGTGCAACAGTGGTGTTTTCAGAGGTATGGGGTGTAGACAAGTGCCAGAGCACTACACCCCTCCCAGTTTTGACTTAGTCTCTGCCTGTTGGATGCTCTGTCTGGGAGGAGTTCAGCCAAGTAGAACTGGACAGCCTCAGTGCAGAGGTTTGGGTGGTTCAGAGAAGGCTCTAAGAAATGCCAGAACCAGCTGTCCCTGTGGCTTCCCCTACCCTGGGTCAGGACATGGTAATGTTGTGTCCTTGCTCAGTTGGGAGGCAGCCTGGGCAGAGCTGTGTTGTTGGCACATGCAAACCAGCACACCCTGGCAACACATCTTTACACCTCAGTCTGTGGCTAGCGTGAGTGGAGGCTGAAACATCCAGCTGTGGTCTGGCCTGGACAGATCTTCCCTGCATTCCTACCAGTGAGACAGAATATGTGTTTGCTGGGGAGAGGACTGAGAAAGAGGGAGGAAGAAGCAGAACAAATCAGTGTGGATATGGATTTTTGCTGGAAACAGCTTCTTTCTACCTTTCAGACTCTTTCAGAATCATCACATTAAATTGCTTAGAGTACCTCTAAAGATCCTGGTACACCTTCTGAAACAAAAAGGTACCAGTCCTCTGACCAAGTTCTCACTTGATTTTTGCCTCCTCCAGATATTTACAGTGGATAGCATGATGTTGTTTATTTTCTGTCAAATTAGGGGACTGTGTTTCAGTCAGGGGCCAATTACACCCTTATAAATGTGAAAGTACTTTGGACATTTCCGTGTATGAAGTACCATGCAACTGTCATTTTACTTCAAGGATTCCTGAAAAAGAGTTGATTCCAGGAATAATTAGACAAGGAGGAAACTGTCTGGAGTCTCAGGCACAGGATACCACAGGGAATATGTTGGCTGGCATGGGAAACTGTAAAGGGGCGGTGAATAATCCACCTGTCACTCAGGTAAGGCAGGCTTCAGTTTGGTGCTTTGCTCCTGCTCCTACCCTTTTTATTACCTGAATGAAGAGGCTTGAATCTCTGGCCTTGGTGGGTTGATATGGAGGTGAAGGAAGGAAGAATTTGACCCTGTAATGATTGAAATAGTAAGCAGAAAAAGAAGCCCATCTCTCAGAGCTCTATTGGCTCAACAGACTCAGCAGTTAGTCATAGAATGTGAAGGTTTTCATCACTCAGGGACAGCAGGTAGTGCTTAAATGCTCAGGGAGTGACAGACTCATTGAGAATCATTTTGGGGCTGTGCTCGGCTAGTACCCTGGCATGTGGGTAAGAGGTTTTTTGGGATTAGAAACATTCCTTGCTCTGCCAGCTCAGCTGTAGCTGCAGATGACTTGAATTGTGCTGTATTTCAGATGTGTTTCAGTATAAAGCACAAATAGAGTTTAAATAGGTGACCCTAGTGGTAGTAATGTGGTGCAGTTCTCCTAACTGCAGTGGAGCTGTGATGGTAGAAACAAGCTGAAGATGTGCACTCAGACTCTCTGTTGGTGAGTGAAAGCAGCAGGGAAGCAGCTTGAGAAAGTTAAGGGTCACAGTAGGGTATTCTATGCCAGAAAATACATATTCATGTCTGTTAACTTTTGGAAACTAGTTTGCAGCCAGCATTCAGTGTGCCATTTAACCTGACTCATTGCTTTGTGTCATTACCATTTGAAATCTCTGAAGCTTACTGCATTTTGTATTTCTTCCTTGGGGAAAATATAGTAGTAGCAGTTGATAGGATCAGGTATCCATCTAGTCAGAGGGAGGAAAAAATGAATCCATTGTCCCTTATGCATGCTGGTGATATGTGGATATGCTTGCATGTGTTATGCTTTGCTTGACAATCTATAAGTCCCAGATACCTGTTAGAGAAAATGTCTGCTGTGTGAAATATACAGAAGCAGTCCCACATCATGTATGTCAGGGCTCAGGATCCTCCTTGCTTTGTAGGCCTGAATCTGTAAAGCTGCAGAGCAGAGAGTTTCATGGGATCCAGGGTTAATCAGACACCTCAGATAGTGAGGGGAGCCAGCTGCAGGCTTTGAAATGGTCATGATGCACCAAGCCTGAGCATAAACTTCTGATCAGGTGACAACTGCTGTGGTAGTCTTCCCAGGGAGCCTTTCATAGGAAGAGAACAAAAGACAGAGGTTTTTAAAATATCTGATAGAAAAAGCTCTCCTTGCCTCATCTGATCACTGTTGGGATCCTAATGGAACGTTTCTTTTTCTTATTCCAAAGGAGTGGATATTCAGTGACCCTTTAATTAGACAGCAGGACAAGTGTCTTTCCATTACCTCCTTCTCTACTGGTTCTCAAATCACACTGGAAGCTTGCAATCAAAAAGACGGCAGACAGGTGGGTAACTGTACCTCTTTCTAATGCCTTCATTGCCACATACAGTGTACCTACATCAGTGCAGCCAGCAGGGGCAAACCCAGGACTGTCAAAGCACATTAAAGTCCTTTCCATCTTCTGCATCTCCCTCTCTGGTGTGTTTCATAAGCTTGGATGTCTGAGAGAGTGTGTGACCAAGCAGGAAGAGCAGTATGGGGGTGTCTGCTCTGCTTGGGCCCTTGGCGGCATGGTGGCTCCAGCTCAGCAGCACCCCAACTTTGCTTCTTGGATAAGTTTATGTGCAGCCAGATTGGTGCATGGATGAAGCACAGCACCAAAGAGAGGTAGGTGAGGCAGCTGCTTTGAGATACCAAAGGGAAGGGTGGTGTGTGCTATCATTTGTTTATTTAATTTGAAGTGAGAGAGCTGTGTTCTTCTTTGTGCTGTCTTTGGACATGTGAGCAGACCTTTAAAACTGAATGCAAGCAACTCATTTAAGAGATACTGACTGACACAAGGTACTGTATGTTCCACCTGAACTGCTCCCTAGAGGAAAAATACACAGCAGCAATGTTCCCAACAAACATTCCCACAGCAGCTCTTTGACTTATGCTGTTTCCAAGATGTGCATCCCTGATCTGTCAGGACAAATCAATCATTTTGGGGCAAGGGATGGCCTCTGCAATGGCTAGGGTGCCCTCAACAGAGATGTGATGTGCCTTTTTATCAGAACTGGGCAAAGCACAAAAAGGCAGAACGCAACACTGGCAGACAGCAGATTGTACTTGTTTCATTCCCAGTTCCTGTGGTTCCCTCTACACCAAGAGAGAACAAATTTTCTGTCAGCTAAGGCTATGCTGACTCTGTGCTTTCTGACATGTTCGTTGTTTTGCTAGCCCAAAGGTAGAGGATGGCTTAGCTTTGACCAGTTCTCAGCAACATCTTGTTTGGTCAGTACTTTCTAATGCTGTATGAATCCTTGAATTTAGTTCTTCCTGAAAGAAAGCACTGAAATCCAGTCCTGCCCATTTATGGAAAACCTGTGTAGACTCCCCTCTGGAGGGTTGGTTAATGCAGAAATGCCTTGGAGAGTTGTCACCATGAATACACTGGGAAAACTCTGAGTTTGGATTAGTCTGCAAGGGTATCCCAGGTGGGCTGTGCTTGCCTGCTCCTTTTTCTTGTCAGCAATCACTCATCCCATTGCTGTGTAATTAGGTCACTTAGCTTCTCCTTGTGTGCCTTGCAGCATTTTCCTCCCTGGCAGCAGAGAGGACTTTAGCTGCTGCCAAAATCAGCTGTCTTTCCCTGCTTCCTCTGTCACGGAAGGACAAGGGTCCCCCAAGGAGGGTGGAGTCCCAGCTGTGTCAGAAGCCAGAAGAGAGATTAATCCACAGTAATGCAAGCAGGCTTATTCTGCTGCTGGAATAGGATTTATTGAGTCTTGATGTGTTGATTATATACAGACTCATTATAAAGACATACACACACACTTAAGGGTGTGAGCTGTTGTTTTCCATTACCTTATGTGAGCAAAATGCACTTATATCAAGGACTTGACCTAGCAGATGATTTAACCAACTGATTCTAAGCAAGAATTTTGTTTAAGCATTTCAAATAATTAGAGACTGATTTGAATTACAGCTGCCATTCCAAACTGCCTGAAGGGATAAGGTGGGGTGAAGTGGAAGAAATGCATTTGAATTTTTAATGTAATTTGGGTTGAAATGCTCTTAAACGTTGGAGTCTTTTTTGTATTCTCAAACTCCCATTTAGAAATTTCTACTTATAAAGCCAATTTTACTTGCAATGCTCAAGTTTGTTGTGTTCCTAGGGAATGTTGTTATGGTTCTTTCCTTCCATAAACACAACAGTAACTGTTGTTAACACTGACATTAGATTTTAATTAGCTAGAAGTCAGTCATTTTGTAAACTATTCCATTCTCTTTCCTCCTGGTATTTGAGAAGTTGATTTCCAAGAAAGAGCAAAGCTGGAAGGAACAAATTCCCTCAATTGCCCTACAGCTTGCCTGTCTCCCCATGGATACTCACAGCCCAAAGTGCAAGTGCTGGGGGAGAACAGTGCTTCCAAACTGTGCATGAGTGTATCCACTTCTCAGTTCAAGTGGGCTTCTCAGAAAGTCAGAGGAGCTGAGTAGAGGGAGGGGAGCTGAGATACTTTGCAGAACTGGAAATGACAAGCAAGAGCCTGAGTATGTGATGAGGTCTGAGTGGAGGAGGGTGAGTGTGGGCAGCATGCATCACACACATCACATATACAATATCCTAAACGGAGATGACAGCATAATGAAAGTCCAGCTTTGACCATCATTCCTGTCACTGTCATCAGAGGTCTGTGGTGAAAGATGTTTGGGTTTTTCTGGATGTAGATTTCATGTCGGTGTCTGAGTCATGAAAAAGCAACGTTTCTGACCAAAGATGGTACATGTGATAGCTTTGGTTTTTAGTGTCCTGGGAGTAGATTGGTTAGATCATTATGACAGCACCACACAGCTCCTAAAGTTGGTTTCTGCTTTCAAACATACTGAAGCTGTGCCCATGCTACACAGCTGTTCTGCATTAAGCATGTCCCAAGGACAGTTAATTTTGTTGTAAATTTTGAGTGCTAAAAGCAGTCCATCTAATATATAGGTAATACTCTAGCAGAGGCTTTAGAGTATAGTGATTTGTGTCTAGAGTATTTCCTCAAAATAAGTCTAGAATTTAGCAAGCAGGAGAATATGAGACAATAGTCACACTTCAGATGATTTTTGGTGCTGTCAGACTCCCTTGGGTTGAAAGAAACCAGAAATGAAATGTATTTGGCAACATGATCCTGTTGATCATTCAACAGCAACAGCTGGCACTGCTAGCAGAAGACCAGCCAAAAGCTATTCTGCATAATCAGAACTAGATTTCAAAGCAGATGGATGTTATCCATAATGTTATTTGGAGAATAGCATCTTTAGTTGAATGCACAATAAATTACTGCCTTCAGCTTTGTTTTTTGGCTCTGACTGACAGTAGGAGTGGTGTTTTAATTTGTATTATAGTGAGGACAAATAGAAGGCAAAGTGAGAGTCAGACGCTAAAACAAGAGGATGAAAATGAGAAACATTGGCGCAGTATTTCCCAACAGAACAAGAAATGCTGAGAAATCCTATTAAACAGCTATATTTCATTAAAATGTTCTGAAGGAATGTGACCTCAGCCTGAAAATGAGGACACTGAGTTTTCTTGTGAGACAAACACTATTTGAAATCCTGTGTCCCTTTGTATACCATTGGGAAATTTTTTCCCACTTGACTTGTCAGTGTATATTACCTGAAGATGAATGCAACTTTATATAGAGTATCTGAAAAGAAAAAGAGTGAAAGCCTGTCTATTTTGAAAGCACCTGACTCAGCATCTTCATGACAATAAGTAGGTAAAACAGTACTGGCAATACGCCATACGTTGAAAGTAGTTTTCAGGAGACAAGAGTTTCTCTTAGTTGTGATTTAGTTTTACAAATTTAAGTGCTCAGAGGAAGACAGAACTTGCTGCATGCTGGTGTGAGCTCTGTCTCTGCTCATATATTTAAAATTTAGTGTTCAAGACCAGCTTCAGGCTGCTCATGGCTCTGCAAATACACTCAATTACAACTTACAACATCCTTGGCTACTCCAGTTATCACCTCTCCATACATTTCTGTTTGAAGCATCTCAGTTCTCAGGAGAAAAATCTGCCTTTCTCAGCTGTGCCTCCTGAGTGTGGCCAATTCTACTGTTTCACAGTTAGGATTTTGAGAGAAACCCTGGGCTGCCTGGATTACTGGGGATTAAAAGAAAACTTGATTACCCTGAAAAATTAGGCAAGTGTAAACAATTTCAGCTCTTGTATATACTGGATAGAAGAGGACTGGCTATTTCTGACTTTTCTCTAAGTAATTGTGCATGGAGCATGGAGTGCTTCCATCCAGCCACCTAAAAGTACATTGAAATGATAGATGAAAAAGAGGAAGAGAGAGATTTACAAAAAATGGGGGAATTTTGGGTTGACACTGGGGAAGAGGATCACGGTACAATATGTCAAAGAAAAAGTTTATTCTTTTTTTATTTCCTCCATCTCCACTCCAAACCTACTCTGACCAGTAAACTGTATTACCTCCATCTGCACAAGAAAGGGAGACCAAAGAGAATTTTCAAGCCAAAATTTTTCAGATTGTGCAATGCCTGTATCTTCCAAAAGCTGTCCTTCCAAGTACAGGTCAGTCATAATGTCTGGGTGTAGGAGAAGAGAGGACTCCCTGTAACGTGTATGCAGGAGGTGTCTGCTCTGTTTATTTTTTGCTAATGATGGTCATTATTGCTATAATTTAAAACTTATCAGTCCAGGCTTCCCTTGTGGTCTGTGGAGAAAGCTGGGCCCTCCCAGAAGGGACTTGTGCCTTGGGCCCCTCCATAACTGTGTCACCAGGCAACTCGTTTAGACTAAATTGCTCATTTCTGAGGGGGCCGACAGTGGGAGATGAGTGTCCTATCTCCTGTTCCCATCCATTCCTACTGCCCACCCTCCTGAAAGGTCTGAGATATGATGTGTCCCCTGCAGGGCAGGATGTTGGGCTGCCTTTGGTAATCCTGTGGTCTGCAGTCAGGCCTTTTGAAAAGTTCAGGTGCAGTCAGGGGAGTTGCTCTGATATCTCATGAAGGGCAGAAAAGCACAGTTTCTGATCAGAATAGGTAAAATTCATTGTCCTGAAAATACCCTATGCATTTGAGATGAGAAGCCCTACTTTGGCTTTCACTGTCAGTATCCTTTATAACAGCTACATACATGGCACCTCTCTGCAGCCCAGGTGAGCCTCACCTTCAACTCTCACCTTCTTCCGTCCTCCCTCTTCCCCATCCTTGCCCCACTTTATTTTGAACAAAGGGATCTGGGCTGACTTGACATGCTGGGCTTTTCAGTGGTGTGATTCACTGAGAAGCTGATTGATTTTGTTAGCAGCAGCAGATGTGCTCTGGGGAGTGTTTGCTGGTGTCCTGCTGAGCCTGTTGCTGCAGACTCTCCCTACAGACACCACAGTGGGTACCTGCTCAGCATGGACAGGTGCCACAGCACCAGGTCTCTCATCTGAAGGAATAACATGAGCAAGCCTCCCATGGTGCTAGTTTTCTCCTGAACAGCGAGAGGGAGGAAGAAAACCAGTGTCTCTTGGTAATTGGCCTTGTCCTTCATCTCAAATCTCATAACAGCATATTCTTCCACAGCAGGGTCTTGTGGTGAGCTGTGGGGTGTGTGGGAGAGGTAGCTGGCAGGCTGCCTCTCACACATGCACAGGGGAGCTTGGAGACTGAGAATTCACAAATACAGAGAGGTGGAGGGAAAGTGGAGGGCAAGGAAGTAGGTGTGCTTTGGAGAAGGTCAAAAGGCTCTTCACTGGGGTGTCTGTGACACTGGGAGACGCTGGTGGGGAGGCTGTTGTGCAGCAACGGCACCAGCTAGGCACAGAGTGCAGCTTGCCAGGGGAGCAGACCCCCTCCTTTACACTCCATCGTTACAGCTGCTGCTTTATGATATTAACTCTTCCTCAACTCCCTTCTGCCAGATGGGAGCCAGATGGCTCTGGGGCCTGTGTAGGCAGTGGGTTGCAGCAGCTGGTGAGGGCATTGTAGTGCAAAGACTGCATTATATCTTCCTATCCATCATCACTGCATTCCTCTGCCCCCTTTTCCGTTAAGATCCGCTTCTTCCTGCTGCACAAACAGCTCTCCTTTAGTATTGTCCTGTCAAACAGGACTAGCAATACTGCAAATTGGTGCTGCCTCTGGTATTAAGACTTGAAGGAATATGTGATACAGGAGCAACAGATTACTCTGGGCTTTGCAACTGCCCTGCCCTTCAAGACATGTAACAACTGCCAGCAATATGTGAACATAACTGAATATCTTAAACCATGCAGCATGTGGCAGTCCTTTTGCTATGCTACCCAAGAATTAAAATGTTTGTACGTTTTGACATTGTCCAGATATTGCAGGAAGTTCTTAAATTCCCACTGCATATCTTTTCTGCAATGCTCTTGAGGTCCATCAGTATTGTCAAACTGTTTCTTCATCAGTCTCATGGGTTAGCCAAAACATCCTCATAATATTCCCGAGCTCTTTATTGACTGAGCACCCAGGCCACAGTTCTAACTGGGTCATCTGTGTGACTGAAAAGAATGAAAGGAAAATCCCTGGAGCCTGGATCCCTCAATTTTCTCAACCTGTTGAGCTCAGCTGTGCCCCACTAGAGATGAACAACACTGCCTCATCTGGGAGATCCCAAATCCACAGACTAGTTTCTTCTTCTTTCTCTTATTATCAGCCACAGTATTCCCAGTTTTTGAGGGTTTTTTTCCAGCAGGGATGGAAAGTACAGCCCTTTCCCAGCAGAATTCTAAATTCAAGGTTAGGACATATTTTTGTTTCTGGTAAGTAACACAACCAAAGTGGACCTTCAGGAAAGGGTTGTATATGGGACCTTTTGAATTTGATGAAAGAAGAGATGAAGGAACAATGGATAAGAGAGAGATCCAGTCAAACAGTAGGAAGTGTGATTTTTGCTTTCGGTGGACAGGTTGCTTTTAGTGTTGGGAGACATTTCAGTCCTTTGCTTTCCATGGATTGGAAAGCAGCCATATGAAGGTTTCAAGTTTTGGCAGAAATCTGGGTGCCCAGGACAGAGAATGGCCTGGAAACTGTGACTATAATATGCTTTTTAAATGCCATTACTTGCTGATTTTTGTGTTGATAGAATCACGCAATCATAGAATACGCTGGGTTGGAAGAGACCCATCTGGATCACTGAGTCCAATTCCTGGCCCTTCACACAACACCCCAAGAGTTACATCATATGCCTCAGAACATTGTCCAGGTGCCTCTTGAATGCAGCCAAGGCTTGGTGCTGTGGCCACAACTGTTGTTTGCCTTCTAGATGCTTCTGAGTATCCAGCCCTGTAACTCAGCTAAACCCTAACCCTACGTAACTGCAGGTATCATTAGTACAGGAAATCAATGATTTAGAGATGCTGCCCATACCTGGATTTTCATTCTCCCTGGTTGCTGGAATTTACTTGAGGTTACCCTTAACTTGAAGTCACAGTTCTGTAGGGGAATGGAAGTAACACCATGTTTTTTCTGTGTCTTCTCACAGAAGTGGAAGATGAAAGGCAGTTTCATTCAACACTTTGTCAGCGGTCTCTGCCTGGACAACCAGACTGGAAGAGTGGTGACCAGCCCCTGTCAAGCAGGTGTACCTGGCCAACAGTGGGAGCTGCTACAAGCAACATGATGGTAGCACAGAGATCTCCTTGTTTCTTTGTGCATGAGACTTTGGGAACAGAGGGGAATCAGGAAGGGAGGAATGGTTTTGTATGTCTGACCCTAAATGTTTTCATTGTGCCCATCAGTAAGCCACCATTTCAGCTGAGCACTTGATGTTTTTGAGCTTTTCAGAGAAGAAGCTGGGGATGAGAGGGATCAGGACAGTTGTCAAAATCTTCCCATCTGTTGTCTTAAGTTCTCCTTTGTAGCTGATGCCTGTGCACAGCTGCACCTAGAGGTGGAGGAGGACCCAGCCCAATACTTGCAGCTGTCCCCATCCTTTCCTTTCTCTGCATCCAGAGTCCACAACCTTCAGTCCAGCAGCTTAGGCTGTGCTTGTACAAACACTGGTAGCTCTTTGGCTTCCCAGGCATTTGGCTCTAACATTGTGCATCATTGATGCATATGTTTCTCAGTGAGGACTGGCCAGAAGAGTTATCATGATCAGTGGAGAGGCTGGAAAACAGCTAGCAGATCCTGGGGGCACGTTTGTCACCTCTTTTTGGTGGGCCCATTCCTTCCTCTGCCCACAGTAGTTGCCCTACAGCCAAACGTGCTGAGGTTGGGCAGTACTGATAAGAGAGATTGAAAATGGACAGTCTCTTTTACCAGCCTAACCAGGGATTGTTTCAGGGACTATTCTCTGTTGAAGTCTTCCTTACAGCTCTTTATGTGTTGAAGGCCTGCCCTGCCTCCCCGAGTGGCCCAAACCTGCAGGTTCGGGTACCATGTTCTGGTGGAGCCAGTCAGAGACAGGTGCCAACACTTGGGGATGTTAGGGAAGCTGGGGCTGTTCTCTGGCTGCTCTTCTTGGTGCTACCAGCCACTGCCCACTGCAGCCCACACCAAAGGTGGTGCACAGAGCTGCGTGGGCAGCACACACAGACAGAGGTGCTGCACATGGCTCAGGCCTGTGGCACGAGCCCCCTCAGATGCCCATTGTGACAGAAGTGGACAGCCCCTAGGTCATAGCAGACTTCTTGCTGCTGGCTGGGCAGGGCCACAGTCGTCATGCTTGTCTCTCCAGTTCTGTGAACAGAACCTGGCATGACAAACCACCCACTCCCTCTGTCTAGTTGCTTTTCCTTCTCTCTAAAAAAGACAAGGCAAAAAGGCTGGGGCTGCTCTACTTTTGACATTCCTCTCTCTTCCCAATGAGCACCTTGGGGAGAGGTTAGCTGGTGAAGCTGAAACTGCCCCCTGCACAAATGCTGCCACAGTGCAGGCCTGCCCTAAGAGAGGCTCCTTCATGTTTTGGAGGTACCAAAGACACTGGTGGTCTCTATCTGGCATCCCTATCCTGCTCCCAGTTAGTAGTCAGCTCTAGCCAAGTGTGGGTTCTCAAACCTGCCAAGGGATGCTTACCTGTTCAAATAAAGTCCCCACAACCTTACCATCTCCTAACTAGATCTGTTAGATTTTCCTCTTGAGATAGATGTTGTGAACCAACCCTCCTTTCCAAGAACCTGACAGGGGAACCAGATGGTGGGACTTTCTTCATTAGGCAGTTGCTTGCCTGGATCCTTTCTGATCTGATGTAGAAGAAACAGGTCATTCATTTGGATTCTAAACAGTTGTTTGCTTTTGATCATGTTTGTATCTCTTTTTAGTTCTTTCTCTTAGATTGGTATTATCCTAAACAGTTGACAAAAGAACAGATAATGTTGTTCATACATTGCATGTGCTTAGTGTGAAAACTGGATAATGTTTTTTGTTCTTGGTTTAAAAAAATTAAATCCATCATGTGACAGGAGCTCTTATCCTGTCTCCCCCTTTACTTTGATACCAGATCCCCATCTCAGCACTGATTAGCCAGAAGAATGACCTGCCTGCACTGTGAAAACTCACTAGGTAGTTCTTTTTGATCCTTACAAAATGGTGCAGCTGCTCTTCTGTGTGGAAATGAGGGCACTGACTCTGCAGTGATTTCTCTTTCCCTGTGTAGAGATGCTTTGGGCTGGAACCATTGAGGTCAGGAGAGGGCAGAGAAGGGAGGAAAATAGCCTAGGAATGGAATGAAAGCAGGCCAGACAGACCCATTGAGGGGAGAGATGCCATCCTGTTAGCTACTGCATTTTTAAGCAATAATATACAGGAGATGGTCCTTTCAGAATAGCATCACTATGCAGTAGGAGACAGGAACAGTCAAGTTCTTACCTACCTGGTTTGAAAAATATTGATGCAAAGATAGATGAAGGGCCACTGAGCTGGTACTGTTTGTAAGCTCTGTATACAATGAAGTGTGAAAGAATTCAAAGGATTCATCAAAACAAAGCCTAAGTGGACCATCTGACCTCCCCCCATTTCACTTTCCAGCAGTTAATGTGTGGCAGCTAACAACATGTTCACTCCTCTACCAGGTACTGCCTCCTTCTTCCCTGCTTCCACTCTGTGTGTGCAGCTTTCTTGCAGTTCCTCCTTCATAACCACTCTGGGACCAGGACCCAGCTCCTCTACAAACAATGCTCCTGACTGCTGCAGACCACAGAAGCTCTGCTTATTTACAGTCTCCAAGCTCTGGGTCAGCCCTAATTCAAAGGGCTCTTGTCAGCACGATGACTGCTGCCCTTGACTATGTGTTTGGCTCCCATGCTGGAGGCTGCTGACTGCTCCTGGAGCAGACATACCTGGACTTGCTGTGTTAATTTGTTCCCCTCTTCCTACTGCTCTCCTGGCGGAGTGTGAACTGGCATCCTTCTTGGGCTGTGTCTTGGTTTAGGGTAAATTTGAGAGGAAACATCCAGTTGGGGTAAGGTGGGGCTGCTGAAAATGGGACACTCCCTCTTCAGGTGCCTGGCTTGGGGGAGGAAAGGGCAAAGGTGGACACATGCTAGGTGTCAATAACTCAAATTGCTTGTGGAGTTTGGAGTTTCTTTTTTTAATTCTACCTGGTTTTGGACATGTTCACCTGAGGTCACCTCCAGCTGCTCACTCTTCTGTCTGCTAAAGCATTGCCTTAGCTCCACATAGACCTCCCCATACATCACCTTTTGGAAGCTGTTGGTTTCCAATGTATTTTAGCAGTTGCTGAAAAGGAGGTACATTACAAAAGGCTGCTGTCAAGTCTGGGCAAACTGAACTTCTTCTTGGAATAAACAAAGTCTTGTTCAAACTCATTATTAGCATACTCTACATTTCCCTTGCACTGAAGGGAAGGAAGAACAATATTATCTCTGCTTTTTTCCCCAAGGTCCCCGCAGTGCCATGTTTTGTGACAGGTGTCTGTTAGGATTTCTTCAAGCAAACTGACTATTTTTAACAGTCAGAACAGGCAGCTGCTCACCCTTGTTTTCCTGTTTACTTTAAACAGCCCCCTAGACTGTCAAGACAGAGCATTTGCATTGGTAATACCCTTAAAGAAAGCTGTTACTGTATCAGAGCATCCAATGTAATTTCCTGTGTTGTGAACCAATGGGGGTTTATTGAAGAGGAGCTGAATCTACTGTTGTACAGAAATCGGTTTCAAAAGATTTATTTTTCCCACTCACTTGTAAGTTGCACTTTGCCAGATGTAATTTATGTGGAACCCAGATTAGTTTTCCTTTTTCTTCAAAAAAAGCATGTGCCAGAATCTGTTAATGCCTGGAATAAAATCCATTTTGAAATAAGCCGTTCAGCCTGTTCTTATTCCCTTTCACTTCCTCTACTGGAAAAGAGGATCCTTTCTTGTCTGGTCCCCTCCTCTGTCTCTCACTGGGTTTGTTCCCTAGATATACATACTCCAGTTCTTTCCATGGGTTTGTGGGTTGCCTCAGGAGGGTTACTGCTGGAGCAGGCAGAGATGCTTCTAGGATACAATGGTGTACCAGTTGAAAAGGAGTGAAATAGTCCTTCTCAGCTGGATAGGGAGACAAGTATCCTTCCTGGCAATTAATGAGCTGGCTTTCATGCTGAAAGGAATAGCTGGGGTTGTGGGGAATTAATTCCTCCTGTTACTCCCTGCGTGATACTTTCCTTAAGCTAGCAGCCTGCCTATTTTTTACATAAGCCTCCCAAAGACCTTTCTTCTGCTTCTGGCTTGAGGCCAAAGAAGCATCACCACCCACAGATGTCTCCTAGCATGTGCATCACTGAGCTTCAAATATTGTTGCTCCCCAAGGAGGCTGGTAAGCTTTTCTAACCTCATAGTATGTAAAACAAAAAGAGAGGCGAAAAAGAGAGATAGAAGAAAAAAACAAGAGAGAGAGAAAAACAAGAGAGAGAGAGAGAAAAAAAGGAAGCCCAGCCAGCAGTGCTAATTTGGAGACTTTCAGTTTAAAATCAGGGCTTAACAGCCTGCCAGTTCACCTGGCAGAGGCTTTTTCAAACTAGGATCAGCTGGGTCTGCCTATACAGAAAGTAGCTGTGCCAGAGCATCTGCCTAAGGAAGGAGCGTGAAGGTATGCTGGAAATCAGCTGCTGTGGGGGGAACCACTGTTTATCCCTGCTGCCTGATGTTTGAGTGCTGTGGGAACTCAGTAAAAAGGAGAAGAGTTGGGACTTTCTCTCTTAGTGCTGCTCCTGTAGCAGGACATGTTTGGGCTGTGTCCCTGGAGCCCTGCCATGCACACCCTGAGCGATGACCCCCAAAGTACCCTAGAAACCAGGAGGTTCTCAGGCTGTAATGATGGCTGGGAATACTTTTTTTAGTCCTGCCTAGGAAAATGATGGGGTTTTGATCTTCTGAAGAGCCAGAGTAGGGGGGTTGGGAGGGAAGGAGAAATGGGTGAGGGCTGGGTTACCCTCTGAGAAGGATAGGGTCAGACATGCAGTTGTCTGACACCTACATAAGATAGAGAAGAATTTGGAGTAGAAATAGGTGCTTCAAAAGGGACTAGAACATCATGTGGGAAAAATGTTAGGGGAGTAATTTCTCTGCTGGAGGCTGAAAGCCTAGAAACACCATGTCCACAACAGTCATACAGCTGGGTCAAATTCAGTAGATGCTTTATTTAAAAAGGAAAATCAATTGTTGTTTGGATTTGTTGTTTGTTGGGTTTTTTAAAATACACAAATACTTTATTTGAGAACTCACAAAGCTGATTATTTTCTTAGAAGCAGAGGTATTCTCCAGGGTACATTCAGTAACAAATCTAGGTGCTAAGGGACCATCTTTTTCTGCAGTTTGTTAAAAGGTATTTGCTTGATACAGAGACTTTATGGGAATGTCTCTTAATTCTCAGGACCCTCTGCTATTGGGCTGCACGGTGTGGCAGGGGATATCTCTAGCCCTCTAACTGGACTTCTTCAGCATTTTAGAAGTACATTCTAAGTTCAGAAGCATCTGGAAACCTGACTGTTGCTCTTCCCTCGAGCAAGCATCCTAACATGCTCTCTGCATCCTTTCTCTTTTGGTCTCTACTGCTTGGTGAGTGTTCAGACAGGAGCTGAAGAGCTCCTGTATCCCTCCCTTTTAGGGGGTCTGAGATTGATTCCTTCATCATGACTTGTGGGTACTTTAAACAGAAGCAGAGAAGCCCTAGAGAACTGCAAATATTGAAATTAGATGTTTAGATCTACCTGAAACAAAACTTGTTTTCAGTGTGTTTGTTTTGCTCCTATAGTAGCAAAAAATCAGCAGTTCAGTTCCCTATGAAAATTGCAGCAGCAGCAATTTGCAGCATCCTGGGCTTCTGGCTCTGCTTCTCCAGTGGAGAACTCTGTGCCCATGTGAGGAGAGGAGGCATTGCCTTTCCATCATTCTCTCAGATGGGGTGCAAGGTAGCAGCCATCCCCATTTCTAGGGCTTTGTTTCTGTAAGGTGTTTTGCAAACAGCTGTGATACAGTCCCGAGCTGTGTTAAAAATGTTTCTTTGCTGCAGCATGTTGCAAAGGAGCCACTGGGCAAGGTAAGCCTGGGGACATGAGGGAAGTGAACAACCTTTTGACTGATCTGCATCTGTTTGAGAAATGCTGCTTAAATCTCACCAGTGACTGACCCATTATTAAAAACAGGCCAGAAGAAGGTAGTATTTCTGTGCTGAAAATGACACTGGTAAGTGTTCAGACTTGCCTTTTTTTGAGACATCCCATCTGAATGGAAATAGCTACTTCTGCCTGACTTATTGATGAAACTTGTGCTTTACAAATCTGAGTCATTAAAATAAATTCAGTTTCATCTGTACTGCATGGTGGAAAAAAACAAGGATGAGAGAAAAGATAACAAAATAATCCACTTGGGACAAAATTGTGTTTTGAATGTGATTTTGGTGGAAACCAGCTTCTCTCTCTGATTTCCATGGAAACTAGTACAGCTTACCATTGCCTCCAGCAGAGCTGAGCTTAGCAGTAACAGCAGTGGTGTGCTGGGTGATGAGCTGGCCAGTGCCTGGGGGAGGCACAAATTCATGAGCATGAAGTGAACAAAATGGGTTCACTGACCCAAAAGGCCACCTGTGAACTCTTCTGCACTTCCAGGTCTGTCTACTTTCTTTTCCCAATGGCTCTTCTCCCTGAATTTTGTGTTCAAGAGTGCAGGGCTTTGCCTTTCCCCATCCCAGTCTCAGCTAATGGGGTGGATCACAATATGCCCTTCTCAAGCAGCCCGAGCTCCTTGTAAGCATGGTGGCTGTTATCTGCTGGGGTGATCATGAGCATTCCGAGGCTTCATCCCAGCTCTTGATGTCCCTTTTCACCTTCAGCCCTGGTATTTCATGTCACTGCCCCTTGTGGCTGCCATGGGGTCTCCTGGTGGTGGTTTAGTTCTGACCTGTGGACCTGCTGCTGTCTGCTGTTGGCTTCCTTTCAGCAGCTGGGTACCAGAACTGGCCCTGCAGTATGGCTGTGTTTTGGAAGTGCCCACAGCAGTTTCAGAGAAGTGGGACACCTGCATACAAAATACAGAGAACAGTTTATTGGAAGAGATGACATATTTTATAGATCACCAAAGTTTGTGTGAATTTCTTTACCCACCAAAACACCTTATTTCCCAGTCCTCCCAACATATAATGAGGGCAAACCAGAAATCATGTCAATGCAGGTATGTTTTGAAGGCAATGGCTTGTATTTCACCCTTGCTGAAGAGATGCAGTGCTGTTCCCAGTGCTGTGGCAAGCTGAAAAGCAGTGGATAGGGAAGTGCTGAAGTAGGTATGAGGACACTTAAATGTGGCCATAGTTTCCATTGCAGGAAAAATGGGAAGAAGCTTGATGAATGCCTTTCAGCCCAATCAGTTACAGAGCAACAGGGTGAAGAAGAAAGAGATGTGAAAGAAGTAGGAGTCCTCCTGTAGTGACTGGGGATATTTCTAGGACAAGACTGTTGGGTCAGGCTCTGAGAAACACATAGACCTGTCTCTTGTTTCTAGTGCCAGCTATCCCCAGTCTTTCTGCAAGCTGTCCCATTTCCATTTCAGGAGACAGCTTGGCCTATGCCAGCCAGCCAGCACTTGGAAGAATATGTTCAGAGTGTGACTTTCAAACCTGTCTCCCAGGGAAGGGTTGTCATGCCACTGGCAGCAGGGTGCACTGGTGTGAGGGTGTCTGTATCTCAGGCTGCAGCAGAAAGTGGGGCACTGGGGTGAGCTGAGGCTGATGTCCCAGCCCAGTCTTGGAGCCACCTGCCTCTCTCCTTGCTGTCTCTGAATACTGTTTCTTGAGTCTTGTTTCTCTGGATCTCAGTGAGGATCAGACAGTCCAAGGCTGACCAGGACTGAACTAGATCTTTTCCACACCTCACCCCAGTGATTCCTTCCCTTTTAAAATAGACACAAGAACCATCAGTACTACACCTGGAAGTTCAGTGGTGAGAACATAAATAGGGACAGGTAATTCTCAGTTTTGTCTCATCTTACCAAGGGTGAGAGCAAAAAGAATGTGTTCTGTTGTCATCTGTGATCCTCAGAGACTGCAAACCAGTCACATCATTCCAATACTCCAACATGAAGTGAAATTGAATTCAGCCATTTTGGAAGAGCACATAGGAACCTTTTTTGTTGGTGGTGTTTCCTAATAAAGCTCCTCCTGTGAGTCAGTTAATTGTTGACTTTTTTCCTTGCTTGATTGGTGTCTGAGTTCTCTGTGCTTATGGTGCAGCATGAAAGAAGGAAGCCCTCCCTCAGGCACCAGGCTCAGCACTTACTTGCACCACAGCTGGCACTGCCTGGACCTCAGGCTGGGCTGGGGCCGCCATGCTGGTGTTGCAGCAGTTTGCCAGTCCTGATCCCCTTGCTGTGCTAACTACAGTAGTGACCACCCTGCAGCTGGTGTGCACACGGCCTTGCCTGCCCCGGGGTGAAATTCTGCTCTATTTAGTCCTTGTGTGTTCTGTTATCACCTTCACTCACATCTGCATTCCTCCTTTCTGGTCCTGAAATAGATTTTATGGGTGAGGAGGCCGAACAGAGAAACATTTTTCTTCACAGGAATTGATGTTGGAGTTTCTCCTCACTGCTGCATTTTTCTTTCTCTTTTTGCAGGGTTGTGTGGACATTATTCATCAGTGCATACACTTGTCAGATTTGGGAAACAGACTCAGTCTGAATTGCTCCTGCTTGGTCAAAATTTCTGTTTGTGAATTTTGACATTATTGGCTTTAAGAAACCTGAGTGGCTGGGAGAATGCTGCTTGGCAGTCATCGACTTTGTGGCAGAAGCAGCAATAAAGAGCTGGACAAAGGCAGGTGTGAGATTGAGGGCTAGAGGGCAGTTTGTTATTTCTTCATCAACAGACACAGGAAATTTGGTAATACAAATCTTGAAGGGACTACTAGGAAGGAGAGAAGTACTAATGCTAATGCTTGGATGGGGTCTGCATTCTGTACTGGCAGTGTACAGGGAATGCTCTGCACAGATCCTCCTTCAGTGTTCAGTATCCATTCCCTTCTGAAACACCCTGCCTATCTCAAGTTGTTAATCTGCAATACTGCTTAATACACTGATACTTCTGCGCATTAAGAACATCTTAGTACAGCTGTAGATGAAGGCTTGACTATGTTGGCTTATCACCTGGACTGCCTTTGCTGCTCAGCGTGCTGCCAGGGCAGGGGGCATGCCAGTGGTGTTTCAGTGACTCAGGTGTGGAGGGATCTGTTTGAGGCAGAAGTCATTTTCTTCAGGCCATTTCTCAGATTTTTGAGGAAAAGTGACAAAATGTAGCAGACCTATTCCGGGTTGCCAGGTTTGCTCGGCCTGCTGTATTAGGCTTGCAGGCTGCTTTGTCCTCTTGGCTTGAGAAGTTTTAATTCATGCCCTGAACCAGGCTTACCGGCAGAGGCTAGCACGGTGCAGCCTGAATGTGGGTGAAGATATTCAGCTGCTAGAGGGGAATCGGGTTCCTTGCTCTTACCTCCTGCCGGATCTGGGATTTTCATGGAGTGTACTCCTGTACCTCCAGGAGATTTGTTTAGGCTAAATCAGTCAGCGTGTGAGAGCTGATGATGTGGCAGCCTTCAGCTGATGAATATATGTAATTAAAAATGCAACAGATGTAGCGAAGTCTAAAAGCGTACCAAAGGGTCTTCCGCTGGGGGTGGAATTACGGAGTGCGAATGTTCAAGGAGTACTTTCACAGCTCCTCCCAGAGCTTCAGTGCAGATTGTTCAATCTCTCAATTTTATCTTTCTTAAATGGTCCTTTAACTGGAGGCTGCCCGTTATAACGCTGTTTACTAGGACTGTGATGTCAAAGTCCCTCTAATTACCCCAAGATGAAGTGTCTCCTCTGCTTTCTTTCTGAGGAGATGAAAGCAATGTTCAAAGAGACCCACTTGGTACCGGAGCGCTTTTCAAGGAAATCAACTTTTGCAAGCTCTTTTTCCCCCAAGCAATCTAAATGCTAAATAGATCTTTAAAATAATTACCATATCTAAGACGAGGAGCCATTTTCCCCTGCAAACACCTGATGCTCATTAGCAACATTTAACGTGTCACACATCACCTCTGTTTACTCTAAACTTTCATGGCAGGAGTTTGTCAGATATCTGCAAGTACTTAGATTATGCTGAAGAGTCTGAGAAAGCCTCTAGAGCACAAATGCTCTGTCCTGAGAGGGAAGAGGTCTGCATTTCTTCAAAACTCTTCCATCTCTCTCGTCCCAGTTTCATTTTGATCTTATTAAAAATAAATAGTGCCAGTGACCTACACCAGCCTGGCACCAGTGTAAGGCAGGTACCTAAATCAGAGACGAGCTTAGCCTGGAGCAGCAGGGTTGTAGAAAAGTTGACTTCTACCTGTCTTTGCAGCTTCTTTTTCCCAGGTTAGAACAGGATACAGCTGGGTCACTGGTGGGTACTTGCAGCATCCAAGAGCTCTTGGCAAGACCAGCAGCTGCCAGCACAGCTGGAGCCCCTTTGCCCAGGGACATCCATAGCACAGATGGATCTCCCAGGGCTGCCACAAAAATCCATAGGAGGAGGCTGCTTGCTGTATCTCATGTGGCTGTCAGGAATCACTCCCACCCTTGTACCAATGCAATATATCAGAGCAGGAACAGACTCTTTGAGAAACTGGGGTTTCTCAAGGTGGAACTGTTCTTAGCTCTGCCTGCTAAAGCTGTTCTACTTTGGAGTTCATGTGATAATAAAGCTTGGTTTGAACAAAGGGTGTATGATCCTAACCTAGTGGTTGAAGAGCTTTCAGTCTCTGGAACAAGGCCTGGAGCCCAAGATTACTTCAGGAATTACTTTGCATTTTTATTCAGCAACTATTTAATTTCAAGCTCATAAACAGCCTTTGGAACAGTGCCTGGAATGAAAGACCTTCCTGTAAATACCCCAGCTGCTACTAGAAAACTATAATTACTTTTCCTCCGGTGCAGGTCATCCCCAGATATTCCACACTAAGGATTTCAAAAGACCCTCATCATAAGACATTCAATATTTTGTCCTCTAATCCCTCTTGCCAGCCCCAGACAAGCCTATACAGCTTGGTGAAACAGAGAAAGCTTTGACTCTTGTCTCTCTGTTTATTTGCAATGGCTGTGTTTGGAGGAGGCTTATCAAATCAAGCAAAATGGAGGAACACTTTGTTTATGAGTTCCCTTAGCACTTACTCACACAGGTGGTCTGAACACAGCTGAGACTAGAGTGCTTCTGTGTGGGTGTTGAAGCAGATCCTGAATTGTGAACACTGAAATGTGCATATCTGATGTGTGTCCAGCTTTGGACAACAACTGAACAGAGACTCTTACCATTCCAAAAATCTAATGATCCAAATGATTCAAATCCCACCTACACCCTTTGGATATGGACTTCTGGACTCTATACATCATCTGGGGTGCAGCCTGGAAAAGAGTCTGAAACCATCTGACTTTGAGTGGTGTTTTGGCTAGGATGCCACAAATCTCCTTTAATGCCCACTTCTTTAACTTCTTATTCCAATATCTCATTTGAATAATGTGTGCTTCATTACCACAGGAGTTCTTATCCTCTAATATACTGCAAACAAGGCTGAAGGTCTCGAGTGAGGGGAGTTCACAGGACACTTTCATGGGTGTGCTTTGCATGGTAATGCTGTCAGCTGTGACCTCTGTCAGCTCAGAGCCTCCAGACACCATGTTCATTAGTAAGAAGGATGATAAAATCTCAGAGGGTTTTTTTTTGGTGTTGCTCAGAGGAAAAGCAGGCACTGCTGTACAAATTTCCTCTGAATTAGTAATAAAACCTGACCCAGAGGACTGTGAACATGTGTGAGAAGGGTTATCTGGGGGCTCTCCCTCATACCCCAGGGTTCCTACCAGCTGATCTGTTCAATCACATCTTAATCTGACCATAATCCTAGCAAGTGAGTGAAAGGGGACTAGCAGGAAAGGGCTGGTGCCTGCTGCAGTGATGAGTGACCAGGCAGATTCTGAAAGCTGTAAAAGGTTTTAAGGAGATCAATATTCCCTGTCCACTCATTTCTAATTGGGCTTTACTGCAGGTCTCTGATTCATGTAGTTCATTAAATGGACTCAGATGGAGTTTCTATAACTGAGTTTGTACTCCTAGGGCATAGGATCAAAATAGCAGCAGCAAGCAATTGCCAAGGCCCCTAGAACTCATCTGGAGAAGTAATTGCAAGAGTGCTGGAGCATTAGACTTCAAAGAAACGTGGATGTGGCTAAATCAGTATTATTAATTGCATTTAAGTTTACAAAAAAAGTTATCTGCCATGTTAAGGGTCACTTTAAAAACCACCTAGTGCCATGAAGTGTCATGAAGCACATATTTCAACTAATTTATTACACCACTTGCATTCTAGAGCAAGTATTTTCTGAGTTTTCATGAAGCCCGTGAGTAAACAGCTCCTAAAGAGTAACTGTATTTACAGCTATTTACATCATCACCAGTTCTCTCATTCTCAGAACACCATGCCCAAAACATCAAACTTGTGGAAACAAGGAGAAAAATATGTGGAAGTTACATGGAAAAAAACACTACCTTTCTACCTTGGGTCTTCATAAACCCTTTCATCTTCGCTGCAAGCTATCTGTGGGAGATGTCTGCCAAGTAAACAAAAAAATCCAACAGAACTCCCCAACATTAGAGTTCATCTGTATATCTGATCAGATACAAGCACCACAAAGCCCATTAACCTGTTCCTGTCAATGACCTACACCAAGTGTCCAGGGAGAAAAGTAAGAACAGGGCAATTGCATGATAGCCCCTCCCAAAACACTCCCTGGGGCCTCAGTTGCTTCTGAACACTGACACCCTGAGCTAGGGCTGCCATCCTTGCATTTAAAGTCATTGTGTATTTCTCTTTATAAATAGATTTATCTAAGTAAATAGGAAGAGGGTGTGTTTCCATTCTCTGAGGATCCTCTGCATTAACTAATTAGCACTACTAATTGCTAGTTTGGGTGTGTATCAGATTTTTGACAAAGGTAGAGTAGGAGATTATCAGTTAGGTCGATGCATGTGTGAGGAAGGAAAAGGAGGAAGTGCACTAAAATGCTCATTATTAAGCTGCTCAGGTGGCATTGGGCTGGGACCTGCATTTTACTCTTACGTTCCTCTAGGAGCCCTAGGAGAGTTTGGGCAAGACACACAGGTAATTTTTTAAATTATGTGTCAAATACATTGAGGCTGAACCTCTATTCTCTCTGCAAGTAGGTTGGAGTGATGTCTAACTTCTAAAGACAGTATGCCTGGAGGTAGTAATGAATTCTCTATAGAAATAGTTTAAATAGAGAAGTCAGATCTGTGGAGCTTAAAAGGTGTTATTTGAGGTGTCTTTGGGGGCAGGTGAAGGCTGATGAAAATTCTGCTGGCTGCTATTCCCTCATAAGAGGCATATGGGGCTCTAAGTGAGCTGCTGAGGTGTCCTGTACCTAAGAAGAAGGGGGTCTGAGGAGTGAGACAGGCAGTGAAGCCAGCAGACTGAGCAGAGAGCTGCCTAGGTTATGCAACATGCTATCAAAATGTTTAGTCCATTAATTATAAAATGGAGGGAAGTGCCTGTTTTTCCTTGGACTTTTCAGAAGGGAAATACCTCCTGGAGCTATGGCTGACCTGATTTGGGTGCCTTTCTGCCAAGAAATAGAGCAACACAGTTAAATGTAGCTCCTACTCTGCTTATTTCAGACAAGCTTTGAGTTCCCTAGAATATCTGAGGTGAGTGCCCTCATTAAGATCAAATACTTGGTTATTTTCATGTGTTTCTTTCTCAAGTTTTCTAGTTAAAGTTATTTAATTGTGTATTTATAATGGGTGCTTTTACTTGGACATGATAGAGGCAAGAATAGAGGGTGCACTGAGTGGTCACCGAACAATTGTGTTGTAAACACAAAAACAACAGGCAGTTTTAGGGGGCATTGAACGATTAATTCCTGGTTAAGACTAAAGCAGTATCATTACCACAGTATGAAAGACTGGTAATCCTCATTTAGAGCTGCTGGTGGCATGGTTATTTCATTGAACTAGGTTCAAAGACAGACAGGAAAACCTGCAGAAAACCACTAGCATTAGCAGGAGACAAACATAAATTAAATAGAAATTGAAATTAAACTCACCTGGCCCAGAATTTAGGATACTAATGAGCTGAGAAAATGTTCAAGAAGACCACTGCAAGCTAGGCAAGGAACGCAGCACTGGTTTGGCACTAGCTAAATTTCTAGAGACCATGAGGATGGAGAAGAAACAATTCTGGATTTGAGGAACACACTATGAAGAGAAGATTTGAATGCTGAGTCTGCTTGATATGTTCTGGTTAGTGCTTTTACTGCGTTCCAGTGGAACGGATGTACAAACTAAGAATTCCCTCAGAGACCAAATTAATGTATTGAGAGATGAAGAAATTTCCCCCTGCCCCTCATTTCCTTCTTGAACCTGAAAACAGACAGTTAAAAAAGAAAAACAAGTGAAACAAGGTTTTTGTTTAGTTCTGGCAGCACTGACTTTCCACTTTCCCTTGCAAGTACATTACTTGATACTGCATGAAGATGCCTTTGCCTCCGATGAGATCAGCAGGGGGTTGGTGTGGAAGCACAAGTGCAATTGCTTTTTTTCTCCGTTGCCATGTATAGCCTGCTTCTTACCTGCCCCTGGTGTTTTGCAATGTCTCTGAGCTTTTCCTAATACTACATCACAAATTTCTGAGGCCTTTTATATATATGTATTTTTTTTTCCTTTTACTTGAGGGCTGGAAAGGTGTGGGGAATATGGAGGGTTGCAGCTGGGTGGCAAGTCTGATGACCTCTAGGGATTTAACCTGTGTGACAAGGCATTATCCTCAGTGGCCCATGTGAACTTTCATTCATATGAAGAGAATATGAGAACAAAATCAAATTTGACCCTGTCTGCACCTGTTCTGCACCGTCTTTATCACTGGGGAGCAGTTGCACTTTCTGTAGCCTGGTGAATGCTACTCTTGTGTCATCCAAGCCCACCATGAATATATGGTGACCTACCAATTTCAGCACTGTCCTCAATGGCCTGGGGAATACTGAGTTCCAGCAGCTGTATGAAACTGGTCAGAGTATGGACTCAGATTTCCCATTTTTCATGATGTGGGATTTTCTAGTAGTGACTCCAATTGAATGATGGATAAATTAGATTGGAAGAGAGGTCCAGAAGTCATGTAGCCAAATGCTGCTCAGAGTGGGTATAATGGGTCTAACCAGACCAGTGCTGTGTCCAGTCAGGTCTTGACCACGTCTCCAAGGATGGATATTCCCCACCTCTCAGGGCAGTAGGTTTGTGTTGTGTGTGTGTGTAACCCAGTGCCCATGGTAACTAAGAACATAATTTAAATTTAGGAGCTTGTTTCCTGCACAGTTAATGAAGTGATGCAGAAGCAGCAATGGAATACACTAGATGGATGCACCAGTGTGTTAGAGATCTGGGCAATACAAGTGTTGGATCAAGTCAGTGGTAGAGCCCAGACACAACAGTCTCCAAGTACACTGCCAAATTTTTTACTTCTGCGGGTCTTGTTGACTTACCTGGCACAAGCATAAGGCAGGCAGCAGCTACAGAGTTCCAGAAGATGTGTGTGTGTGTGTGACTGATACACACAAGAGTCCAGAGTAACAGTCTTGGTTGAGGACTGTGGAGACACTGCACGGGGTGCAGCAGCAGATGACTCGGGTGTGTACAAAAGTGGTAACAAAACCCTTGCTAATGCACTGACCAGGCATGTGCAGCATGCAAGTTTTACTTGTGTGTCACTGCAAACTCAGCACAAAGTTTGAATAAAACCTATGAATTGGAGCTATGCCCAAACTTCATCCAGATAAAATGTTTCTACAGGCATAGTTCAGATTACCCTAATGAAGAAACTAATTCTTACAATCTAATGTTTTCCTGTGACAAATCAAGACAAGCTTTAATCATTTTCATACACAGTGAGGAAGAAGCATATATTAGTGAGTGATAATACAGAGCTGCCTTGTACTATGCAAAGATGAGCATCTCCATTCAGTGAGTTTCAGTGGCAGATTCATTCCCCTGCTGTTTCCATGAATGGTACCTCGTATTTGGGCAACACTGAGTAACATTATAGCAGACAATACAGGCAGTATAGAAAACCTGAGGGAATTGACTGGTATGAGAGAGGCACAAAATTTTCTATTTTAACAGATGTACTCTTGCCGATTATCTATAGCTAGTACAAATTATTTATCATTTTACCTTCAAGTCAACCCTTTTGGACTTCAAAGGCCAGTGGGTACCTAACATGAGTGGCTCAGATGCTCACTGAGGCTGAGAATCTTTAGCCTCACCCACAGCCCATCTCCTGCTGGAGAATTACTAACTTAAACTCTCTGACCCCCTCAACCTATGATAATGGTAAAACAATTCGTTTCAATGCTCACCAGGGTCTTGAAAACACCAGTTTCATAGCAATTGAAAAAACAGGTTTTAGATATTTTGCACTTGTAACCCAGCTACCCTTGATTTTTCTGTTTATTAGCTTTTTTTGATGGATTGAGGTTTCAGTGTAGCTGAGTTCCAGTACAATTAGACCCTTACTCATATGTATGTAACTGTTTATACACTCTAAAGTCAAGCAGCTGGAGCTTTCCTCTCTTCCCTGTGAGACTAAGTCATCCTAAGAAAGATCCTTGCTTTCAGTGCATCATGAACCGGCACAAATTGCTTGGCATATAGTACTGAGAACCCAACCAGCAACTTTGGAACTCACTCTTTTCTAATGCAAGTGAAAAAATATGGTAGTTCTTTTAACCTTAAAAATACTGTGGGTAGTCAAGTCTCCTCTTGCTGTAAACAGGTTTATTTGTTATTGAAGAAGATAACAAGGTGGTCTTGACTACTGCTTTTTCCCTTGACTAGTACTTTTTGGTTTTTGCACATTGACAATGGTGATAAGCACAAGAACAGACTGATCTAGCAATGATGCTACTTTCCTGCTGTGCTTATAATGCATTGTGATGGATGTCAACATTTCAGTCTATTTTAAAAGAACATGACGATGGAAGCAATAGTAGACAATATTTTAACTACCTAGCTTATTTCACCCTGAGAGCAGGAATGCAAACTCAGTTTTGCTTTTCACAATTCTCCGTCAGCATACTGCAGTGGGATTCCTGTAAGTGATCCTGTTATTATTGTGGTGTCAAACACAACACACATCCTAATCTTTGTAGGATTACTTCCTGACCCAGTGCATTACTGACTGGCAGGAGTTTGCACTGGTAGATAAATGGGTGCTTTATATATGCACCAATTTATCTACCATACTTGTCCTTATTCTCAAAATACCAGGTTTTATTTTTTAAGTGACCAGCTGCTCTGCTTGTTGGTGCTGACCAGCAGTCCTGTTCTCCCCTTCCCCACAACACTCAGTGTTCCTTTTGTACATAGTGTGAAGTAGCATTATGCCTTTCAACAGCAGGGAACTGCTACTTCAGCTCAGCCACCTCACATAACTTCACCCTACCATTTGCTTAGTGAATAGCCCTGCCAAGAAATGGTTGTGCCAGTCTGGTCATGTCTCAACTTGGAAGTCCATGGCAGGGCCAGTCCAGTCCAGAAACTGTGGGAGGACTTCCCAAGTCTGTGATTAGCAAAGAAGCAGCATGGCTCATGGCTCCACAAGGCAGGCAGAAGTCAGGCAAGAACCTCAATTCCTCTGCAATCCTGGCAAATAGCTCATACACCTCCTTGGTCTGAGGCTAGGCTTCCTTAACGGACTTGCTTTTAAAAAGGTTAAGTATTTCCACACACTTTGAAATACTAGGTCTCTGGATTCCATTCTTAATCCCTGTTTTAAAATACTGTACCACTCTCCTGCAGAAGCAGCCAATATAATTTCCTTTGTCATTTACTCCCACACCATAGCAGGCATGACCAGCACAATTACTTGTCTCTATCCTTACGTAAGAAGCACCAGACAATTTGCTGCAGGCAGAGCATACATGGGATGACAGATTCTTTTTTGACACACCTTCAGTAATCGTGCCATTTTTTATGGCTTTACATGCAAAAGGCTGCTACTAAATCTCACTTTTATAGTAGCTGAACTTGGGCAATTATCAGTATCTTGCTATCCAAGTGCTGATGCCTCTGAGAACAAGTGCAACTGCAGAAGGCACTACATGCCCTCTTGTCATCCATTATTCAGTAGGAGCAAAGAAGAAAAGTGAAGTCACTTTTCAGAGTCGGCTAGAACAGCCTACATTACTAGAGTGCCAGTCTACTAGCATGTAGTAGGTTTCCAAGTGCTCATAACTCTTTTCACTAAAGTTCTGAAGGCACCACGTGGTTAGTGGGAGACAACTTTCCAGATTCTTCTTTCTAACTCCTTGCACATCAGATACTGTAGCATTCTTTCTTCCTTTCAGTGTATTTGGTCAGCTGCTCAGCTAAGCAACAAATCTATTGTTTCATAAATAGTTGATCAAGTAAAATGCACTGAAGGACTATGGAAAATGGCAGCTGAAGAACTATGCACTAGAATTTTAAGTAGTAGCTTATTTCAGAAAAAGAAAAAAAAGACTTGTAGCTGGGTAAAAAGGGGGAAAAGACATGATGCCCAAGTCCCTTCTCCTAAAGTGGCCTACAGACCATATTTTTCTATCTGCAGAAGGCTAAACCTGCCTCCAGAGGTATGAAAGGACCACTTCACTTGTATTTTCCCATTCTGTGAAAACTTCAGTTAGTGAAATAACCACAGCAGTTTGTATGTTTAAAAAAAAAGTGAACTAACCTAACCTCTAAGTTAAAGCTTGCAAACCTTCTACTTTCCAAAACACTAAAAAACATACCTTCACAAAGTCCCTTTCAAAAAGCAGAAAGGTTAATTACCATCTCCTTTAAAGTACCTTCTTCCTATTCTCTGCTCTAACCTAAGAAATTTGTATTTTGTACTTGTTTACTGGTCTGCGTTTGCACAGTTATTATAGTAGAGCCAAAATCAAGGAAGAGGATGATTTTTTAAAATCAGACCAAACACAAGGCACCTTTGAAGGAAAAGCTGTGCTCTGTTCCAATGCCTGATTACTAGAGATTCAGCATACTCCTTTGTGCTTTTCGCAGTAAGGAAAGAGACTACATTGCTGGTTTTCCTTCAACAGAAAGCCAGTCCACAGAATGATGTAAATGTTTATTTGGCTTCAAAAACTGCAAAATAGTATCCATGAAAATACTAGATTTTTTTTTTTTAAAGTTAACCTCAAACATGTTAGGAGAAAACATGTTATTTTAGTTTGCTCTATTCAGAAGGATAAACTATAAAAAGTGTTTAAATAATATTGCTTGTATTAAATCTGAATGTTATTATAGGGGCAATAGTGAATTTTCTAAGTATTACTTACTGTGTCAAGCTGAACATAAAACTTACATGCCAAAGTATTTTCAGATTTAATAATCTTAAGTGTTCTTATGTATTTCTGACCTACTGTTTTGAAAATCACTATTGATTATAAAGGAAGCATGTTTTGATGTTGGCAGATTGAATTTATTCCTAGTCACTATAAATTCTAGAGCTAGTAGGTCTAATCTCCAACCTGTATTTGTGCTGAGAAGTTTAACACCCTCACTCAGTTTCTAAGAATTCATATCCCTTCAGTAATTTGACTCCCAGTCCTCAGCAGCTATTACTTATCATTTAAGTAAAGCTACTTTCATTAAAGCTTTACTATACAGTCACTTTACCTCAGATTCTTTTCAACCAGTGCATTTGCTGTGAGGTCCATCAGAAACTATTGACATGTACTTAGGAAGTTAAGTGCATTGGAGAGAATTGCATTCCTGTCAATCCCAGAACCACTCTTGGTTGAGTGTTATCTGTACAGTCTGTTCCTATAGTAGGCAAACTCTAAAGACACGGACTACCAAACCAGCCTTTCTTTTCTACCTGCTCTATTTTTTGGTCTGATGGGTCCTCTAATCCAGATCTTTTCAGTACAGCAAAATTACAAAAATATCAGCATTCAAGATAGATGGAGGCACATATAATTTAGAGTGTGGGCCAACAGTTAAGTCTTTATCTTCTGTAAAGAGAAAGTGAAATTTGGGGCAGATTTCCATGGGAACAATCTGCTTTGTCTATTCCTTTCTTGGGGGAAAGTTGTAAGCAGACTAATTCAAGGGGGCTGTGATGTGATATATTCACCTTGCTCTTATCCATCACCAATCCCAGAGCAGACACACCTATATACAAATGCCTTGTAGAGATCAGCTGTGCATTGCAAGAGGGTTGTTGTGTTTCCCAAAGATGCCCAGGGAAAACAGTACCAAGACTAAGCCAGAATTTGAGCTGTTCTGTAATACAGGAAACATATGCTGGTTCAGTCCACATGACCTTTCAAGCTCTATCCCTTGTATAACAGGGAAAAAAGATCTGTGTTTTTTAGCAGGAACCACAAAACTGAGCACTCAAATTTAACTAAAGGGTTGTTTTTTTATTTCCCATTAAGACATCTCAAGGACATAACTGAATGTTAAGAACTCACAGAGGGGCACATACAGCAAATGTGGTGAAGTACAATGTGAAAAGCCCCAGGGGTTCAAATAAGGTAGGACCACTAGCGAACTGGATGAAAAAAACCCCAAAACTCTGCTGAAGGTGTACGTTCTTCTCCATTTACACTGAAAAAAAAATCAAATCCAACAAAATCCTTGTATCTCTAAAAATACAATCAGTCCTGGCTAACGAGTTTATCAAGATGGCAACAGGATGACCGTAATACAAAACGTTCACTACCACACTCTGTACACACCTGTTGTCCAAACCCTCCCCAAACCCAAGTTGCAATGGTGCCCTCACTATTTGCTTGCTTGCTGGGCCTGCCTGCGGAGGAGGACGTAGATCTTCTCCTTTATCCAGTCTTTGTTGTACGGTTGGTATGTCTGAGTATCAGCACGGTAACTGCAGAGGAAACAAGAAAAAAATGTCAGTCTGCTCTCTAGTGCATCTACCAGAAGAACTTCACTGTGCTGGTTTTGCAATTAATTGTTCTTAAGTGTATGAGGCAGAAAGTGGTAAACAGAAGATAATACCAGAAGTAGGTGGCAATTGCCACATATCAAATGGATTTATCCTGTTCTCTAAAAAACAGTTGTCCAGCAGATCAGTCTGAGCCTGAAACAAAACTAGATGCTTCAAGCACTACTGAGTGACTGGATCACAGTGTGTTCACATTTTAATTCATGCATTTAATTACTTACGGGAGACAACAAGTAGAGAATCTTAGTATTCTAGAGCTCAGCCTGCAGAAGAATAGTTCCACCAGGAAACAATCTAATTTGTCTTAATGAGTCAAATACTTCTTCAACATTACTTCAAGGATTTAACTTTTCAAGTGTTCAACTTCTGTGTAGAATTTTTTTGAAAATTATTAAGATCAAATGTTTCCAGGAGCAAAGGCAGACTCACAGATGGATGACAAAGGATTCTTGCCAGTTGGCACTGAGGGCAAGCTTACATCTAACAAAGATACTTCATAAAAAGCAAACTGAAAACAAGAACCCATAGATGTATTTTCTTTGCTATTCAAGTATAGTTGATAAAAGCAGTTCACTAGCAAGGGCCAGAGAATTCAGTCACTCAGGGCATGCTGAATTAAAACAGAATGAGACTGAAAAATGAAAGCAATCTGAGTGAAGTTCTGTGTAGGCTCATGCCCCTTCTCCCTCAGTCATTAAAGTTGAATATTTTGTTCATGAAGATGGTACTTTCAGTGAATGATTTAAGAACTACTAAAGTCCTTGTCAGTCTTTAAATCCTGGTATACTTTTATTTCTGATCAGATAAGAAGGGTGAGATGGTCAGTGGTAAGAAGCTGAGTTAAAATCCCAAGTCAACTCATTCCAGAACAATTTATAGTTCTTACCTTAGGAAAAAACCCTAAGCATGCTGTTTCTAAGGAAGTCTTACTATTTAAACCCCAGCATGACTGGATCAAGGCCAAACAAAGAGCTTCAGTCTATGTTCATACAGCAGTAGTTCTAGTGCAATGTAAGAAATGCTAGTTTCAGAAAAAGTTACTGATTTCTACCCTCCATCCCCAAATCCTTTCACAATGCTACACAGCAAGAGCAGATACCAAGTACTTCGGGAACTTCTGTGAACACAAGACACATCTATTACACCTTGTGCTATGTGTGCCATCTGGTGGAAAACTATAAGCTAAAGTAGAATTTGCCACGACACTGATTTTAGAAGCCTAATTAAGAAAGGCACAAGACTATCCTAGAAAACAGCTGCTACCTTTTAAAACAAGTGGCTACTTTCAGTCTGTTAGATAAACTTTCATCTTACTGTATCTTGATCAAAACAAACTTTTGGCTGCAATGCACTTCTGTAGCCTTCTACCCTACCACAAGTACTGCCCTCAGCTGAAAAAAATTCTGTAACCATCCTGCCTCCTGAGGAACTGGACCAACAGCACAAAGGCAAATTTAAACAGATTCTAGTGGTAATAAAATAGTCAGCTGTATTTAATTGTTGGATTTCAGTCAGCTTCAATGTGAGTAAAATCCAAGTGGAACCATTAGTTTCTAATCCTCCTTTAGAGGTGCCTTGTACCTGTGCAGTTAACTGGACTGGGCAACTTGCTAGGGCAGCTGCACTACTGCTGCACTGCAGTTACTGCTAAAACCACATAAACAGCATTACGTGAAACTCACACAAAAGAGTTTACAGGGAAGACTTCTGACTTTCCTGAGGCACTGGAATGGACTTGTACAACTGAACTTACACAAGACAGCTGAGGTCTGCCAAGTCATCAATGAAGTCAAACAATTGGCTGATATCATATGTAATGGATGGACTGTTGGGATTCATTCTCTTCAGATGCTCTTCATACATTTTACAGACTCCTACAGAGAAACAAGATTAACAATGCAATATTAAAAAACTGTATTAGCTGAAACATTTTCAGCTCTTGATCCACAAATAAAAGTTTAGAGATTACCACCATAAAAACAATCAAATTTTCTAGAGCTGAAATTCTTTTGTTCCTAGTGATTTGCATTGAAACATAATACTATAAGATGCACGGAAAGAAAAGTTTTCATTATCTAGGGGAAAAAGTTTTAATTCTGTCAAATATGTAACTTTCCATGCAGTAAGCTCCAATGGACATCTGGAACTCCTAATAAGACAGCAATTAGAACACATATTCTTGCTGCACAAACACATGAGAAACAGAAGAACACATAAGAATGATCATTCTTGATCCAAGAGTCAAACAGGATATTGAGGTAAGTGTGACAGCACAAACCTGTATGCACATGTAAAGCACTTTTATTTATTTAAACTAGTCCACTAATACTTCAGACACATTTGAGAAGAATGTAATATTAAAATGAGCACAGAGACTTTACATGGTCTTTGTTATACTTTTGTTTACCTCACAAAACCTCCTGCAAGATTAATGTTAAGTGAACTACAGCTCTAATATTTCAATTTTCTTTCCATGCTCATTATGTGTATCAAAGTTTTGCAGGATCTTTACTCTGGCACAGGTGCCATGAGACTGCAAATTATGTATCAATTGCGCACAATCCTTTATTTATTATATTATTTCCAGTAGCAATCTTTGCCTTACAGTGTGAAGAAAAGAATAGTGAGAATTAAGTGCTGATCCTGCAATGAAATGTATTGAAACAAGTCTGCTGCATGGGCACAGAAAGAATACTGTCTTCTCTCCCAACCTGAATGTGGTTTCATCTAGTTAAATCAAAACCAGACATTTAACAGAAAAAGGAAGTTTTAGAAACAGTTAACAACTAGTTTTTAGTTTGCTACAACATTAGTAAGCTAAAAAGCACGAGGGTGGTTTTTTTTTGTGAATTACCTTTGAAAAACATAAGAGCAACTTATTTTCTTATTACATTTGTGAATATGCCAAAAATAGGATTTTAACAACAGTTTTTAGCTCCCATGTCTGCATCCACCCACCTTCCATGCACTCATTCACCGATTCATAATCAGCATATGTTCTGCCTTCTGGCCTCTTGGTGGGCTGAACAAGTAGAATTGTGTGAGACTGGAAAACAAAACAAACACAAAAATACAGGTTACTTGCACACCTTGAATGATTTTTGTTCGAATTAAGTTATTATATGAAAGAAGGAGTAAAAAGAAGCATAATAGTAAAATATTAGACTGGCAATAAAGGACATTGACATTTTCCACACAGCATTTACTATTCATATAAGCTGTGTTAATAAGTTTTGTTTTCAACAGGTCCTATCAATTGTTATGGAACTTTAAAATGTAAAATCATCAGTAAAGCAGCTATTGTGTTGAAAAAAAATACCACTGAAATAGTTTCTATTTAGACAGACAAGCAAAGCAATAAAGTCAATTTATAAGAGCTGTGGCATTTACTTTTTTTATTCCAAATGCAAGCTGTTAGTAAAATTTTCAATGCCTCAATTAAAGAGCAAGGAGGGGACCCAACTTTACCACACTGTCAGTTCCACCTGAAGGATTTTAACAGAAAAAGCTAATTTGTGTTATCCATTTAACTTCAAGGGAACACCAATGATGCAATAATCTGCACTTAGCACTCAAGATTATTTCTAGCAAAAGAGATATACTGGTCTCACACTTCAATGAGTTTACTTAAACAGTAATTATGGCACAGAAAATGGTTCCAAATGTTGGAGTCCATAAGCTTGTTCTTCTGCAGGGAAGGCTTAGACGATTGTACACTCTGTGGCTTCCATTATTTCCATAACATTTTTCACTTGGCTACAGCAAGTGATTTAAGCAAAGATTTTTAAAGTGTACACAATCTGTAATCTAATTAACAGGTTGCACACCACAGAAAGTTTGCAAGCATGCTGCAAAAGGCCGTTTCCAGTGCTGCTAACTGGATCCAACATTTTCAGTGCTAATACATGAGGTGAGCACACAACGTAGGGGCAGCTGCAGGGTAAGACATTATTTGGCTTAGATTAATCAGCAGCTGACAGAAAAATCCTGACCCATACTTCGGCAATCAGTGAAGATACCAGTTCAGTGCTCATGAAAAGCAGCAACAGAAAAGAGAAATGGTAAATGTTAGGATTTACAGGGAAAAAAAACCAGGACAGATTCTTATCCCGTAACTGACAATGTTCCCATCATTGGAATACAGTTTTCAGTTCTTTAAATTGTCTCAACACAGCAGTAGCAGATTCTGAGAAGTTCAGGAAAATGTCACACCGAGAAAAATAAGGAGCAAGACTTTTCCTAATCAGAAATGGAAAAAAGGGGAAATCTGAGCTGCGTGCTGTAACAACAAAAATCATACAAAGGAGACTAGATCATGTAAATCCACTTTCATGTATGCCAGAGGATGATTGATTTGAAGGGAATTCCCCAAGGAGAGCTGGTATCTGGCTGTTCCTAAGTGCATTGCACTTGAACAGGCATGTCTTAGCAGGGAGTCCAAATGACTGCCAAAGATTATCACAAAATAATTTTTGCAGCACTATCATTTTAATTAGATGGTCACTGAGGAGTGCAAAATGAATGTATAAATTCTGAAATTATCCAAATAATCAGATTATAGGAAAATCAATGAGCCAGACATGCATGTCAGTTCTTTCAGAACTTCACAGCAGAAATCACCTGGGTCTGACTTCAAACCATTTATCACTTCAGACACTACACAACACCCATTATCAGATACTGGCCCAGAAAAACATTAAAATTAATGTCATTGGATCATGTGTGTTGTAGAATTAATGATTTTCAAACATTTCTTTGGGAACTTGACATTATTTTACTTTAAAGGAAAAAAAAATGTTTGATTTGATAAAATTGCTGGTCCTGTCCTACCACGTAGGTACAAAAAAATTACAAGTTCAGAAGCCTGAGGGAAGTCTCCTCCAACTATTATTACCTGTCCTGTGTGCCTAGGTGACAAAACCAAAACAAGGGAAGACACATAAACCTATCTGCATTAGCACCAGGTTACTTGGAGAAGCCCAATATAGACCCTTATTATGATGATGCATATGTTGAATTTCTTTGCATTTTCCTTAAAAGCACAGTTGTACTTGCTGCTTTTGAGCAGGACACAGAATGAGACAGCACATGGTTTATATTATACCAATTTCAAACTTGTAGAGAGCACTTTAGAAATTGCTCCTGCTACTAAAGCAGAACCCTGTAAAACTGGTTAAGGCAGAGTGAAACCAGCAGGACTTAAAAGCTATGCAGCATCTGCCTAAAGAGGCTTCCACCAATTGTAGTGTATTTGACAATTAAAAAAAAAAAAAAAGGCCCTAAAACAATAAAAATGGAGGATGAACACATACTGCAAGGGTAAGATGTGCAGTGATGCAAATACCAACCAGTAGCATACTGCACACACCTAAATGTCAGGCAGAAATAGTGGTCTAAGGACCCCCTTTCACTTTGACCAACAGGGACAGGGCTTGTAGCTGCTCGTCATGGCCGAAGCCAACTGCACTGGAGCCAGTACCAGGCAGATATGGAACTGCACTGCAAATCCACAGCAGCTGTGCTCCCACCGCACGGCAACAACTTGCTTCAGCACATCTTAGTTTATCAGATGAACGCAACAAACCACGATGATAGGGAGGCCTTTACGCTTCAGCGTGCCATTCCCAGAGCTCACCAACACAAGCTCCCGCCTTTCCCTCCTCCGAGCAGAGGGGAGGAGCAGGGAAGGCAGCATGGAAAGCGCAGATCAGCCATTTAAGGCCGGCTCGCTCCAAGGGCGAGACTCGCGGGAAAGGGCTGCGCTTCCAGCAGCGCCCTGAGCAGGGGCCGAAGCTGTCGGTGGAGAGGGGCGGGAGCTCCCCGCTCCCCGAGCACCGCCGCCTTTGTGCCCTCG
>VXBB01024405.1:616495-650807 GCA_013399915.1 Illadopsis cleaveri
CGCGGCCCGTCCCGGAAGGGGAAGCGCTGAGGTGCCACTTGGCCGCCGGGGCAGCGGCCGTGGGTGCGAGGTGGCAGCGCCGGTCCCGCAGGGTTCCTTCGGCCCCGTCTGAGGCTGCCCCGCCGTGAGGAGCTGCCTGCGCGGTCGCTGTCCCCTGGCCCTCCCTCCTGTCTCCCCTGAGAGCGGTGCGGTGCGGTGCGGGTGAAAGTTCCCCCGCCTCAGGTGAGGGCCGGGCCCGCCTGCCGGTGGCCGAGCCACTCCCGCCCCCTGGCCGCGCACCCCCGGCTGGGGGCCGAGCCGGCCGCTGCCGCCGGACGAGAGAGACATGGCTGAAAGCCTCTCCTGGGAGCTCGGTGTCTGCACGGGTTAAGGCGTGCCGTGGGGAGAGTTGGAAAAGTTGCTGTTGGATTTCACTTCAAGGGACCGGACAGAAAGCGGCGAAATGGATGACTTCCCCTCCATCTGCCTGCTGTCCTTGGCCATGCTGGTCGCCTGCTATGTGGCAGGAATTATACCCTTGGCAGTTAATTTTTCTGAGGTAAGATAACTCCGCCAAATTGCTTGGTGGTTGCTAAAGGAGAAACCAGAGAAGATGTCCCAGCCGAAGCTGGTGCCGTCCCCTTGCAATACGGCAACGCTGTTAAGGATGAAGTTTTATCTATAAAAGTTATGAGTGCATTATTAGTTTTCATTCAAAACTGCTGTAAGATTATGCTTGTTTCACAGTGGCCATTTAAACTTGTCAGATTTGAGTCGAGTCTCTGCTACAGGTGAAGCAAAGTCTCAGCAGGTAGTGTAAGGACATGAGAAAGCATGGCTATTCTTAGAAGCTTGTGTTAAGAAATTGCTGAAGTCAATGATTATGTCTTCATATGGTACTGTTAAAAGGGCGGGAAACTTTCATAGACTGGGCAAGTTCCCAAACAGTACAGGAGTTCCTGAGTAAATATATTCGTGTGCTTCTAAGAAATACTAGTTGAAATGATGACAGCTGGCACAGGGTCTGTAGGTTTCCTAATATCCTCTGACACTCAAGGGGTTTTTCTCTTTCTAAATGATGGTTTTTGTATAGAGGTAAGGTGTAGTGAGAATTTGGTTGTTTTAAGGTAGTAAGAGCACTCTTATGGGGGGGAGGGGTTCCCATTTCTCTTGGAAGTAGTGCTACTTTTGGGAAGCAAGGTGCTGGAGGAGAAATGTGCCTTTGTCTTCCATCGAGTTAGAGGGCTGTTTGCACCTGTCCTTTGGTCCCACCATTACTAGGAGGCTTTGGGAGCAGCATACCCTGAGCAGCATGGCAGGAAAGGCTGTTTGTTTCAGGAAAAGTACAACTCAGCTAAATAAACTGAACCTAACAGTGTACTTGGGCATCTTCACATGAGCATCAACAAAGTTCTGTTTTGCCAGTGCTTCATCTGATGCTTTGGTGGACCTTCCCTTATGTGTCTTCAGTGTTGTTGCTTCCACTGCCTTGCTCTTCAAAACTCAGTTCTGCCCTGAAGCCTGGAGGGTTTTCCTGCAAATTTGTTGAGAGCACTGCCTCCTGTGCTGATGTTGTCTGTTTTTAAATTTAATTTTACATTTTGTCATATATGTGCTTGATAGTCACCTGCTAACTCTCAACTTGTATTCCGTGTTGTTTGGAGTTAAGGTTCTTGTTCTGCCTGTGTTTTCTTTGTGCAGTTGAATCAGTGTTCTCCTAAACCTTTCAAGGCTTCCAGCAGCTGCAGGAATACAGATCTGTTGTGGTTCCAAAACTGCCTAAGCAGTAATCATGTAGTTAATTAGCCTTTTGTGTGTGTGGTGTTTTACCATCAGTATGCAATGTGCAGTCAAGTTTATTGTGGTATCTTAAGCTCTCAGAAACTCTTGACTCAGTTTTACTCTTGATTTAAATCTTAGATATTTTTAAGGGTTTGCATGCAGTGCTGGTTTAAAAGAGCAAAATAGCTCTGCACATGATGTACAAATCCCTGCTAATCCTGGAAGTGTCTGATTAGAAGGTATAAGTGTTTTGTTTAAAATTATTGCCTAAGAGCCTGCAACAAAGTTTCAAACTGAAATGACTGTTTGGATGGTCCATTCTATAGTTTGCAGGAAGTTTTGCACATAGCCAATGTGAGTAAAAAGGCCTCTGCCCACTGGCCATTTGTAATGATTGAGTTGAAAACAAAAGTGAATGCTGTGCATAATATACCCCAGATGTTAGAGAACAATGAAATTATTCACTCGTGTTAATACATTCCTTCAGATTATTTTTTTGACATGGAATTTATTATTTGTGTTCTGATCTCATGCTCTGTTCTATTGTTTCAATTAGATTAAGATATTCTTGAAAGTAAAACTCTGGGAAAGCCAGGTGTGACTAAACTTGAATGGTAAAAGGTGCCAACTGAACAGAACTTGGCCTTAGTTCTGTGCGCAAAAGTACCCTTTCACCTTAATCCTAATTTTCAGGACTGTTGGTCTAATTTAGGGCTGGAAACCCATTTTGAGGCTGTCTCTTAAACTGTAGTCTAAATGAAAAAAAAATAATAATTTGAAGTTGTAGCAGTTTGAATATTTTGGTGGTGTAACAGAGGCAGGAACTGGGGCCACTTCCTCCTGAAAGCAGATGTGACGTCCAAGTAAGAGTTTCAATGCCATACAGACCTAAAAAAAATATTGAGGAGTGGAACAATTTGCTAATTTGAGGAATTTGAGATTTTCCCATGGGATTTTAGCCCTGCTTACTGTGTTGCTCTTGTTTTTTCACATGCAAATGTATTTAAAAGAAATGGTTTGATTTCTTGGATAAAACTGTATTCCTTTTGCCTGTCTATGTAGGCTGTTCTTATTAAATTTCTGTATTCACCACACCTAACTATTTTGTACTGAAAAGAATGGTGCCTTGCCTTGAGATGATAACTTGTTAGTGTATATTCTTTTCATGGGTCTTTAAAATTCATAGGTGCCCAAGTGAAGGCAAGCTATACTATATATTTGCAGTTGTATTAAATCAGTATTACTTCTGACACTTTCCTCTGTGTTTATGTGTGTATGCAAAAAATACTATAGCGTTGCAGATAAAAATAATGGGTTTTTTCCTTGTATGGTCCTATATTTTTGCAGAATTACTTTATGAACAGCAGATGTTGAAAATTTATCTTCTCGTGTAGATTGCCACTGTATGACAATTTACCACGTATGATTATTGTATATGCTAGTATACAGTGCATGTTTCTGGGAACTTTACACTTGTTTTCTGTGTAAACTTTGAAACTTTACACTTTCTTGCATATTACTGTTGGGGTTTTCCCCAGTAATGCTGCAGTTGCTCCCTTACAGCCACATTTGGCTTACTTTCAGGAAGCTGCCTGTGCGTCTCCCTAGGGCCTCCTGCTTCTGTGCAAGTGTGGCACGTTTCAGTGAGACTGAACAATTTGTTACAGTGCGTGAAGGAGAATGGGTGGCATAATGATGATATGCAACAAATGGTTTCCTGTTATTTAACTGCTGACCCCTGTCTCCAGGTCCTCAGTAGTTAACATGGGGGGCTTGGTAGCACTCAGACTTCTCACTGAACGTGTTCTCTCAACATCTCATTAAGATGATGATGGTTCTGCCACTAAATGTGTGCTGCACAGTTATTAGGAGGATCTAAACTGCCATGGTTGCTATGATAGGGGATGTTATATGATAGGGGTTCTTACAGAAATTATTAGTCATGGCCTCTGCAAACTGTCATATTTCAGACCCTGCTGTATGTTTGTGTAATTGGATTTTAGTACGTGGCTTTGACTTTAGCCTGTCAGTGTAGTCACAAGGAAGTGAATTGGTGAATTTATTGATTAAACAGAATGTAATTAGTTTGGGAGGAAGATATCTCTCAGCTTTTTGCCTGAAACTAGGATATAACTGGGAAGATAACTAATAGTAGCAAATACTGAAAATCTATGTGTGGTTTTTATTTTTGTTATAGAAATTCTTCCAAAAATATGAATAAAACTTTATTATTCTTTACTATAAAAACATTAGATTTATGTATTATTGTTAAGGTTTAATTGCAAATTCTCAATATTTATTTAACAAGTGACCCCCTTCCCCAACCTCTGTTAATGAGGGAGAGTAAAGAAAGCATTTTCATTCTTAAAGATGACACTTGTTTTGTACTTACTTGCAGGAGAGATTGAAGTTGGTGACTGTTCTGGGTGCTGGGCTGCTGTGTGGAACTGCCTTGGCTGTCATTGTGCCAGAAGGAGTACATGCACTTTATGAAGACATTTTGGAGGGTAAGAACCAAACCCAGGTGGCCTCATTCAAGATTGTTATGATGTACTGAGGCTTCTTTTTAGAGTTTTTAACGTGAGATTGATGGAAGAGCTTCACAGCAGCATGACACAAAGCAGGCACAGAAATGCAAAAGTACCGTAGGCATGATATTGCACATTGAGGGATATGATCAGACTGCAGATTCATGACTCTTGCTGAGTTATCCAATCATTTGTGGGTCTGGATACTGTACTGTTCATGGAATAACAGCAGGTCATGTGTAGTGTTTCTTATTCTGGGGAGATTTTAACTTCCACTGGAACTTCAAAGGAGTTGTAAGGGTGCCTTCGGCAGAGGATGAAATTATGGAGTATTTGCAGCTTCTCTTTGTAGTTTGGACTGCTTCTCATTAAAGCAGTTGCAGGAGGTGTTTTACAAATCTGTGTCCCTGCCCTAATAATAATTTCCTCCAAGGCTGAAAATCATCTTGGAATTAATATACTTAGCTGAAAATTATGGTTATATAGGGCTAATTTACAGAGTAGCAGGCATTTGTTCTTGGGTGGTGGTATACATTACACATCTAAATCTCTGTGTTCAAGCATCCAGTTCTAGTCTGCTGTCACTGTCTTAACCACCTCATCATCTCTAATGAAGAGTTCAAAGTGAGCAGAGATTGTGTCCTGCAGGGATGTTTGTGTGGAGCATGTCTTACAGCCAAAAGCCTTAACAGAGCTCAATTTGAGGTTATGACATTGTTTTAAATAGCCAGGGCTCATCACCTCTGTTTGGAGTACTCTTTAAATTTTGCTTTTGCTTGGAGACTTGTGCTATTAGATGACCATTGCATGGATGAGATTTTTCCAGTATGCTCAGAATCAACTCAGAATCATTTACTTTGAAGGTAAATATTTTTCCCTTACTGATTGCAGGGGCTATAAAACGCTATAAAGTTGGGGCTGTAGAGAGCCTTGCAAGCATCTGGTGTACTGTTGTTGCTAATCTGGGATTGAGAGGTAGCTGTAGTCCTTTGCTTTTCCTGTGGTAGTGGATTTTGTGTTTCTAAACTTTTAAATTTCATTTGAGTAATATGCTTTAATGTATACTGTTTTAGCTTCCACTAAATTTATGTTGTTCCGCTTGGATTTAGAATAAATAGAAGATAATACGTAAAATCATCCTTTATCAAGAAGTGAAAGAAACTCTGATTATGCTTTTATACTGTACTATAATTTGTGCACTCTGATGTCAGATGTCTCTAATGAGCTGTAGTTGTGCATTTGCTCTCCATTCAGTTTTAATTCTGAGTAGGCTGATTTTCTCTTTGTAATGGTACAGCTAGCAATGGATACAATTGCTGGGAACATTTGTGGGTTTTAATATTTGTTCAGTAAATGGGGCATACTGTTCATGTATGACTTCACAGCTGTGTAGAGCTGTATGGGTTGTAACTTTGTTTAGTATATGGCAAAAAAAGACACTTCACAGTACTGCAGTAGTAATAGCAGAAGTATTTACCTAGGAAAAAAGAGCTTGTGAATGGCTTCAGACTTGATGTCTAACTCACAGTATTGTGTCTAACAACAGTCTGTCTGATTTTTTTTTTTAATATTGCAAAGGGTGAGAATTAATGGGTATTACAGATTTAACTACGCAATTATTTCTTTTTTTTTTTTTTGAAGTAGGATATTCAAAACTTAAGACTATGACAACAGCATTCTCTTTTTCAAGTTCACCGATTTACATAATTAAACCTAGAATGGTGCAACTAAGGGAAACCTTGAGGTATATTCATATAAGTGGAAAAACAAAAAGAGAAATCTTTGTTTTCCCTCTTTCAGGTGTAGCTTAACTCTGACTGGTTGCTTGCTAGCAAGTGTTTTAGTGTTTTCCATTGATATGGAAGTAATTTGCTATTACTTCTGTATTTACCCACAGGCTATGGAATAAATAACTTCTAATTTTCAACCTTGTAGACTGACAGAAAATAGCATATCGTGACTTGGATTATTTTTTGATCATACAGCTGTGTATCTGTGTAGTGAAACCTTGGTTTGGATACTACCAGCAAATAAAATTCCTTTGCTGATTTCAGTCCTTTGTTTTAACTGCTGAAACTGTATAGCCACTGTCAGAAAGATTGCCCTGAGTTACGCAGTTTTATGACTTGAAACGATCTGAAGCAAAGTCAACTTCATAATATAGATGGCAAAAAACGTTGTGTGGTCCAAACTAATTTTATTGATCAATCTTGTTCAGCAAAGATATGTTTGAAATCTTTGCTGCCAAGCTTATTCTGATGTGCTTTGACTGTAGTAATGGCATTGTGACATTTTGTACTGTGGAATGAACATACACTTGACTCATCCAAGAGGATGTATGAATATTCCAAGACGACGATGAGTCAAGTTCTTCGTTTAAGTTTTTAAAACTTCTGAAGAGTAGTTGCCATCCAAAAGACCTTCTAAAAATGAAAAAAACATTGTCAAGCTTTAATAGCTTGTGTAGGGAAAGGAAACCACACATCATTCATCCCCAAGGCTTGGACTTTGTTTTCCTGGCATGGTGCTGACATTTGTAGGTCAGTGTGCTTGACTTAACTATTGTAGTCCTTATCAATGTAGTATGTCAATACTAGCTTGCTTATATCTCAGCATCAGTTAATCTTCTTAAAGATGGTATGAAATCCTTTTGTGGATGGAACCTATTTTATCTCCTCATCCTGTATTTTCTCACTTAAATGAAGATAACTGCTTGAGAGTCTGTCTGAATACTGACAAAACTGGCAACTTCAGTTAAAAAAGGAATTACAGCAATTTTTGTGAATTAATTATTATTTAAAATGCAACCTAGATTATAACATATTAATACTTTCCTTGCTTTTCCATGCTGAAGATGTATGAGGAGAAACCAACCAGGCTTTGTTAAGAACATTGTCTAAGAAAGACCTTAAACAAGGACTTCTGTGTATTGTCCAGGGAAGCGTGAGGAAGGCTTTTGGCCGAGGAGGAAAGAAGTGACTGTGTCATGTTCAGTCTCCTGATGTGTTTGCTTGCCTGTCGCAGGAAGGCACCGCCCAGCGAGCGAGGTGCAGCACGGGATGGAGTCTGAGAAGGTGGCGAAGCTCCCGGCTGTACACGAGCACGGCCACGACCACTCCAGGCTGCACGCCTACATCGGCGTGTCCCTTGTCCTCGGCTTTGTCTTCATGCTCTTGGTGGACCAGATAGGCAGCTCTCATGTGCATTCTACAGACGGTAAGTAAAGATCCACTTCAATTACACTTGCTAATTAGTCTTAATTAACAAGTTGCAATTTTTTTTTAAACGCTACCAGGATGAAATTTGTCCAGTCACGTCCAGAGTTTCAGTAGGTACTTTAAAAACATAAACCAAGGTCCATGTGAAATGTTTATGCTAGAAATCTATCTCAAAATTCACCATAATAACATGTATGAGCATGTGTGGTGTGGGGGTGAAGGGTGACTTGACACTTGAGTTATTGTCTGTTTTACAGTATCACCCATAGGGGATTTCTTTGGCTTTCCAAAAAACTTCAGGTTAGTCTTATATTCATTTGGTTTTCCTACTTAATTGTCATATATGTAGGTAAAATTTGCAAAGAACAGCAAGTTATCTTAAGAAGGATTGCAGAAACCATTAGATGTAAGCTCTGGTACTTTAACTGCATAGCTGGACCTCCCACACTAGTCTGGAGCCTCACATACTTCAAAATGCTTTTTGTTTGTGTAAAGATTTGTCAGCTTCTTGCAAGACTCTAAAAATGCCCTAACGTTGCCTTTGTTTCCTGCGTGTGACTTCAGGCTCAGAGTGTAGCTTGAAATGCGCCAAAGGTATTCCGTTGTTTGGAAAAGTATTTTATTGCCTTTGGCTGCTCATTTTCTCCCACACAATGTCCTCTGATGCTGGAATTTGGTCCTGAAAGAGTAAGGAATTGATCTTAAAGGAAAAGTGAAACACACATAAAGGCAGAGGGATAGGTTTTGGCTGGATTCTTGTCAGTTCACAGTGCAGTTTGTTTGTATGGGGTTACTGTGGTGGGACAGATGAAGGTTCAGTGCAGGGGCTATGTCACCTGTGTACTCCTGAAGAAGTATAGCCACAGCCATGGGTAGCTGATATTCAAAGTTGTTCTAAAGAAACACTAGCAATAAAGATGTCAGGGAGATGCAGGTGAATAACTTCCAAAAGGATCCTCAGTTTGTATAGGTTAAGACCCTTTTTTATGTCTCTGATCATAGCAAATACCAGGAGAAGACTGTGATCTGTGTTAGAGATACACACTATAAAATGGAATATTAAGTAGTTTTATCTAGCCTCTGCCTGTCACAGGAGATGTAGCGGTGTGTTTGTAATATTTTTTACAGCCACTGAAGAAAAAAACTTTTCTCTTGAACTTGTCTTGTAGTTTATTATCTACCAAGTGACTAGATGTTACTTTGTCTAAACTAGAAAAATTCAGTAGGCCAGAATGAAGGTATGAAGTCAAATGTGATTCTTTGTGTTTAGTAATGGTCAATCCAAAACAATTGTAAAGGAAATGTTTTTTGTGAGTATCTCCTCCTGTTTGACATGAGTATAGCATTGCTGTCATGCAAGTACAGCTTATGCAATTAATTACTCACATGGTTTCCCCTCCCCTTCATTCAGAAGATCAAGCTGACTCATTGGGAAACTACATGTGTGCCTGGGAATGAAGGGAGACTAGAGGGTAAGGAGGCAGGCAGGAGGAAAGGAAAGGCCTGGATTTTCTGTTTTGGCATCACTGCAGAGTTAGTGAAGCAGTGTAGGTGTGCTTGCAGTTGTTTTACAGGCCACTGGGATAATTCAGTCAGGGGTGTTCAAACTGGAATTAAACACTGGAATAATAGGATGTTTCTACACTTGTACAGGACTTACCCACCCTGCAGTGATTCTTTGTAACAGTTTGACCACTGATTGTGTAGTGGTGGATTTTGATGTTGCCCTGTTGTACTGTGTAGTGAGCTAACCTGCAAATGTCAGGCAATTCTGGTCAAAACACTGGATCTCAAACAGCCCTGGCTGCATTTCTCCTTTGTGGTGTATAACGTCAAAGGGAAATCTTTGCAACTGGTGCTGTGACAAGTAGACTTTATTGTTTACTAGGAACTGCCAAGGAATCACTGCAACAAAAACTGACCCAGACTGTCACCTGAACTACAAACATTGAGCTGTGTGGGGAAAAATCATCCTGACTCTCAAAGCAGCTCTGGATTCTTGGGATCTAAAAAGAGCTTTTCTTTTTCTTGGTGGCACAGACCTTTAACATTTCATTTTAAGAGATTCGGTAAAACATCTGCTTCTGCCTATGAGAGAGATCCTGCAAATTGCAAGGAATTGCGAGTCTGTCACCTGTTTGTTGGCAGAACTTCAGGTGATTTGAGGGTGTTAAGTGTCAAACTGTTTTCCAGCAATGTAATGCAGAAATACAGAAACTGGTAGTTTTGAATACAACTGCCTAAGCATCTGAGGGAGATATGTACCTTGATACTTACAGTATTTTTCCCAGCATAATTTATTCATTTGATCTCTTTATCATAACTGTTCTCATGACTGTTTCAGATCCAGAAGCTGCAAGATCAGGCAACTCCAAAATCACCACAACGCTGGGACTAGTAGTCCATGCTGCAGGTAATGTGGGACCTATTATTTGTGCTTGACAAGTATATGCATTGCTGTGGGGGTCATCTTTAGGTGTGATGGAGACATTTGGGTTTTGCTTTTGGAGGTGGCTTTTTATAAAAGAAAAAAAAAAGGCAAGGAGAACTGAGGATCTTTCCCAGAATTAACTGAAAGCTCAAATGGTTCATGGAGTTTGATTTGGGTACAGAATTTTCTCTTTTATTTTTCCCATCTGAGAGGTTGTGTGATGCTCACTCTCACCTCTTCAATTCCTGTGCTGACTCCTTTAGCTGCTAAATTTCAATACAGGTTAACACATTTGATAAGTTGTATGAAACGCTTTTGGGTTTGCTTGTTGGTTGATGAGTTTTTTAAAAAATACTAATTTAAAAGAATAGTATCTTGTAGGGGGAAAAAAGGACATCATAAGCTGGAGCACAAAGACTTGACTGAAACACATTTAGGGTGACTTGCAAGGACTGACTGTTAGGTGTGTGTTACAGTCTAGCCACGGTCACATTGTGATTCTTCACTATATATGTGTAATATTAATATGGTGCTTTTTCATGTCCTGCTGAAGGTTGTTGTCTAGATAAGTCAGAAGATGTTGATCAAAAAGATACTTCTTCACTAAACAAAGTGTCTATATATTAAGGAGTAGTATAGCATCCATTTTTTATTTCATTTAGACAGTATATTGTTAGTGACAAAAAATATTTACAATAGTATTTATATTTGAAAAATCATTTAAAAGGTAATAATTAAAATTCTTGCAATGCTTAGTATCTAAACCAGATTTTTTAATTTAGAGAGGATGTCTCTTCTAGTACAGAAGACTCAAACAACTGAACTTGTTCTAATTTGAAGGAATGTGTCAATACAGAGTAGATTCCCATTATGGTTTTTATGGCCTTGGGAAATATGAGTTCTTGCTGAGGGTTTTCTGATATTCTGAAATGTTATGGCTTAACAAACAAAGGCAAGTGAATCCTCTGTTGGGTTGCTATTGTTAATGGCAATTTTCAGTAATAGAGCTTCTTAAATCAACATGTTTTCTACTATCAGCCTTTGAGGGGGTGGGGAAGCTCATGTAGAAATCTAATCCATGAATCTGCACTTCTTTTTCAGCTGATGGTGTTGCACTGGGTGCAGCAGCTTCTACTTCTCAGACGAGTGTCCAGTTGATAGTGTTTGTTGCAATTATGTTGCACAAGGTGAGTTATCATCAAAAAAATCTTGCTTGTTCTTCGAAAGACTGTTAACACTCACAGGAATTGCTAAAGATCTATGGTTTCATTAGTGATGTAATACAGAAGTGTTTATTGCCATTGAAATGAAGAGGTTAGTACAGTGTCAAGGACCAAAAGGACGGGTATGAGGTATGACAGAAGAGCACATGATTGATGCTAGGTCTGAGTGGGGTGCAAGTGAGAGAGCATTCTGACTGCCTACTGCCTTCCTTGATTGCAGAGGTTGGGAAAGGTCTCTCAAAAGCAGAGAGAAAAGAGTAGCTCATGAAGAAATGTGTCAGTCTCACACTGACTTCTTCTGAAACTAGTGTGGTAATGTTTATTTAACAAACAAAAAGCCCGTGGGTTATTACTACTGTAAGAGACATATTCAGAGAAGTTCTAAAGGGTGAGGCACAGAAGTATGTGCTAGCGCATTCAAGGAGGAAAAGCAGCTTTATGCTGATTATAACAGTCTTGGTTCTGTCATGTTCACCAGAAAATGGGGAGGATATTTGTTGTGAAAGGTTTTAGTTTTTAAAGGGTTAGTCTTTTGAAACCACTGAACATCAGAGCACTAAATTACAACTTCTGGTTACCTCTGTTGTAGTAGCTTCAACATCATTCATATACCATTTTTGTAGGAAAACAAATGTTTTGCTGATGGTAACAAGCAAACAGTGACTCTTGAAGATGGGGAGATTTTTGCTGAATACTTGTGTGAATGTGAACCTATTGGCTATGTAGGCTCTAAGCATACCTGTGCAGATGAAATTAGCCTTATGGTAGCATGTGCATGGATTAGTGGAACAGTGGTTAGTCATAAATTAATCAGAAATCGTACATAATTACATGTTTAAAATGTTAGGAAATGCATATCTATTATGTCTTCAATGTTCATACAAGTAATTGTGGTTTACATAAATTTCTTTGAGGGTGGCAATGTCACAGTCTCATCTTGGAGCTTAACTTATGGCTATTGCCAGGTGAAACTTGCTTTTGTTATTCTTAATGTTCCTAACTGACTTCTGCAATGGTACAATTTTAGAGGAGGAAAACTTCTCCTATGAGTATTTGGTATTAGAAGAGAAACTTATTTCTTCTCTGGTGTCTTTTTTCTATTCTTCTGGTCCTAACTGATTCTTTTTCTTTTCCACATATTTTTTCACACATGATTTCCTTCTATGTGATAAAAAAGATTCTCTGTATGAAAGTGCTTAAGGTAGTTTAGTTTTATGTCTTACCTCAGAAGTGTCAGAATGGATTGCTGTTGTCTTTTTACAAGCAAAAATACAGTAACTTCTGTGAGTAGTGGAACATCTATGCCTTTTGGATAAGGCTGGATGCCAGCAGAGGGAGAAGGAAGTGTTTGTTTGCTTGCTGGTGAAAACAGGAATGAACTAATCAAAAGAGCTCTTAAGTCTTTGTTAACATGGAGGCTGACTGTCTTTGGACAATTGTTTCCCTCCCCAGGTTAATTGCAGATTGTTTTTTCTACTGCAGATGAAGAAACTGTCTATCTAAGGATGTGTGATAGTAACAGGATGAAAAAAGAAATGACCTAAGTTGATGGAGTCTTAGGGATTATAGCAATGACTGTAGTCAGAATGAATATTTTAGTATTTATAATGACTACACGTTTTCTAATAGCTAGAACGTGAATTTCCATGAGGTTTGGTTATTAAAGTGGGGCAGTCTGCAAAATGCTCTTGATTTGGGTTAGCTGCAGCATGCTAGTGCCTGCCCTGAATGTCGTCCAGTTCAGTCCATTTCAGTGCAGTAAGTCACATTTCAACCTTTTCTCATTTTTCAGGGGGTTTTAGAAGGTATTGTATCAGCAATGAATGTTGTTTTTTGCAGGCACCAGCTGCCTTTGGCCTGGTTTCCTTCCTGATGCACGCTGGGCTAGAACGGAATCGAATCAGAAAACATTTGCTGGTCTTTGCCTTAGCAGCACCTGTTATGTCAATGGTGACATACTTAGGGCTAAGCAAGGTAGGTCTGTGGTTTTGTTCTGCCCAAAATCTAGCTCAGTGGTGAAGTCTGGGGGAAGGACTGTGGTATGAGTTTCATGTTACATAATTCCAAACTGCCTGAAAAATTCAGCAGAATTAAGATACAAGAAAAGTTGATGAAAAGGTAGCACTATGAATGCACAAAACAAATACTAAACCATGCATTTCTGTCAGAATTAGTGACATAACTCCTTTATAGAGTTTGGTATAGGGTTTTTTGAAGTCTGATTTCTGTCTTTTATCCTTTCTGCTGCTCCCCACTGAGAACAATTTATTCATATAGCATTATTTAAATAAGTAATTTTCAGCACTGTTGCATGCATTCCTCTTTTAATATACAGGTAGGAAATAATCTCCTCTATCTTCCCCCACCATCCCAGAAATGGTCTTCTATATTCAAAGTCTGTGTCAGAAGTTGAGTCCTCAACTAGAACAGTCTTTCTGCCTTACTCCCTAAAGCATCTTGGGTCTGTACAAGTGACTTGTGAAATGCGACACTGCACATGAGTTTATCATCTCTGTCCAAATTAATTGTTTCAGCTTCTCAAAGCATATCCTGGGATGCTCCTGTATTTCTCAGCTACAGTGTGTCCTGCTGGTGACATGGTGATGTTGTAAAGGATATAACATGACCTCACAAAACTCAAGGCATGAGAGGAAAGATTAATCATCTGGGCTAATCCTTTACTTGCTGGATAGGATTTATATTTCACATTACAGTACAAAAGACAACAGAAAAAAGGGTTGGGTCTGTAAATAGAAAAGATAATTCTCTTTCAGCACTCTTTTGAAATGTCCTCATCAAGGGTTGGGTTTACATTTTGCCCTTCAGAAAGAACAGAGAATTGATAAGGCATCAGGGCTGTCACAGTGGTTTTGTAGTTCCAGATGACGCATCTTTCTCTTTGGAAAAATGGCCTGAAAGTAAACACAAGATTACACTTAGTAAGAACTAAGATTACACCTGAGTTGAAGAGCATTGAAGAAGCATTTGAATCTGATATGAGTGGGTTTGCATTTCATTGCATTTACTGATCTGTAGCATATCTTAATGCTATTGTGAAGAGGTGCTCAGTTTTGATGCAGAAGATGCATTTCTTCATGAATTTCCATGGAAATGCTTTGGGTGTTTACTGATACATACAAATGAAATATTTAATGAGTGATGTTTTGGGACTTGTTTCCAAAGAGTAGTGGAGCAGATACTTAAAGGCTAAGGTCTTATTTGAACCCCTTGTTTAGAAAAAGGGAGGAAAAAAGTCAATATTGAGCATCCTCCTTAAATTTTATGGCCTTGCAATATGAACTTTATTTTTTTCTAAACCTGTCTGGTATCTTGGCTGTGAGCTGATCAAACAAGATGCTTCAGCAGACTGTGACTTTTCTCCTTTTCTGAGGGTTCTTTCTTTTGTAAGTGTTTTGTGAATGTTTTTTCTGTTGTAAGTCCAAAGTGAAGTAACTAGCAGGAGGGGTGTCTTTTTGCTCCCCCGCAACTTCAGGGTGCCAGTTACTGCATGTAAGGTGCAAGACACAAAAAAATCACACTAAACCATTGTCATTGTGAGACGAGTCTTGATAAAAATCCTACTGTGCCTGGATACTGAGAGAATTTTTTTTATTACTGATTGAAGAACAACTGCTTATTCTCACTTTTTTTGCTCTTTGTGTTTCAGAGCAGCAAAGAAGCCCTTTCAGAAGTCAATGCCACTGGAGTTGCTATGCTGTTTTCTGCTGGGACTTTCCTTTATGTTGCCACAGTTCATGTTCTCCCAGAAGTAGGAGGAATTGCTCATAGCCACAAACCCGAATCAACCGGAGGAAAAGGACTCAGTCGTCTGGAGGTGGCAGCCCTAGTGTTAGGGTGCCTTATTCCTCTAGTTTTGTCCATTGGACACCATCACTAAACACTCAAATTTTCCTGTTCTCCTCGATAAGACATGAGCAGTAAATGTCTGCTGCTCCCTTTATCATTCTTTTATCCATCATTCATCCCATCCACTTTATGGAGTTCAGAGGGAATCTTGATTGCAAAATGAGGAATATGGGAAAGTTTTTAGTGTAGCAAAATGTACTTTGGCAGCCGGACGCAAATTCTGTGTAACTTTCTTTTCTGAAGACATTTGCTATTTTAATTGTTACTTCTGGCCCTATTCTCAGGGAAGATGGAACTTGAAGTTTAAGAAAGGTGAGCAGGGAAGAACGTAGCGACTCATCAGGAAATTGCAATCACCAAAGTATCCTGCAGTTCAGCTTTCACAGCTGAGAGCAAAACCCAAGGACGGCTGCGTTGGGAGAGGTTGAAGTCTCACTAATGAAGAAGGGGGCTCTTCCCCATCGGTTCCACATTGTCCTGGCAATGCTACTGGCCCTTGTGATGTTTGTCACTAATTGTATTGCAGAAATGGGCTACACTGGGAGTTCTGCATAACAGTGCTGTTGTCACAGAAGTGTCACTTGATAGGAAAAAAATTATGTAGACAAGGTGTAGGATTAGAGGAAGAAATCAGCTGGTTAAGACAATGCAAATGAGTTTTGCAGTGTATTCCATTGTTTAAGACAAAGGATAGAAGCAAGGAGAATAGTGTTTTGCTTGTTTGTTCAATTGTTAATAAATTCTAAAAAGGCACTGTTTCTTGGGAGATAGCCTTCTGCCAAGTCAGTCAAGTGTTAATCACCAAAAATGTCAGCAGGAATTACGTATTGGCTGCTGTGATACACTACTGCTTCTGTTGAGAGAGATACCCGTAGTGCCCTTTGAAATAGAGCTGTTCTGGCCTCTGAGGAGTAGAAATCTGATGGAGACAGCTGTTGAGGGACCAGAGAACTTTACTAGCTCATTTTCAAAAGCCTGAACTGCTGAAATCAGTTGGGGGCTGTGTGGGTTTTTCACTAAATAAAGGTATTACAGCTAACCAAACAAGATGTTTAGTTAAATATTTATGCTGCAGATAGAATACAAAGTGTTTTTAAAGCAGTTCTGAACAGAAAAAACTCAAACCCACCAACAACAAGCCAAACTGGTGGGTTCCCAGCGGACCTGTTAGACATTTTGCTTTTCCTTTGGGAATTGTTCATTTGCCTCTTACTGATAAGCATTAGTTTTGGTGAATCTACTGGAGGACTTTCTGCTAATTGCTGATGTCTCTCCCTGCAGAGGAGTGGTAAAAGAATCCCTCCATTTTCAAGGCACAACTTTGTCACAACTTTCAAGGCATCATTTCCCTTATGCAAAACATGTTATAGTCTAATGTGCATTGAAAAGTCAGGAGTGCTTGACATGCACAGAATCAGCATAAAATTCTTTCTTTAGGGGAAAATTTTTAATGCTGAACCCCTTTTAACCTATACTTTGCCTGCACTTTTTGAAGATAACATTGCCAAATATATTTTTTCTTTTTTTTTTAATGAATTTTGAAGAAATATTATCTTAACTGAAGTGCTTCTTGTTTCCATGTGAATGAGTGCGACTGTTTGTCATGCCATTTCTTACTGAAACTGCAGAGCCCATTGTGCCTCATAACTTCTTTACATTTTTGTTACTGTCCTGTTTGTCTGTTAGTTCAGAGAGTAATGAGTATGGCCTGGTTGGTGATAGCTTTGTCTGTTGGTTCAGTAATAATACTGATGTATCCCAGGATTGAACCTGGTATTGATTCCCAGGAGTGCTTGTTCATTTGTGTGTTTTACTATGTAAGATCAATGCAAAATTATTAGAAGTCATATTTTCCCATAAGACAGTATTTTCAGATAGAATTAGTGCTTCAGACCTAAAAAAGCAATTTTTTTCTTTAAGACCTTCAGTATTGTGTTCTGAAAAGCCACTGCAAAATTCATGATGTGGATGGGATCCTCTTCTGTGTGTTTTTCAATGGGTTTTTTTTGTCTGTTTTGGATTTGGGATTTTTACAACATACATAATGCAACTGGTAAGTTATTGGTTTAAAAAGTTCAGCAGGACAGGTTCCTAACACATGCAAATGAATACACTGGGATGTTTACTCCAGAGTTCTGTTCTTCCTGATTTCCCCCTAATTGCCTTCTTCCTTGATAATCTCACTATTCTACCATGTTTAGTCTTTTCACATAACCATTTCCAAAAGCTGGAGGGTTTGCAAGAGCAGGAGATAGTGCTGCACTAAGCTAAGTGCTTGCATTTCATAAAGCAGTAAGTTCTTATTCTTTTAACCTCTGTCTGTTGCTTGCATGTGCACCCCACCCTGGGATTTGACATCCTGAGAGCATTCCTCTTCAGCCTCACTTTGTGTATAACTGTAGCAGTGGCTGACAGAGGGAGGATCCCGTTTCATGCCTTTTGTTCCCGGCTGAAGCATGTGTTTAGGACCTTTTGACATGGATCGCTGTGTATTGGTGAGGATGTGGCAGCCAGGCTTTTCACTGCTGTCATAACCTCTGACATATTAATCACAGGTGCCACTGCTGAGAGGTCCTGTCATCTTTACATTTTCCCGTCCTTCACATCATGTTTTCAATTTCTGGGGCAGCCATCAGAAATAGTAATATTCGGTTTAATGATTCATGAAATATAGAGGCCAAGTTATAGCAGCAGGTGAGGGAATTTAAATTAAAACATTGGCAACTTAAAATTGGCACAAAAATTCTAAAAACATACTTTTTATTTTGGCATTTGGTTAAGTGACAGAAGACTTCAGTGATTTTTATTTTTATTTCTACCCATTTAGAAGTAGCAACAGCATTTTGTTTTGGCTGCCTGTTATCTCTGTTGAATTACTATTTTCAATTCTGTGACTGAAACTGCAGTTATGAAAGAAACTTTTGGTTATGTTGATATGGAGAATGTAATTTTTTTTATTATCAAACCTTTCCAAATTTTTAGTACCAAATGGAGGATTATTTTCTTGAAGCAGAGTATTTTAATGGTTTAAATTAAATGGTCCATTTTATTGTAGCCCTTTCTTTCTACCTATCTCCCCATCTGTCATGGTACATCCAAGCATTGCGTGTAGTCAGGGCCATCTGGTATCGTTTTCTACTCCTCAGGAGACCTTGGTGCAAACAGATTCCTCTTACTCTCTCTGTAATAGCCTCTCTACCTGGTTTTCCTTCTGTGAGGTAGGTGGCAGTAGGTCTAGCAGGTAAGTGCTTAAACCGAGTGCCAGCCATGTCCCAGTTCTCTAAGTCCCTCTAGGAAATCCATAATCTTCTCATCACCTGTTTGTTTTCAGTTAATGATTTCCTAATTGGCAGCAGGAATTGGACTAAAGCTGTTTCTGTTGATCCTCATGTCTTCAGGTACTTTCCCTACTGTTCTAATGCTTTTATTGTTCCTTATATAAAGAAGGGAAATATTTCTTTTTCAGCATTCAGTGACAGAGGCAGAAGCTGCACTGACATTAACTTAAGTAAGGATGGCAGAGCTGTCACACCAAGACAGGATTTTTTAATTGTTTTGGCTTGTCAGATGGCTGTTAAACACAGAAACTCACTCTTGACTCCAAAGAACTGTTTCCAAGTGGATTATATAAAAGACTAATCTTACTCAAGAGGCCCAGGAAAACCACTGTGTTTATTCAGGAACTAGTTCAGAGCCTTCAAGGAGCTTTTGACAGTAGCAGGTGTGGCCATGTGGTATCAGCTGATTGCAGAAAAGAGATGATGTGGAATAAATGCTCCTGCTGCTCCCTTCCTGTTCTATGCTGGCACTTGGGAAAAAGAGAAGGAAAATGTACTTGTATTCTTTTGAGGGTGGAAGGAGGAGGAGTGATTGCAGGATGGTGGGAAAGTTTGTGGTGAATAATGGATTCTTTATCACAAATTTCAGATTCCTGTTCACATCAAACTTCTTTTAAAAATACTTTTTTTTCCTTACTGTTCTTATATCTCTTAGCAGCCTTGGCTTTCCAGGGAAAAACATTGTGTGATCATTGCTGTTTACCTGACTCCATGTATGGAACTGTAATTTTAATGTCTTTTTTCCAAACCATTTGTACACATAATCATTCCATGAATGGCTGCCTTATAATTTTTCCACTTTAATTGTGAATGGTTAAAATAATATTGCCGTTTTCAATTTGTTTTATTATATTAAATTTTTACTAGGTGCAGTGCTTCGGAGTTGGCTTGTCATTTATTGCATGGGGTTTTGTGACAGGTCTGATGGAAAGAAATGACAGTCTTAAATGGGATGTAAGCATTGCAGACAGTGTTTTATTTTGGTGGGAGTATGTTTTCTGCGTTTCTTCACGATGTCTGAGCACCTCTTGCAAACCTGGAATGTGAAACTGCATGTTGGGAGGCAGTGTAGCAGGTGGATTTGGATATGGCTCTGAATGTGTTCAGAGGTATTAATGCAGAGATGATGTGATAGCTCTGCTTGAGTGGGGCATTTGGCAACTTGTGTTTCTCACAGAGTGTTTAGGAGTTGGCATTGCCCTGAAGTTATCTCCTGCACTCCTAGGGAAATCTCTGGAGTTTACAAGGCTGAGACCTCTTTGGAGGGCAACAAGGAGATGATGTGCCTAAGGTTGCTCCAAGCCACTGTGAAAAGGCTTGAGGACCCTTTGGACTTAAAGGAAATCATCTTTTTTCCATCCCCTGCTCTCAGTCTTGTCAGTTCCAAACCAAAAAAGCAAACACTAAGTCTGGCTCCATCCCTTTTGCACCCTCCTCTCAAGTATTTGTATACATTGAGGAGATTCCTCTTAGAACTGCTGAGTTGATGTAGTGTATAGATGTTCTTCATACTTTCCAGCTGCTGTGTAAGCAGGGTTGGGGTTTAGACCTGCATTTTCAGAAAAGAGAAAGAGGAATGGTGCTGTTACAGGGTGAGTGATGCATGCATTTGCAAACTTCATGCATCCATTTAAGAGATAGCACTTGATGGATATGATTCATAAGCAATTCATTTAAAAAATGGATTTATGTTTTTCTCCTGCACTTGCTGTCTACAGACTTATCTAAGATCCTGTCACACAGCGTTTTATCTCTTTCACTCCAGCAATAAGCAATCCTCTCAGCTGGTTGCTTGCTTTTGATTTTTCTGGTAGCTCATAGGACTTGTGTCATTAAGAAAGTGTAATCTCTTTATACAGGCTTAAGCACAAGAGAATATGATTAATGTAAAGTCAGTAAGAGAACTGAAGCAAACAACAGAGGTGCTGTTAAAGCTGGCACAAGCAAATGTAAAGCAGTAAGAAGGGAAAGCCAGTATTTTTCCCAGACAGACTTGTTTTTTGACAAGTAAAACTCAGCTTTAATGGTAAAACGTTATGCAGTATATTAGCGTTCCTTTAGTGTATTTAGTAAATATGTCACCTCAGTGACTGGAGATTTAATCACTGTAGTCTGTGGTAAATCCTTTCGGAGATGTGAGGAAGTGATTTGGGTGCATTTATGTTCCAAAATTACTACTACAATATTTAGGAGCTGTGGTGTTGCAGGCTTCCTGGTGATTGCTGTAGAGTGTTCCTTCATTTGTTAAGGAAATAAAAATGTACATCAGCATTTTTGTGAGCGACTCATTAGGGAAGAGCAGAGCAGCAAGATGATGAGCTGTCATCTATTGTTCCAGCTGACAAATTAAGCCATTCTTCTACTGATATGTGCAAGCCTTATCCAAATATCCCTGCAGGCAGAATTGCACAACATTCCACCCTCCTTATCACAGCACTTCTCCCTCTTGTCTGTGATGTCAAGAGATTAACAAACTGTTATTGTGGATGGGGGTTAAAGAAAAATACCTCATTCAGAAAAACTTGTAGACCTAATAAAAATTAAGCTGTATCATGCTGACTAACACCAAAGCTACATAGTATTTGGAAAATCTAAAAGCAGATTAAAATTAATAGGGGAAAAATGCTTACTTTGTATCTGTATGCCCAGCCAGTATCTGAAGTGGTAATTCTGATATATAATTATAGTTATGTTGGAGTCTGTGGAGGTTAATGGGCTTCTGCTGTCTGAAGGAACACTTTCAGTGAGATACTCCTGGTTATACAGGGTTGAAGAGGCCTGCTAAAACCCATGCTTACAGGCCTTACTAGTACTCTGGGTGAGTCTTACTGTTGCATCTCTTACTCAAGCATTTCTTGCCCTCAGAGGGTGATGCTATGAGTAGAATGAATCGAGTTCTAGGACTGCAATAGATTTCCCACGTTCAATTGTTTCTTTTTGACAGAGAAATTGAGAGGTGACTGAACTTGAACAAAACTTTGTACCCCTGACATCTCCTCTGTGCAGACATACACTTCACATGAAGGTAACTGGGTACAAGTGGATGACTAGGCAGTGGGTCTGGCAGCTTTTCCATGTTTATCCCTACAATCTAAAATTCAGCATTTTGAAAGAAGCCTCATCTACAGAAGCTGTGTGGCAGCATGGCTCACAGGAGGATGAAAGGAGATGGCCCTCATAGCCTGCTGCATGTTGTAGAGAGCAAAGTCTTCGATGCCCTTCCTTGCCAGACATTTTGTCTTTCATCTGGCTGCTGGCTCTCCTCAACATTGCAGTTTGTAGTACAGTTGTCATGGTCTGCTGCTATGATAGATGGCAGCAGTAGATCTTTGTGCCTGTGTACTTAGATAACCACTTGAGAATGTGGAGAGGAAGGAGGCAAGTGCCTGCCCTGTGTATGTGTGCAGCAGGAGTTCTGGCCTTCCTGTGACTGGCTGGATGAGCAGGACCAGGAAGGAGAAACTTGAAGCGGAGGCTGCTGCAACCAGAGCTGAGGGGTATTCCACAATGTATAGGGGAAGGGTGTGAAGAACATTGATGGTGTGGTCCCTGCAGTTTCCACTCCTGAGTGAAGTCCTAATTGTAACGTCCATACTTTTTAAGGCCTTGCCTTCAGTGATCACAGCAATGGTAGGTGTAAAGGAAGCCCTGAATGTGTATGCAAGAGCAATCGTGGTCTCTGTGTGCATGTGGGAGGCATTTTATGATCTTCAGATTAAATAAAAATGGGGGTTGGCCAGTTCTGTTTTCCTGGATATGTATTGATTGTTTAAAAGTTAAGCCTGTGAATTCTTTCCTTCTTTTGACCAAAGGGAACAAAGTGGGTAGAAATTGGTGGACTGCAATCAATATTGAAACCTTTGTAGTTGAGAAACACCTTGTGGATGGGAATCCAGCAGCTAACCTGGTTTTAGAAACTTGGAGAATTCAGATAGACTTACTGGTGTTGAAACAGCTAAAGAACTCATGAATGGGCAGCCCTGGATCTCATTTGCTTCTTTCTGGACTGTTTTGTCACATCTGAAATGTGCTGGTGGTTCTCTGGTTGTTTGCCTGTCTTAGTATGTAGAGGTATTACATTTCCTCCCTCTGTTATTCTGCCAAGGAAATGCTAACAAGTCCTTCTCTTTTGCAGGAATTCTTTGGCTGCCCATGGTACCCAAACTACTGCCCTGGTATATGTATTCCTGTGATATTCTGGATTTAGTACCAGTGTCACACATGAGGAAAGGAACAGTGGCTGGGGGAAATCAAGTTACATGCTTAGATTCATAGAATATTCTGTTGGAAGAGACCCACAATGGTCATCAAAGTCCAACTCCTGGCCCTGCACAGGACAATCTCAGTCAGATAAGCAGCCTATTTAACTACTCCAAGCATTTTCTGTTTGTCAGCCTTGTGATCATTTTGTGGTATTTAGGCTTGATGAGGAAAAAACTGGTGCCTTGCAGGAAGCCTGTGGGCTATCTTCTGGAGGAAGCTTTCAAAGGTAGCTGACCACTCTGATTGTATTCTGATAAACAGCTTTTTAACAGAAATCTTTGTTTAACAAAACAAATCACCAGAGTAATGAATTTTCTTCCAGAAGAGATAGCTTAGTAGGATTTTTTTAAAATTATCTTCTTTTCATGCTGAGAGAAATAGTCATTGACTATGGTGTCAGTTCCTGAGGAACCTGTCTCCCAAAAGCCAAGCTATGAGGCTGGCTGCTTGCTATCACAATCCCTTTGCTTCAGTAAACTGTTACCTTATTTTTTGTCTTCCTCTAAGTCTTCTGAAGTGGCACTATTCCACAGCAAATAGTTGGATTAATATGACTTCTGGGCCATCCAGCATGGATCTGAGTGTGTTTGAAGGGCTGGGACTGGTGAAGGGCCTTGGCTGCAACAGGTCACTGAGACCATGTAATTCTTACCAAGGGATGATGCCAAATGGAGTTAGACATCTGTAAGGGTGATGTCTGGTGGGGTTGCAAATCTACAGAGGCACTTTAATGTCATTTGTTGAGTAACTTTTCTTTGAGTTCTGCAGAACAGCTCTGACTTTCCATTTGACACTGAAAATTTAATCACTGTGCAAAAGAAACATGCTCTGTTAGTGTATCTCACTAGAGATGAATTGATGGTAGTTGTTTTTCTACTTAAAATAGCCTCTGCACACAGCTGTGCACCTAGGAAGCTGGAGTATCCCGTTGAGGAGTACATGTGACATTTTGTCTTTGCAAGAATGATGTATCATAAATGAAACTGGAGCTGGACTTTTCTTCTCCACATTGTTGGGGTACCTGCTAATAACTCCCATAATTGCTAATGTTTCTCAGGGTTAAAAATGGCTATGGAACCTATCAGAAGCTGTAAAAGGAAAGGGAATCTACCTTACTGGAAGGTAAGATCTGAATCTCTCCAACTCTGCAGTGGCTCTGATCTGTCTCAACTTACCGGCCCCAGCCCAAGAAGCAGTTTGTTCTTTTCTGTACAACACACTATTGTCAGGCTGCCCAGAACATGAAGGTATAATTTTTCACTTAAAAAAAAAACAAAAAAACAAGCCTCCTCAGCAGCTGAAGTTAGCCAGTGTGTGTCTCCATAAACTGAAAGGGAACATTGAGCTGGAGGGTGGCCTGTGATGAAGGCACATGGAGTAATTCTTGGGCATTTCCTGTGCAGGGCTAAGAGTTGGATGCTCCTTGATGCTCCTTGTAGGTCCCTTCTGACTCAGGATATTCTGTTAAGAAGTGTTACTTCTGTATAGCTTGCACTGCTGTCTGCTTCAAATGTTTATTTTTAGCAAAATTTTGTTGGCTTGACGTGTAGGAAAATTAAAGACAACGTATTAGCAAAATAATTGCCATACCAGTGCAGCCTGTTGCTCCAAAGAAAGGTTTTCTGATTAAAGGTCCAGTGCTGTCTCTCAAGGATGTGCAGTTGTGTTTCCCCTTCATTAGATTAGTACACACATAAAGGAAACATTAAAAGAGACACTATTGATACAAATTACTGTGTCCAGACACCAGCAGTTACAAAATTCACCTCGCTGCTATCTACTGCCCTAGCATTGCTGACCTGTCACTTGACAAAAGCAAGTTGCTCTTTTCCCCCCACCCCCGGCCTGTTGACTTTAAAGAACTTGCTGTAACTACTCAGTGCCTTGCTTGTCTTAGAGGCCTCCAGAGGGAAAAAAAAATCTCACTTTCTGATGTTCAAAGCTGGAAACTTCTCTACTCTCTTAGTCTGTATAAGGTAAGGTAAAAATAAGAAAGAATGAAAAACAAGTAAAGGGTGAAAATCTGTCTCCTCAAGGCAGGTCACTGCTGTCAGATCTTTGCATTTTTGGTGCAGTACAGTGGCAGGGGCACTGGACCATCTTTACATGGGAGCTCTGTGGCTTTTCACTGCACATTTATAGAATAGAGCGAGGCTGTAGGGCCCAGAATCATTTTTACCCTTTGTGCAACATAATTTGAGGGAAAATGTTCCCTCTCCTAATTATAAGCAGTATTTCCTTCTTGGTGCTGTGTACAGAATGGCATCTATAGCATTAATGCTTCTCTTCTGCAATGCAGTGTTATATTCAAGGGTTACAGCTCAGGTGAGATGGAGGCAGTATCTGCTGCTCTCTTCTCCACCCTCTGCCTTAATGTCACCCTGAGATGTCACATGTCCTGTCTGGGACCAAAAGGTTGGTCAAAGCCAGGGTGAGAGAAAGTAACAAATCGTGGAGTTTGCTGACTCTCTCATCTATTGATCAACTGTTGTCGCAACCCGCCTAGGCCTCCGGCTGGATCTTCGGGGGCAGCGACCTTCCCTAGCGAGTNCAACTGGCTAACTTTCTTAAACTCTTGTGGCCCTCCAAGGGAGTGCTGAATGCACTACCTTGTCTGGGTCTTCCTCGGGGGCATGGGCCTCCACAAACTGTGACTTTTATCAGGGACATGCATCTTCAGTTTCTCTAATACTGCATGCAGCCTGTGAACCTGAGGTGGCCCTGTCTGCATCTCCTCTCTTTAAGATGCTCTGCAGGTGCATCTGACTGTATAAAGCTAAGTGAGCCCATGTCCTGTGGTGTGACCTAGCCTATAGCACATTCCAGATATTTCTGATTGGGGAAGGGAAAGGATCCTGTGTCTGCACTGTGTCTCTTCTGAACAACTGCGTGGGGAAGGGCTGACATCCAACAATTACAGCATCAAAATCTATTCATATAGGATGGCACAGGTTACATCAGGAGCATACACCTCAGAATCTATGGCATACATGCCATACAGCATGTACATGTCTGTATTGGTTATAGGATATCCCAAAACCTCAGATGCTTTAGCAGCTGGGGTTCTGCCCTAAATTCTAATCCTGGAGGGGAGGCTGGATGCAGTAAAGAACAATATGATGCTAAACTGCTTTCCTGTGGGCATTACAAAAGACAGGTTCTTTTGGAGAACTGTGTTTGTATCTGTGCAGGGAGAAGGGGTTTCAAGAGAGGAACAAGGACATGGGGAACCAGATTAAAAAACTTGATGTGGGAGTACTGAGCAGGAGATGAACGTGGACCTGAGCTGTGTGACATATTCCTGTGTGTCTGTGTTGGGGCCAAGAAGGAGCTGGTACCTAAGAGGCAGGGCAGAGGCTGTTCTTGCCACCTCTCCAAGATGCAGCAAAGCGTGAAGGCAGGCAGAATTTTATGCTCTAACTTTGATAAGCAATGGCCCTTTAAGGCAGAGCAAGGCATGCAGCATGGACACTGCCCAGTCCAAACCCAGCAGCCACGTGAACTCTCCCCAGGTGAGCAGTGCCAGGCTGGCACAGCAAGGCCCCCTCACCCTCCCTGATGACAGAGGGAGTCTGACTGAACTTGCTGGCTCCCACTCACTCTGCCCCAATTTTTCTCAGGACAAATGAGAAGAACCTATCTCCAAGCGCAAGATTTTGGGAATATGTGTCAGAGATGCCTGTCAGTAAAACATCCATCTTGCCCTAATTTCTGCATGGAGTGCTGCAATGTCGAGTGAAATAACCTTCCAAGCTGGCTCTGGTGCAGAGGTATTTTGGCTTATGTTATTGCTGAGAGCTTTCTTTCTGATGAGCTCTTTCTGCCTCTCTGTGTTTCTGATGTCTGACTCTCTTCACTCTTCTTTTTCCCTTGGGCTGGGATGTGTGCTGTTTGCAATGCATCAAGAAGTAATACGCAATGAGAAAACTCTCATCATCTGTGCATCAGGGAAAGAATTACTGACTGAGTGCTGAGCAGTCAAGTTATTGATTCAAACCAAAGCCCAGTCTCTCTGTCTGCTGGGCTGGTTACATCCTGCTGGTTCATTGCATTTAATCGGATTGCCTGAGCTGCCACGCGGAGGGGGCGAGTTAGAACCAGATCCATCTATAATGTTCACTTCAAAATCCAGTTCTGTATCCCCCTCTCCATCCATGGAACAGGCAGATTCAGATGCTCTGGACATCAGCACCAAAGTGCAGCTGTACGGTGTGCTCTGGAAGAGACCCTTTGGGAGGCAGTCAGCCAAATGGTCCAGGAGGTAAGCCACAGCTGCTGAGGGATGCTCGGGTGAAATACAAAGCCTAAGGGTTCTGGGATAAGTTGAAAGCCTGAGTGCTTGACTCTTCAAGTGCAGCCAGACAGGTTTTTAGGTGTAAAACTTGGGGCATAGCTTCCCTGGTGTTCTGAGTCTGCTTTACACACTTAGCACCCCATTGTGCTCTCTTCTTTATCTGTCCAGACCTTGTGCTATGTGTACTTCAGGGTGGGAATAGACTAGCTGCCTCCTCTGGATAATTATGATAGTTTCACAAAAGGGGAAGAGTCAGCTCATGTATTTTGCCCCTAAACTGCCTGACCTTTTTGTTTCAGCACTCAAAGCTCTTTGAGTCCTTTGGGTGCGTGTGGCAGGGTGGAGCTGACTGCGTGTGGGTCTGTATGTGCGTGTGTGTGGTCTGCAGCGGTCTGTGCACCAGCTCCAGCACTGACAGTGACGGCGTGCTTGAAACAACACATGCAGACTCTTCCCTGGGGAGAAGGTGGCTCTGAATTCTCTCCCATCTGCTGTTAGGGTGTTGTAAGCTGCTGTGTGTTATCTGTCAGCAGCCAGGAAGTTTGGAGCTGGAAAGCATTTGCTGTAACCTTTAACCAAGGACAGATGTTCTATAATACTGACGTAGGGTGTCAGTTTTAAGTTTAGAGTTGGTGTAGCTTCTTTATGCAAATGACTGAATCTCTGGCACTTGCCTTTTGTGGGTAAGTACCTTTGCTGCAGTCTGTAGTTTAGATACAAACAATCCATTTCTAAAGCCAACTTTCCCAGTTTTGCTCTCTGTGGAAACCATAGTGCTGCCCAGTCTGTGAAGATGGCATAGCCTGAAAAAAAAAACATTACTTGGGAAGCAGTTTTCTGTTTGTTGCAGTCTTTGACCTGTGTGTGGGTTTTATTCCCTTCCATGCCAAGAACACTGTATTTTCACCCAGAAAAGAATTTGTGCTGATGCTCCCTACTCAGCTCCCAAATATTGATAAATAAATTAATTATGTCTGGAAACTAATGTGATTGTGTTACAGAAAAGAAGTGGACAGAATAACAGAGGGGAAGGTAATTTGCCATGGAGAAGGCATTCTTAAAAGGCTCTCCCTAATAAAAATTTCTTGCAGGCAAATGGCCCATCTCTGCTCCCTCTGTCATTATTTATTTAGTGCTGTTCTATTCCTAGAAATCACCCCCACCTTTGGCAAGTGGTAAATATTTTAGTGATAGCAGCTGGGAACAGAAGGGGAGGTGCTGTGGGGCAGGAATGATAGGGAAGATTAGTTGCAAGCACAGCAGATGAGGGTCCTGGGGACCAGACACAAGTCAGTGAGAGTTGAACACGGAATCTGTAGGGTTTGGAAGGAAGTGAGTACTGGGGTAAAAGACTTGAACAGGAGGAACAATGTGTCATTGATTTGTTTGTTTTATCATGGGAGAGACTTGCTTTAAAGTAAAATAACCTTGCATGTTATTATAACAAATCGTTATGGGGAGATAAGGATCAAGTAATTCATTTCCCCCTCTTTCCCCCTATGCCCAGCAACACATAGCTGGTCAAGTACATTTTTTTTATGAAAAGGAAAAGAGATGTTTCCCACTCCAGTTAAAGTAAGGAAAAAAATTGAGTATTGCTTGATGTCATTGAAGACCGGATCTCTGATAAATGTAGGTTTTGTCCTGAAATATTGGACAACAGTACCACTCCCACGGAAAATCTTTCCAAGGTATGGGAGATAACTGTGTGTAAGGGGAGGATTGATCTCATCAGGCCATCAGCCATGAAGATGGGTCTATGTGGGAGATACATGATATTTACTGGCTTGATCCCATTCATTTGACTGTAGCAGCAGCAATGCTTCTGGAGAAACTGAGAAGAAAAGCAACTGTTTAAGGGAAGGATAGAATCTGTCTTGATAGGAGATCAAGGGAAATGTGTCCAGGCATGATGTCCAGTACCTTGGTGATGGAAATCCCAGGTTTTGGAATTTCACAGCAGTAGAGGTTATGCAGGGAGCAGGGAAGGGATAGCAGAGCCTTGTTTTAGTCAGGGCTGGATCTGATGGCAGCTGTGGAGACAGCTGAACTTGACCTGTGGCAGCTGTCTAAAGCATTTTTAGTTCTTTTTTTTGCCCATGCTATGGGTTTGCTCTGAAGCCCAAATATTTGTGTGCTGCCTCAGGTACTGTCCAAGAGTGGGCTGAATGCTTCTGGCACTGGACCAGTGTAGCTGTGTTTATCGGCCAGGGCTGACATCTGAGCATGCTGCCTTTCAGAGCTTGATCTTTGAAATGCCATTAGCAGCATCCTAATGCCTATCTCTTAAAGAAAGGGAGTTCCATTCCTAATATGAATTTTCTTTCCTTTTAAAGTAATATCCTTCCAACAGAGAATCAACTGTCTTCTGAGTTTACTGGTGCTTTTGACTAGTCTAAGCTTGGGTCACTGCTGGAGTGGCATTGGAAAACCATATTCTCAGTCCCTGACTAATGGTCTTCCTCTTCCAAACAACTGCACCCCATTCTTCCTTCCAATGCATAACAAGCAATTTAGTCTCTCCTACTACAGAAGTTTTACTGGTAATGGCACCAGCCTGGCATGGAGACTGGAGTGAAATGCACAATGTGTGTACCCGCCCTGGATATGGCATGGACAGGGTGCTGTAGCTTTCCAGGGGGAATGTGGCATATCCTTCTTTACTATGAGTAATCCCAGTCCCATATAGAAATGTGAGGCTCTAAACTGTCACCATCCGTGTCTGAGACTTTGGCGTTCAATGGGACAGTGCCAAGAAGGGGCATCTGCTTGGTGGACAACTGAGGATCAGAAAAGCAATGTGAAGCACAAGAAATTGAAAACAGGAGAGAACAAAATACAAAATGTGCCTTTATCGCTCTATAAATCCATCAGAGATGACAGGTTGGAAGCAGGGAAACACAGCACCGTTAAGACAGAATTTTTTGTCTTTTCTTGAACCAGTCCTGTCTATGGCATTGCAAAGCAGGCACTTAACCTTGTTTTTCACAGTGGCTACTAACAGTCACTGCGTGTGGTCACAGGACAGATGAAAAAGATAATTGTTTAGGACTGCTTTCTGCTCAGAAACCCCCCTGGGAATCACGCAGCTGCAGAGCATCTTATGTGTGCAGCACAGGGCAGCAGGAGCTGCCGAGACAGCGGGGCTGTGAGAGCGTGTGCTTCCCTCTCGTCCTTGTCATCTTCCCATTTTGCTGCTTGCTGTCAGGAAGCATCCACCTCTTCCCGCTCCCTGCCAGACTGGGCGTGCTCCGGCTGCCGGGAGGCAGGCAGGGTAGCCTGGAGCTGTCAGGAGAGGAGGAGTGAGGGGCAGGGACTGCGGACTCAGATCTGTATGCTGATAAAGATCATTTGCCCGCCCATCGGTTTCCTGAGCTGTCCCCGGGGATAGAGTACTGGGCTGATCTAGTAAATGGGATTCGCTGCCTGTGCTCCTGGCCCAGAGAAACACCATTGGAATAAAGGACCAGGGAGACTGCTGCAGTTTTATAGTGTAACTACTTCATCTGGGCCATTGTTATGTCAAAAACTTGTACAAAGATTAGCTAATTAATTTCATTAGCCCTCTGAGCTACAAAGAGAGCTCTTACTCTACAGAGGTCAGGTATCTCAATTTGTCCAGTATAGAACTGTTGTTTCTGCTTTACATCTGAGTCACTCAAGTTGTTACCATTCCTCTGCTATTCTGGTTTAATTACACTGTGGTTTCAGCGGTTCCTTAGTGCAGGATCCAGCAGCAGGGATGGGTGACCACAGCAGCTGACCACATGAATGTGTATTACCTGTGCTGCCTGTGGAGTGTGGCTGTGCCAGCCTGTCTCACCTCTTACACCTTTGCTGCTGTTCTCCAAGGTTTTGAACTCTGCTCTGTTTTTAAATTGCTTCTTTTTGGGGTTCTTGTTTGTATTCAAAATCTTCCCCTGCCTTTACAGCACTCCCATTTCTCCTGCCACATCTGCCTAATTCAGACACATGTTCAGTGTCTCCAGTCCTCCAATCACAGTCCTAACTGGGTGTCTCTCCCCATTCTCCCATGGCCATCTTTTCCCTTTCTGCTCTTACTCACCTGGCTGCTGCTTTAGTCTTCAACCTGCTCTTGAGTCTCATAACTCTCTCCTCTATTCTTTTGCTTCATCCCTCTTTTCACCATGCTGCATCAAATGTCCCTGGATTGTTGTATGGAAACTTTGTCCTGAAGGTCATTTAAAGTGATGGTCTTGGTTGCTCAGGTGTTGCTTTCCAGATGAGGATAGATGAGGGAATATAATCTGAGCATAAATATGTTACATGCACAAGCTAACCAGATTTTCAATGTTTTTTCTTCATTATTTGCAGTGGGATTTTGTTCTTATTATTTTTCAAACTCTTATTTTGTATATTTTCATTCCAAATCCCCATATTTTCTCTCCACATCTGTGAGGTCATGGATCTAAAATTTCATTTATCTGAGAGACACATCAATTTTCAGAGATTTGTGCTATGTTTTGTTCTTATTTTTGCTTTGATTTTGATTTCCATTGGAGCATAATCTATAATATGAGGATTAGCAGCACTGAGCAATAAAAAGTATGTAACAAACTAAACCCTGGCTTTAACTGGGGGTTAATATTTAGATTTAAAAATCACACATTGTTAAAGATCAATGTTTTACCTGTCTGGCAAATGTTTCTTGAGATTAGTCAGACTGAAAAGAGTGTTGAAAGTGATAAGTAGACTTTCTCTGTTTCATGTGGTGTGTTGACTTTTGACATCTCCAGATTCGTACTTGTGCCCACAGTATCTGGTTCCCTCTGACTCACTGGACCAAGCACAGGCCATTGGGCAGGCAGGTTTGTTTTTTTAAGATGTTATTTCTGTATTTACTGTGCAGATAAGGCAACATTTCTCTCTAAAAAATGAAGTCCTCCCTGAACTAAGCATAGAGTTGGAGACAACAGAAAGATGCAGCTACTCAAGGGAAAACTTTCTTATGGAGTTAGTGACCAGAGATGTGAGGAAAAATTAATCAGGAAGGCACAGGGCTGCTGTTCACAGAAGTGATGTGGACAAGAGGAACAAGCCTTGTCCGCTCTCTGGAGATCTCTGATGTTTGCCTTGGCAAAGTGCCTGCTTCTCCCCACCTCTGATGTCAACATGAGCAGGTATAAATGAGAGGGCAAGGAGAAGGAAAAAGATTGGAGAACAATAACTGCTGCTGGTGTTTGTACATTCTGAAGATTTCTGGATGTAAATATGCACCTGTTCAATGACTGTCACTTTTAAACACTTTAGAGAAGGTACAAAGTAGGCCCAGAGCTTGAGTTTGCTGCAGATTTTCAGAAGTTTAGCTTTGTTCTGCATTTTTTTTATTGCCCCAAGCACCTGTGGTCTCTGTTTCCATGGCATTTGGCAATTTCATCTGTGTTGCCAGAGCCATAGCAGAAGAGCAAGAGACAGAAGCTGACGGAAGCACTAAAGTTTTCACTCAGGTAAAATAATGAAAAAAATTATTATTATTAATAATAATATATATTATTTTATTATGATTATGATAATTATCTGCCAGCTTCAACATCTTTAGCTTTTGGAACTAAACTGGTACCAGATTGCTGTGCTCATCTGTACTGCAGGCAGGACCTGGCTCCATCTGACAACCCATCCCCTTCAGGAGAGGAATGAGGGGAGATGAGCACATGAAGGCATTGGAATTGTCCTTGTGGATCAGCCCCCTTGGTCTGTAGCCCATTACTAATGGTGACTTCAAGGAAAGGTGCAGGAATGCCCAGGCTGCACAAGTGGGCAGCACTGCCTATGGAGATCTCCTCTTCTTCCCTCCCAGAAACAGGAGGGTTTCTTGGGAATGTTCTTATTATTCACAGAAATGCCTTATCCTTTCCAGTTTCTTCACGATCTCTTGTTCTCAGGACCACATGAGAGTGGTTTACACAGCTGTGTTTTGTGAAGTGTAAAAAGGCATTTTTAAATAATTTTCATCTTCTTGCCTCTCACTTTCTTCCCAAATGCCTCTTTCTTGTGTCAGAAAATATGTACAGAACAATACATTTTCTTTGTCACTTACTCTTTTTAAACCTCCCTACTACACTTGTCCCAATTTTTTTTTCAGCTGCTCTTCATAATTTTTGAGTGCTGCAGAGATTTAGACCAAATTGAAACTAAGTCAGCTATCTCTCTCCTGTACCACTGCCAGCAGAGTACATGCAACCTCAATTTTTGAAGAGAGAAGGGACTCTCCAAGGGGCATTTCAAAAAGCCAAATAAGTTAAAGGTGGCACTCCTTTAATCATAATTTTGAGGACACACTCCAGTAAGTTGGGGGCTTGGCTTACAGAAGTTATGATATTTTGTGGCTACTATACCATGATCACCAGAGCACACCTAAGGCTAAGTGAGCAGAACCAGGCGTATTTTAATGTTACACACATGAGAAAAAAATATCCAATTTCCTTTGTAGTTGTGAAGGTCAGTGACAGGAGAGTTTGCCAGGTGCTCTGCTTAAAAATATCTCTCAAATTTGTTTCTGCTCCTGAGTGCTTTGGTGACCAATTTTTGCCTCAAGAGTCGCTTGGGGATGCTAGGCTGTGATTCTGTTAGAGTGGAAACACTTCCCTTCTGGCCTATGCTGAGATGGGAGGGAAGAGAGTGGCAGGCAGCATATTGCAAAATATGCATTTAGTTGGTCTTAGCCCATGCAAGAGACCCTTGAATAAAAGAAGACCTCTCTCCAATAGGTTGAATTCAACACATGAGCTAGAGAGGGCACACACATAGAGATGCCAAAAGTCTGTGGTCCTGTCTTGGGCACAGAGTGCTGTCCCAGTGCCCTGTGAGCCTGCAGCACCGTGGTTTGCCCTCAGCTCTGCTGTGTGCCTGCTGGGGTGACTGCAAGCACAAGGTACCTGAACAAGGCACTTGCCGTTAAACACCAGCTCTTGGCTATGAATAGAAGTGAAGCACCCCACCTTAGTCTTAGGTGGGAGTAGTAAACTCTCCTGCTCAGAAAGCAGCTTTAGTTAAGTGGAGATTTTCTTGTGCTGTGTACCACAACCTCCATTTCACCAGAATGTATTTCCCTTCTCTGTCTTAAAGGTTCTTCATCATTAAGGAAAGCTTTCTGTTGTACTATGCTGAGAGCGAGAAGAAGAGTTTTGAAAGCAATAAATACTTCAATATCCATCCCAAGGTGAGCAGTGTTTGCACAAGGAGGGAGTTATTCTGTTTCTAGCATTCCCTCCCCCTTCTTCCATGGGCCCAGCAAGTGATGAAGAGGTAAGTCAGAGTAAGTCCCAGACATCTCATGGGCCCAGGGAAGCCTCAAAAGAGAGAGAATCATGTTAGTACCTTTTAAGGATATTAAATGATTCAGCAGGCACATGACTTTTTTTTTTTTTT
>VXBB01024405.1:650826-692993 GCA_013399915.1 Illadopsis cleaveri
TTTTTTTTTTAACCTGATAGTGGATATATTCCCTTGTTTTCATGATCTAGTCAACTAATCTTGTGACTATAAAAATACTGTTGGCAAAGCCAGTGGTGGGGCTAAGAACCCTGTTTGCCTCTTGTTCCTAACCTGTACTTGCCCCTGTCAGCAGCTGATATCCCACCTGCCCTCAGTGCAGAGTGGCCTCTGTAGCTCTGCTGCCTGGAGCTCCACAACGAGACCCTGTGCTCTGACCCTGCTTTTGTCCTCTGTAGTCACTGGAGGCTGATGTAGCACTGGAGGCTGATGAGCTTCCAAAGGTGCTGATTTCACCCATCACCACATAGCACATGTGGGGTTTTGACTGCTGTCAATGACTGCAATGAATGCACAGCCTCTCTCATGATAGACACCACACTGAATCTGCAATGTTTGCCTCTATTGGGAGTTCACTTTCTCCTTAATGAAACAGTTTCTGCTTCCATGTTCTAGCGAACAGTTTTCCCTCTGTGCTGAAGGCAGGACTGCTGTCTTTACCCCCTTCCAGATACTGGCTGAGGTTTTCCTGGTGGTAATGAGAGTCCCTCTGCTTTTCAGGGATTGCCCCTCCTTGCCAAGGCAGGGCAGGGGCAAACAAAGTGACTGAGGGTGGAAGTTCAGTTCCTAGTTAGTTCATAGTTACACTTGATTTTTCTGACTAATTAGAGTGTTATGGTTTATCTCCAGGGTGTCATACCCCTGGGAGGCTGCATTGTAGAGCCCAAAGAAGAGGCCAACATGCCTTATGCCATAAAAATCTCTCATGAAGACTTCCATGTAAGTAGATTTCTTTTCTTCTAAAATGCTCCAAACACCACAGAACAGGTTAATGCTGATGAGCAGAGCTGTATTGGCAGTCTTTTCCCTCCCCACCAAGGTATGCCTACCCTCTCTGGACAGACTACCCTGAAAGGAAGAGTGGCTTAGCATCCCAAGTCCCTTCAAGGCTTTGCTGCTGCTGCTTTGACAACCAACAGGGAAACTTGCACTTTCTGACACCAGGTTTTATGATACAATGTCCTGGTTTACGACAAATTAGGNTGGAGGGGGCTGCAGCTGTTAGGCATGACAATATAGAACACAGGGACAAAGCTGCACAATTGGGATAGGAGGCACCGTCAACCCAGGACATACTAGCAGACCAGTAGACAGATTCTCAAGAACCCTAGAGCTCATGTTGCCCTATCAGTATTATTCCTACTGTGACTGCTGTGTGCACACTTCCCAATGTGTGGTAGGCCTAGGTCATATTTGCTCCCGTGTGATGCCTCTTGTGGAGGTGGAAGACTGTGATGGGCTCTCCTCCCACCACAGCTGTGTCCAGTTCATGCCATGAGTGCACAGAAGTGCGTAAGGCACCAGCCTCTCTAATCTGGGTTTTTTTCCCCTCCCCTCCCCTCTTCCAGGGTAACATTGTTCTAGCAGCCGAATCAGAGTTTGAGCAGGCTCAGTGGCTGGAGATGCTGCAGGAGTCTGGAAAAGTGTAAGCTTCTTTCTATTCCTTATTTGCTTTGATCTGCTCTGTAGGTGTGTAAAGGATAAAGAGGAAGAAGCCTGACTAGAAGGGCTATGGGGAGTCAGACAAGCTCTTCAAAAAGAGTGAGAGTTTCACTTGCCTCCTGGACCCATCCTTTCTCTAAAGGGGAGTGTTCTATAATTGATGCAAAGCTTCCCACCTTGTTGTCAGTGTGTGTGCAGTGTGGCTGTCTGCTCACCACCCCAGGCTGTCATCTGCCAAATGCTGATACACTGAGTTCCATCTGCTCTCCTTCTCTTGTGCCTCAGAGAGGTGGGACCCGGGTTTGAAAGGGAGCCCTCCTGGTCCATTTGGTGTGGAAAGCAAGGTTTGCAGGCTTGACAGAAGTGGGGGTCAGACAACCTCTCCATATGAATTTGGGATAAAGTAAGAGGAGAACAGGCAAGACATGAAGCTAGTGAGCAGCTGCCCATGTGGCTCTACATCCTGCTACGAGCAGGGACCTCACCAGCACAGTACTGATCAATAACAGTAATTGTGGTGCAGTTCTGTGTCCGTGGGTGTGCATTCCTTCTGCCCAGACCTGTGGGTGTTCAGGTCATCCAGCAGCAGGATTTGGCCTCTCAAAAGTGTTTAATTGTGAAATGTGGAGGCAGCCTAAATCTCAGGAGAGGCTGTGTTAGCAAAGCATTTCCAGCCCACCTGCAGGGGTGAGGGGGTTTGATTGCTGTATGCCTTCAGTACTGGTTCACACACTGCTGAGAATGCTGGACAGAGATTTGCAGTTTGTTGGCCTTCAGCTCTGCAATCCCCCAGCACCAGGGAGCCTGACAGTGCAATGAGCAGCTGTCCTGCAAAACCAGAGCAGGCTTCTTCTAAATCTCAGCAGATGCAGGAAGAGATAACACTGAAACAGGGATTTGACTTTCCCAAATGAGATATAGAAACTTCCTGGGTGTGTAGGCTGTGAGGCTTAAAGCAATGAGCATTTTGCTCTGCCCTTCCTGGCTGCATTGCAACATGTGTGGTCTCTTGTCACTGTAGGAACAAAAGCTGTTTAACTTGTAATACCAGTGTGTGCATGTATGTGTACATGCTAAGGCAACATCTCAGTTAATTTCAAAGTTGTGAGGTTCAAAATGTCAATTTGTAATTAATGGGGAACCTAATGTTATGGTGGATCAGCCCAAGCCAAGCTCTGTGCTGCCACAGTGTGCTTGGCTTTGGTGCTGGGGAAGCTGTTACCTCCATGGTAGTGTTTGAACTGCAACACAAAGCTGTCCATTGAAGTTTCATGGGAGCAGGAGTCCCATGGGACACAGGACACAAGGCCTGCCACCCACTTGGCATGAGCAGCCTTGGCCACTGGAGGGGGGAAGTGACAGACACAGAATTAAATCTTGAGCAATTTGGAGGTTTTTATTGAATAGCACAGGTCTGCACTTGCCTGTGCCAATGTTAAGATCAACTATTTCCAACGGCAACAATTTGGGACCAAGTTCATCTTTCAGGTGTGTATGGGAGGGAAGAAGGAAGGCAGCACAACTCAGGAGGAGTATGCTCAAGTAAGCCCTGCATTGCTGCATTTGTCTCAGAGCCAGTCTTTTCTCTAGTCCATGCTCTAATATTCCAGCAGTAGCATTTAAAGCAGAAGCTAGAAGTGGCTGCTATCATACAGCAGACCATCTAGCTGAAAATCCCCCTGAGGCACCTTTCCTCCCCTCTCTGCTTCTGTTGCTGCATCAGAGAGTGGTGCAGCTCCGGTGCCAGTCTCATCAGTGCTGGTGCTAGCCTGCATGTGCGGAAAAGCACAGATTATGTGATTTAACAGGGTCATGTTGGGAGCTAAACAGCAGTCTGAAAGGCCAACATGGACCAATAAATTGATCTGCAGTGAATAGAAAAGCCAAAAGAATACACTTGAATTATTCTAGGCAATCTGTTAAAATGTTCTTGTATTCCTAGATGAAGACTGTATTGCCAGTGGCACTGCAGCACTTAGCTGGGATCATCCTGCTGGTTTTGTTATTATTTAAAGCTGACCAAAAAACCAAACCAAACCAACCAAACAAACAAACAAAAAAACCTAACAAAAAACCAAAACCCCAGAAACAACCTAAAAAAAAAGTCCAACCCCAAAACAAACTCCATAGACTGAAATATGGAAATAGGCAAGGGAGGAAAAACAAATCCAGGCTGGGAAGTATCCTCTGTCCTTTGTTTCAATTTTGTCCACTCCCCCTTTCCATCTGGGGTGGGTCGTGTGTGTGTCTGCAGTAATGGTTATTGCCTCCACCACAGTCTGTTCCATTATCCCTTCAGTTCTTCCCTCCTTTCCAAGCCTCCTGCTCTGATAGGGAAATGACTTCTTCAGTGTGGAGGGGAACTGATGGGCTCCCCATGCTTCCAAATTGTTGTGGCTTGGATTTACCACACTTGCCAGATTATGAAAGCTTTTTGGAAATACACAAAGCCCTGACTCCCAGACTGCCACACTCTCTTCCTACCCAGAGAGGCTCTGCTGCTGCTAGTGGGGGAGAAGGGCACACATAACCTCTCTGTCCACAGCATCCTTCCCTGAACTGGTAGAAAATAAACTTGGTGGGTAATGCAGGAGAAAAAAAGTAACATAGTACTTAAGTCCTGTGGACTATAAAGTGCTACGTGTCTCCAAAAATTGGCTGTGGGTGCTCCCAAGAAAGGTAAAATGCAGACAAAGCTAAGGAGACATTCCCAGTGCTGCAGAAGAACTGCAACAGACAGTGACTAAGATGGATATGGGATAGAGATTCTCTACAGCTTTGGGGTTGGCGTTTTTTTCAGGCAGGGGCTTTCTACTCGTCCCATGAGCCTTCCTGGCACTGTGCCTTCCAATACTTTAAGGAACGTAGCTTTTTCTGCTGAAAACTCACTTGGCAAGAAATACAGAGTAAAAGAAGCCCTTGCTTGCCCCTCACCTGAAGTCATAGCCTGGTACCTCCCTGTAGCTGTGGTTACACTGGCACTGGTTCCAGCAGATGAAGGAATAAAAGCTAAAATGCTACACAGTGATACCAGTGCATTTTCTAAGTCACACAGCAGTGAGTGTAGTAACCTTTGAGTAACAGACAGGGAAATGTCTTGTTAGTCTGGAGAAGGGAGGGAGCCCTGAAAAGGTGAATCTATAAACAGACACCTTAAACACTGCAAATGTTTTGAAACCCTCCATGCAATCATATGATAAACTCTGTCATTCCCCCCACTCCCATCTTGACCTGTTTGCTTCTCTGGGATCAGATTCGTCCTGTAGCAGGGAATATTAGTGAGAAAACACATTCACACCCACATGTTCTCACTCCAGATGAAGATGTCTACCTGTGGGCAAAACAGCACCTTTTAAATTAGCATTCTAATTTCCTCTCTGCTTTAGAGATAGCCTCGTTAGCTGACAAGAAACACACATATCTGCAAAGAGTTTGGGCTGCTGGAGCTGTGAGCTGCCTGGTCCCTGGGGTGGTGTGTGTTTAGTTTATTCGTCTGGCTTTTATAAGAGACAAAGTACGGCTTGCCTTGAAATAAGAGGTTGCCAAATTAACAGTTTCCAAAAAGCTACAATTTCAAATTGTTCACAAAGAGGCCTTTAGAGATATTTAATATTTATAAAATCCCTTAGAATTTAACAAAGATGAGAGAATTTCTGGGCAACAATTGCTCTTTCTGTATGCACATCTATATAAACAGATTGCAATCAATCTTATGTATGTTTTAATGTTATGCATTTTATATGTGTAGATTTTTTCTAATGAAACATGAATAGAAGTGAGTAGCAAACTCCATTTCTGGTTCTATTTTTGGTTTTGTGTGTCCTTGCCCTTGGTGTTTAATATCTGTATTAAAGCCTAGCCTGTCTGTCAACTTAATCAGTAATGGGTATCTGCTCCACAGGCCCTTTTTTCAGCTTTGCTTCATGAAGTGTTTAAGAGACCTTGAGATCCTCTGGCCAGTGGTCCTACAATAACACAAGGTGCTCTTTGAATATGCCTGCTTCCTTTAAAGTTTCCTACTTGCCAGCATCTTGTCTGGCTTTTATCTCTGCTTCTCCATTGTCAGGAAAAAGCACTTGACTCACAGTGTAGGGCCAGACACCAAGTCCTAGTGGCTTACAGCTTTAGCAGAGGAGGGATTGATTGGTTCCAGGATGGATGATGGATACCAGAAAGACTGAAGGTAAAGGCCATAGGAAGGATTCAATAAGTGGTTGAAGTCTGAGGGGGAAGAGTGACTCCAACAGCAAAATATTGTAAAGGCTGCAGAAGACAATGTTGCTGGCTGTGGGACGTTACTAAAGTTAAAAGCTGAAATCTGGTTCTAAAGTCTGTCATTTAAAGGGTTCTAGGTACGTCCTGTTGCAGTTGGAGGCTGTGGATGTGCTGGATTGGTCTGGAGAGTCCTCAAAATTAAGCTCAATATAGAACTCTCCAAAGCACTGGAAAAAACATTTGAATAACTGTGAGGTGTTTACATACAGCCCACATATTAAAAAAAAAAATATAAAATTACTGAATGCCAGGGAAATTTCTCCAATTCTTTTGTGGAGAAAACTTTTAGAGAATCATGGTCCCAACTGATGAGAGTCTGTATGTTTGAATTCCTTGGTAGTTTGCTAGGGTGAGTCCTCTGTCCTAGTCCGTGGGACCCTTAGCTCTCTTATGTTGCCTCCTTTGTGTCTGCTTTCCCTAGGACCTGGAAGAATGCCCAACTGGGAGAAGCCATGATCGAGAGCCTGGAAGCTCAAGGACTGCAGCTGGCCAAGGAGAAACAGGAATATTTAGGTAGGAAACTCTTACTCTGAAAAGCCGTAAAGGCCAAAATAGTAATTTTGCTTTTCCTGGAGTTGTCAGTGTGGTCAAGGTAAGCAGCTATAGGTTTTCTTTGGATGAAGCTTTTGAGTAGTCAGCAGCTGAAATTCAGGTCTGAAGGGAGTCAAAACATGCAAAAGTTAAGGTGGGATCTGGACATCTGTGTGGAGTGTGAAGGAGGAATGTGCTTTGCCCAGCATGCTGCAGTCCTCCATGGCTCATGTGTACAAACATTTGCCACCCCTGGGAAGTTGGATGTGCTGGTTTCAGCTGCTCACGGGCAAACGGACAATAGCTTTGTCTCCCTGAATCAGACAGGACTGATACTTCTGAGGTTGGTCACACCTTTTCATACATGAGTTTTCTTCACCTAGCTGGTGGGGTTTTTTTGACTTACTCTACTTGATCTTTGTGTTTGCTCACACTGTTCATATTCGAAGTGGGAGCATTACATGGGCTTGTTTGGGCTATCTAATGGCAGTGGCTAATTTGTCAGTGCTCTCTCTGTAGACAGTGGAGAAGGAACAGTTGCTCCAGAAGAATGTAAAATAATTTAGGTATGAAGAGAGGTAGATTATGTAATCCAATCCCCTATTTAGGAATCAGCTTCTGGATGGCCTGGTACCTTGGATGCTCTGACTGCCTTGGGAGGTCCAGTTATCTCTTCTCCTCATTGCTATAGGAAGAGCCAAGGAAGAGTAGCCCTTTTAACCCAGATGCCCCCTAAGTTACAGCATTCCCCAGATCTAAGAGACCTTCTGACCTGGGGGCCATGGGTCACTTGTCTGGAGAGTTATCTGCTTTAAATAAGGTAGCAGAAATTTGGGTGCTTCAGGTTGGTGATGCCTTGAGCAGGGGCTCATGGTATCTACTCCTAATTGTCAAGCCATTGGAGGAATATTAAGGAGGTTTTTGCATTTCTGCATCCATGCTGGTCAGGGCTAATCTCAGGGCATGGTCTCACATGTAACAGTGATCATAACCCAAGTATCAAGGCATGTTTATTGTGCCCACCCAAGCACCTGTCACACGTGTGAGGTGATGGCTCATACGTGAGGCAGGCAGGGAGAAGTAGTTCCACACCTGACAAAGGAATAACAGGGGGTGCTGAGAGGAAAAAGATGCTGAGAGGAAGACCTGAAGGGACAGAAACAGGAGGAAAACTAGAGACAGGAAAGTTTCATCAAAATATTATTTTGCAACCACCAGAGAAAAATTAAAGGCCTTGAAAGACTAAAGAGGTCTTTAGTATGATAAAAGAAAAGGTGGTGGAGGAATAGAGGAATACACATTGTGTGGCAAACAGGAGATATTTGGAATATAAAATATATATTTCACTGGGTTCTTTGGTCCATTACAAGAACATTCAGATCTGGTCATTGTCACAGTTGGTTACTTTCTTTTGACAGGAACTATCTATTCCTGTATAAGTGCTACAGCTTCTGCCTCATTAGCCTTACCTTCAATGATCTGTGTCCATCCTGTAGTCAAGCTTTGAGGTCAGGCACTGTTCCTGGAAGCGGGTCAAGGTTCTCTGGAGTAGCACTGCTCTGAGGAATTTCTTGAATCCACACTGAGTTACCTTCCACCCAGGTGGGATTCAGGTTTCACTGTCGGACATGAACTTTACAGAAGCCCATCAAGTCCCACGCGTGAGCCCCTCAGGAGAGGCAGAAGAGTGAAGGTGGGAGAGCCTCTGTGTAATTACAGTGCATCTATGCTGGGTTCTGGCCAGGAGGAAGGGGGAGAGAGTGGGAAAGAAAGGCAGCAGTGGTGCTCAGCAGAGCTTTGGTAATGTAACACTATTTCTCTGGCACCAGGAGCCCTGCTCTGGGCTGGAGGTAGAGGTCTGCATTCCTCCTAGAAGAAGCAACCCTGCCAGCAAGAGTAACCTTGTCAGGTCCTCAGTACCAGGGAAACCAGCAACACCTCACTCACCTGACATGAGGAAGATAGAAGTGCTACAGCCAATCTGCCCCTGCTTCTGTGGCAGATATGAGAGCTAAACCCAAGGCTTGACCATGAGGAGCATTTCTGTCTGGGCTCTTGTAAGCGTGTCTAAGAGCTGCCTGAGGCAGAGCCTCTGAGCTTGGAGCTAGCACAGCATAGGTGCACCAGGCTGCAGGGTGAGGACCAGAGCACAGCCTCTGCTGGGCATATCTTCAGTGGACTAGGGCAGCTGATGCTGAGGGGAACTGCTCTGTACAGCAGAAGTTTTGTGGCTAAGTTAGGGATTGATTTCTGGGCTTGCCTGGGACATCCCAAGGTGACAACAGGGAGCTGGCAGTACTGCCCAGAGGGCTAAGGAGAGGATAATGGGCTAGGCAGGTGAGGATGGGGTACTGAGCTGCAGGAAAACTGACTGCTGATACAGGTTGTGTTATCCTCTGCACTCACTTGACCATTCTGTGCCTTGCTCCTTATCTGTGAAGCAGAGATAAAAACATTTTCCTGACTCAGCTAGAGGATAGTGAAGGATGGTTCATTAATGCTCTTTAAGAATATTGAGAGGAAACTTTAGAAGGAGTACAAAGCAATATGCTTGTTTAGTTTATTAAGTTATTTGGCAAAAGGGAAATTATAGAACTTCCCTTTAGTGCCATCTCAGCCTTTGGAGCCTCCCAGAGAGATACACACAAAAGTCAGTGTTTCTTGTTTGTAAACATCCTGAGGATATAAAGTGCTTTTCTCTGTGCTTGGACTTTTTGTGTATGCTTGCAGATAAACTGATGGAAGAGACAGAAGAGCTATGTCTGCAGAGGGAGCAAAAAGAGGTGAGTTTGTCATAAGCCAATTTCCTTCAACTGCCTTGTGGCAGGGCTGAGAGGTTGGGAGAAGGCATGTCAGCATTCAGGGAGTGAGGCTTGTGCAGGCACAAGAGTCTCCTACCAGCCTCTGGGTCCTGTGGATGAAGAGAGGAACAAGACCTGTGCCATGAGATGGGTCATGAAGGTGTATCCCTGCTCCCTTTCCCTGTTACTTTCCATGCAGCAGGCTTGTCATTATGACTCCAGGAGGACTAGGGAGGAAGATCAAATGAAATTCATACTCACTGGATTGAATTACACAATTGTTATTTGGCAGATTCAGGAAGATTGTGGCAATTAAGATCTATCTCCACGGTTAGAAAGCAAGTAAACATTGTTCTAGCATAGGGATACTGTTGTGAGAAACAAGGAGCACAAAAACAATGTGGTTTGTTTTTTGGACACAACAGAGATGGGGAGAATAAAAAATGTTGCACTAGGAAAAAATCGAGAGCATCCCCTTAGATGTGACTATTATACCTTAATTTACCTTAGAATAGAATGGTTTGGGTTGGAAGGGACCTTAAAGATCATCTCATTCCAACCCCCCTGCCATGGTCAGGGAGGGACATCTTCCACTAGGCCAGGTTGCTTTATCAAGTTTATAATTGCTTTTCAAACTATTCCTAACTTATAATTGCTTAATATAATAAAAGTAGCACAGCCCCATATTTACTGATCCGAATCTGCACTAATTTTTATAGCACCATCACAAAGCCATGGCAAGATAGCTGTGCAAATAGATTGTCCTATTGCACTGTTGGAAAGTCTGCATGGATATGGACCACCGTGTCACAACTTTGCAAAGTGCCTCATGGTCTTTTCCAGTTAATCCAAAATGACTGTTCCCTCTCCTTAGGGAAAGATGGCAGTGCTGACCTAGGCCTGTGTATTTCTTGCATACATTTCTGGATTTTTGGATTTCATAAAATCCAAAAGTGGCTTGGACACTTGCTTAGAACTAAGTTCCTTTTGCCTTTGCAGGGAGATATCTCCTCTGGTCAGGTAGCCTGCTACACAGCCCACAGCCACAGGGAGGGAAATGACCTTGTCTGAAGATCTTGGAACAAATCTCTGCCCTTCCAAAGCCATGCACAGTAACTCCATTGCCCACAAAGAGCAGATGGGGCTGAGTTATTCCGAAGGAGTTTGGTGCTGTGAAGGATTGAAGACAGAGCTCACTGAACTATGATTTGATCCTCTGGGAGCCTGAAGGTTTCAGAGCAGTATGTTGGGAAAGCAGCTTGAGCTGTGTACCTGCACCATGGAGCAAAAGTCTTATTATGAATTTATCCAGTGCCAGCACTGTTCTGTGACTGGCATGGGCCTGTAGCAGGAGTTCTGCACAGCAGCTGTGGCTGCAAGGGGACCTGACCAGGAAAGGGACTCTTGCTGAATTTTGTTCCTGTCTTTCTCCATCAGCAGTAGGTCTTAGTTTAACTGCTTCCTCTAGAGTAGGGGAAGAGACTGTTTCACTATATGAAGGACAGCTAGTGGTATTTGGTGCTGTCTAAGCATGATTTTATCAGCACAAAGATAGTGACAGGCTGAACTGTGCAAAGCTGTAACTGAATCGTTTGTTCTTTCCTGCCCCAATAGGGGGGAGAAGAAAGGCTGAGCTGGCTTTTCTGAAGGCCACGCTTCAGGCACAGAAATTCTGGGGCTGCTGCATTCTGAGGCTGTCTGGCTTTTCTGTATCTGCATGTGTGGGTGCCTGAAAATGGTACATACAAGTGAGTCCAGCATTACCAGGGAATTTTGGACCTTCTGTATATATGTGGCTGAGCTGACCTGTGCAGGGAGCATGTCTGAGATTTCCAAGTGCTTGGTAACCTGACTGGGACTTCTGGATGTCTGAAAAACCAACCTCAAATCCTTCTAATTGCCCCTGGACAAAAGCATGGTGGAATCAGATACCCTGTAACTCTACAGAGCTTGGGATAAATTACATGTTGGAAGTCCCAGGTGTTGTTAACAGGGAGTTAGCCTCTCCTAACTGTGTTGTCAGAGTACAATCCTGTCTTCTCTTTTGGGGCAGGAGCTTGAGCGTCTGAACCAGATCCTGGAAGCAGAGAAGCAGCGTTTTGAAGAGGTGGTGCGGGAGCTGCGGCTGGAGCAGGAGGAGATCAGACGGTACGGCAGCAGGGCAGGGAAAGGACACAGCTCCCACACTGGGCAAAAGTACCACTGTGGTGGGGAATCAGAGCAGTCTGTAAAATCCACCTATTTTGTGCTGGTAGGAAGGAGATGCTACATTGACCAAAACAGGAATGGTTGTGGGCTCTTTATCTGCATTTGCTATTGCATGTGACCAATAGAATACAGCTTACTTTCATTTTGCGCTCAAGCCTCCAGCAATTTAATTTCAAAATGCTGGGACACAAGCAACCCCCAGATTAGTTGGGGTGGCGTGGCAATGGACAGATCCAAGAGAAGGTGTCAGAGAGCAATTAGTGCAACTGACTGAGTAGCTACGTGGGGTCCAGACACCTGGATCTGGTTTTCCACCATCAGCTGAATGACAATGGATGTATGATGATGTTGCCTTACCAAGATTTGCCATTTTTGAAGTTAACTATGCAAAATATGAGTAGCAAATTTACTTAGAAATAGAAAGATCCAAGTGCTTTGCTCCGAGTGTTGAAAGGGCATTTTTTGCTATTGCTCTCTTTTTTATTTTTCTTTTTTTCTCCCTAAGTAGCGTCTCAGAAAAGCCAGTGTGACTTTGCAAACCATTTTTGTTCTCATAGGCTCTGCTCAGATGTGACTGCCCTGTCTGAGCTCTTTCAGTTGCAACCATGGCTCTGCCCTTGCTGGAGAAGCACAATAACTGTTGGGTCGGGCTTGATGATGATGATGAGGCACAGTGCCGTTCCTGAACACCTGTAGTGTGTCCAAGGCAGGATGTGAGGCTTCCCAGCAAACTCCTGGCTCTCCAGGAATGGCTATGTCAACCGATGGTTGCAGGTCCTGCCCCAGGAGACCCACAGCCCGCACAGCCTGGGCGTGGTCTGTGGGGATATTGTTCCCCTGCAATAGCTGTCACCCTTTTTTCTTCTTTAGGGAGCTGGAGCTCACAGCCCGCTCCCTTAAAGGAGTGGAGGAAGAAAAGAAAGAGTTGCGAAGCCTGACACAGTCCTTACAGAACACCCTAGAGGTGAGTGACCAGTCCTCCCCTCTGAGTGACAGAATTTTGGCCTGAAAGCAATGCTGCCCCATGGAATGGATCCAACATCTGCTAATGCCAGAGTTGAAGTGCTGTACAGATGAACAAGTTCATTTGGTAGCTGATATGAACATCAAAATCCCCTGCAGAAAAGGATGAGAAATGACACAGAGCACAACTGAACCAAGTTTTTTTTCACCAGTAACAGGTGATTTGGTGGTAGGACCACCTAATAACCATAATAAGTTGTAGTTTAGGAAGGAGAGAATTTTCACCAGATGGACAGGCAGTCAGTCAGAGAGGCTGAGGAACCTTCATTGTGGACTGTTTTCGACTGTAAACAGCCACAGCTGACCATATCCTGCTGTGCTTACAGACTGGCTCTGAACAGCAGGCTGCACAAGAGCCTACTGGAAGGTCCCTCCCAGCCAACATGACTGTAAGTCTGTGATGAGGATTTTTTTTTTAACTGCACCTCCCTACCTTCTGGTGGAATTTCAAGCAGCAGAGGGGCATTCTTTTTTCACAGAAGGAAGCATGATTCCCAAGGAAATGGAATCTAGGAAACAGCCTTGATGTATTAAAATCATTCCTTACTGATGGATTTGTGGAAATGTCTTTTCTAAATCTATATTGTTTGTGAAATTTCCACACAGTTGGCATTCTGAAGCTGCAAGGTCATCTTTTTAATGTTTCTGTCAGATCCTGCAAGTTTGTCCAAAAATCTGTTCCTTTGAGCTCTTTTCCTTGCCTGCAATTATGAAAAAAAGCACTGAAAAGCTATGGAAGTATCATTCCTGCCCTGATTGCACACTGAACACTTTAGAGGCAAACAACGTGATGTGTTCTATTGCCCACAGTTAGAAGTACCACAGAGGGGCTGCCTCCAGTTCCCACTAAGGAGCAAGCAGAGCAGGAAAGGCAGGGAAACTGCCTGCATCTGTGATGCACCAGGGAAGCCCAAGGTTCCAGTCCCTGAGCTGTGTCCTTACCAGCATATCCCATCAAAGGACCCTGCTGGTTCACCCCTTCATAGCGAGAGCTATGGTGGACACTTGCTCCCCATGAAGCAGGTATGAAATGAAACCCAAATTTTGTTATTCCTGTGTTTAACCTGTGAGGCATGTGGATGTAAGGATGGAGGCACTTAGTAAGGAAGAACTAGGCAGGAACAGGAGCAGAAATGTTAGACTTGGCTGATACTCACAATCTCTGTCCTTCTTCAAGGAGCTCTCCCTGGAAAAACAACAAATGTTGGAGATGCTGGAAGAAAATGAGAGCCAAGTCCCACCTCCAACCAGCCCCAGCAAGGAGGAAAGCCCCATCTGGGGACTGCACTGCAGCCTGCGACAGATTGAAGAGAAGATGCAGCAACTGCTGCAGGAGAAACTTCTAGCAGAGAAAAGGTGAAGTGGGGAAAGAGGACACTTCTGCTCAGGCATAGTGGTGCCAAATGATGTGACTGGCTGCTGACTTGCTTTTTGATTGCCAGCACCAGACAAGTCTGGAAGCTTGTATGGTTCCAATGGCAGGAGTTGGGGTTACAAATCCTTCAAAGGAGACAGAGTGAGGCAGGGCAGCTGAACTTGCTCCCAGTTGGGCCTGCTCCTTTCAAACCAGGACTTGGACATGTGAAGGTGTTCATGGCCTGTCCATAAGGAGTGTTTGGTGCTCCTGGGCCTCATCTGGGAGTTGAGAATGTTCCATTCAAGAACTGCCCACCTGGCATTCTGCAGCAATGCCTGTGTTATTGGAATGGAGCACACAGTGCTTCTGTTAGCATCTCTTTGCTCTGGGCAGTCAGGTAGTTGAGCATGCTCCATCATGAGCTCCTTTCCTTCCTGTGAGTTGTGTTGGGGTGGGAATGGTCATCTTTCTTTGCTGTGCCATGCACCAGGATGAAGGAGAATGAGGAGCGGTCTCGAGCACTGGAGGAGGAGCGGGAGTTTTACTCTTCCCAGTCGCAAGCGCTGCAGAACTCGCTCTCGGAGCTGACTGCAGAGAAACAGCAGGCAGAGAGAGACCTCAAGGTATCCCCTGCATATATCACATGTTACTGTCCCTGGGCTCAGAGTGCTTCCATTTTCTCTTTCAGTTCATTCCCTATCAAGCCAAACTCTTGGTTTTATTTAGTTTTCACGTTGTGGCCATAAATCTTCATTAGCTGTGCTTCATATTGCCAACTGTATCCTGGCCTGCATCCAAAGCAGGGTAGCAGGTGAGGTGAGGCAGGTGATTCTGTCCCTCTGCTCCACTCTGGTGAGACCCCACCTGCACTGCTGCATCCAGCTCTGAAAGGACATTGACCTGCTGGAGTGAGCCCAGAGGAGGACCACCAAGGTGCTTGGAGGGCTGGAGCATCTCTCCTGTGAGGACAGGCTGAGAGAGTTGGGGCTGTTTGGCCTAGGGAAGAGAAGGCTCTGAGAATGAAATCTTATAGCACTTCTAGTGCCTAAAGGTGTCTACAAGAGAGCTGGAGAGGGAATTTTTACAAGGACATGTAGTGATAGGACAGGTGAGATTGGCTTCAAACTGAAAGAGGAAAGGTTTAGATTAGGTATCAGAAAGAAATTCTTTACTGTGAGGGTGGTGAAGCATTGAAACAAGTTGCTCAGAGAAGTTGTGGATATTCCATCCCTGGAAGTGTTCAGGACTGGGTTGGATGGAGCTCTGAGAAACCTGGTCTAGTGAAAATTATCCCTTCCCATGGCCAAGGGGTTGGAATGAGATGTTCTTTAAGGTCTCTTCCTACCCAAAACACTATGATATCATGGTAACACATGAAATTACCATCTTATATCTATGCAGTACCCTCATTCGTAACAGAAAATACGAAATACAGAAAATTAATCTATGCAAAGGTAACTGGACAAAGTATGGTATTTTATTTAAATCTACATAATGTAAAGGTTATGTTAATAATTGGCTGTTTGACACTCAATCTCCTTATACAAATAGTTTGTCCAAAAAAAAACAAGCCCTGAGATATTATTTTTCCTGCACCTCCAATATTTTCTCATCTTGTAACCTACATGGCCAGACTAAAGCTAAGTTGACCTAAGCTGTGTAGTCTTTCTCATTTGCTAAACTAGTACTGTATTTCTAACTTCTCTTGTGTTTTGTTTCTGAAACTAAGCCTTGTGCATCCCTTTGTGGGAGTTGTCTGCCTTTATCTCAGTCTGTCTCAGCTGGATTGATGTCCTTCTGTTCCTGCTCAGTTGCAAGTACTTGCTTTAGCACAAATTAATGTGTGAAAATACCATATCTGATTCCATATGGTTTATGCAATGGGAGGAAAACTGTGAAAAATGAAGTCAGAGTAAAGGAGAATTAATATAATAGTCTGGACTTCAGATTCTGTCTGAAGACATGAGAAAAAACTTTATGTTGCCTTACAATATTTCTAAGGATTTCCATCACTGTTGTCTTTTCATTTTCATCTATGGCAAGTCCCTCACAGACCTTGTGAGTTACCAGGATGTTTATTGAGAAACAAGCTGTTTTTCAGCAATTCTTATTTTCTTCCTCAGGCTGAAGTGAAGGTACGCATGGATCTGGAGAAGAGACTGAGAGAAGCTGAGGAAGCGCTGCAGAGCTTGGAGCAAGGCTTAAACTCTCTGAATTGCAACAAGGAGAAAGAGAAGAAGATGAAAGCAGATGTCAGTAACTTGAGAAGTAAGTTAGTCATCCAGCCTCTCTACTGATGAACAAACTTAAGAGAGGAAATTTCTACCTATCTTCCCAGACACAAAAAGAAGGTTTCAAATCAGCAAAGCTGCACATAAATGTGGTCTCCCAGCTTCTTGTACCTCCACCACACCTCCCCTTTGAGGAGCCATAATGTGCTAGGTAGGTAGTTGGGGTTTTGCCCTCAAAGGAGCATGAAATTATTCCAGCCTTCTCTGTTGGGTGGAAGGCAAACCTACAGATGACCAAATACTTTCCAAAATGTCAAACAGGGAAGCTATGGCAGAGCTATAAAAACTGACTACTGACTAGGTCTGAGTTATAAGGGATTCTCTGATTCCCCTCAAGGCTTTATTTCTCAGCCTTGGTTACAAGAATATCACCAGCTTAAGGAGGCCCATGGTTGTGTAGCAATGTGCTGGTAGGTGACCCAGAAGGTGAAATTTGGATCTTTACTGAGAGCTGAATCACAGCATCAGCCCAGCACTGCAGTGCACTAGTCAGGTGTAAGACTGATGTTCCTCACAGATTATCCCTGTTTCTTTGCCTTTTTTTGGTTTGTTCAGGTTGGGTCTTTTTGGGTTCTCTTGCGGGGCATTACCCTGGCATTTGGCTTGAGTCAGGCTTGTGAACTGACATTAGCAGCCTTATTTGAGTGAGGCTTGTTTTCCTTGCTCAAGTTATAGTGCAGGGAGAAGCGTTTATGAAGATGCTGTGTCTGTACAGTTAAGGCTTCATTTCAGTGAAGGGTAGATGTACTGGGCCAACACAGAAAAGTCAAAAAGTCCTGTGATATTCTGAGCACTGTTAGGTAAATAGAGATAAATAAATGTATAAATAGATTTATATCTATTCACATACTTATAATTTTTATATATATAAATAAAACAAGTATTATTTGGTAGCTTCTACATAAGACTTCTAAATGGAGAAAAACAGGCATGATTCTGAACTTCAGAATCCCACTGGCTCAGAGCCATGGTAAGAAAACAGAGCTAAAGAGGATGTGTTGAGCTCAGCATTCAAGTAGAGCTTCACAGGGTGTAAGTGAGTAACTGGTACTGAATGTATCCTGATATTTCCAATCTTAGATTTTGGGGGATGTTTTCTTCAAAAAAGTAAGAATGTACTGATGAGCAGAGCACTAGAGAAAATAAGGGACCAGCAATATTTCCTGTAACATTAGGCCCAGCACAGATTGCCTCAGACCTTCCATGTAGTTCCTGCAGCTCTGCCCTTTATAGAAGAGTTTGGGCACATTAGCACATGATGCCTTTGAACAGCAAAGGGACCAGCAACAGGCAGGAGGACAGCAAGACTGGAGTGGCAGAACAGACACTAGTTAGACCATAAGAGTGGAAATGGCCCAGGAAAAGCTGTTTGTGTGGCAGATCAGGGCAGAATAATGTCCGAGTTTGGACATGGGGCTTTTCTTGGAGCCCATAATATATGTAACTATGTGCTAGTATTTGCTATGCTACTAAGAAAACTCACACTTACTGTGTGAGGCCTGGACATGTGTGCCTGTGCTGTTGTTGCCAACACCTTCCTTTCCCAGTTAGACCTGACTGGTTTTAGAAGTCCTTCAAAGAAAGTATGATGAGCAAGGCTTCAGAGTTAAGAAGTTTCATCACAGTATCAAAGGCTTTTGGCAGTTGAATCATCAGCAGTTGTGAGAATTACTGATGTGGAATGGATGGCTGCAGTACTTTCCAAATTTGAGTATACATTTGTTGGGAACTGGAGGTTTTTGTCACTTTGAAAATGAACATTTGAAAATGTCCTTTCTAATGATATTCTGGAGCTTTATGGATTGTTGCTCATGAAGGCCTGTTCATTACCTGGCTCAGCCCATCAACGAGTGCAGTCCCTTGTGACTGGTTCATTGCTGGAGTGTCTGTCCCATCACGGTTACAGTGGTGTTCTCTCCCCAGAGTTCTTTGAGGAGTGCATCCGCAATGCTGAGCTGGAGGCCAAGATGCCTGTGATCATGAAGAACTCTGTGTACATCCACAAGGCTGCCACTCGCCGCATAAAGAGCTGCCGCTTCCGCTGCCGGAGAACCAGCGCTTCATGGAATGACAGTGGGTATCGGGCAGTCTTCTATTTCATATCCTTCTGGAGCAGATATGTGCTGATGGGGCTGGCAGAGCAGTAAAGTCTGCAAATGTTATTTGTATTTCATGTTCCTTAGCAGTAGAATGGAGCCACAGTGCTACTCGGAGCTTCCTTTCCCAGAGAGCAGACACTGAACCTGTGTACTTGTTGCCCATTTCTTTATCTATGTTGAAAGCTGAACTTCTGTGATAGTCTTGGGCCCCCAAAAAAACATACTTAAATATGACTTCATCAGAATGCCTAATCACAGATTGAGTTAGGATCAGTCATGCTGGTCACATAGCTCATGAACTCTAGTGAAGCTTTATCTTCAATTTGTGTCCCTGATGGCAAGTGCTTACCTTTCTGTGCTGTTCTTGTTTCAGTGAAACAGTCCCAGTCCTACATCTTCTCGCATGCAGAAGCTGAAAACATTGAAGAGCTGAAAGAAGCAGCCAAAAGACTAAGCCGGGACCAGCGCTTTAGGAAAACTATCTATCAAATCATGAGGTCACAAAAGGATTCTGCTTCAGCGGACAAAAAGTGACTCTTCTTGGGAGGAGACTTCTGACATCAACCTGCCATTCAGCTCCGCAAAAGTTACAGCCATGGGCACTAGGCTCAGAAGCGAGATTTGGCATTTGGTGGGGAAGGCGGGGGAGAGTTGTGTGTGGGCAATCCCTTCAGTTACTGGCTTTGCTTTAGTTTGAGTGCTCCTGCAGCCTGGCGGACCTTCTCTGCTGGTCACTCCAGACCCGTTTGCTTCAGCTGCTTACATTAAGCCGTGTTTTGCCAAGATGCCACAGTCGGTGTTAAAGTGAACCAGAGACCGTAGCTTAGGAAGTGCCTCTCCTTTCCTTCCCTTTCTAGTGTGTCTGCCAAACACAAGTGCTTCTGAGGAAGCCTTTAGCAGCCTATGTTGCAGCTAGTGTAATCTCCTCAGCTGAACACAGCTCACCCTGCTCTGCCTGATCCCCTCTCGAAGATGGCTCGCTGCACGCCCTCAGTCAATCAGCACTTCAGGGGGACACATTTCCTGAAGACTGCAGCAGTCCCAGCCTCCCAAGCACAGGCAAAAGCATCAAACATAGGGCCAAACTTTTTGGCTTGATGCTATGTCATTTCAAGTAAACAGCAACAACACAAGGTGAAGACAACAGGAGGATGCTGTGGATTTGGGTCCAAGGAGGATCATGTACAGAGAAGAGCTTATAGGTAACTCAGTGGCATCAGTGCAAGCTGGAGGGAGGGTTCTGTTGTATTCATGGTGGGCAGAACATTCTAGGGCCACCTTTGCACATTTTTTGCACTGGGACATCTAACTGTGTCAGAACAGGGGAATATGTGCTAGGGAAAGTATTAGCTATTGGCTATCTATTCCTGAGTGTGAAGAAGCCTTTGACTCAGTTTTGATGGCTTCCTCAACACCTCTGTAAAACAAGTTGGAGGGCAGGAGGGTGAGGACTGTCCAGCAACAAAACCCACTACCACTTCAGGCAAGCTGTCCGGGCTGTGGAAGAGGAGTACAGGAGAGGAGTCACTTTGTTGTGGACCCCCTTGCAGCCTCTCCCACCTATTTTAAGCAAGCAGTTGGCTAATAATTATCCATGCTCTCAAAACATCACTGCCTGGTGCTTACAGAGCACGGGATAAGCACACTCGGAATGATGCCCTGTTTCCTCCTGCATATTAATTGGGAAATAAAGAAATAGATAATACAAAGGTGAATAAAGTTAGCATCAGAAGTACAGTTATGGGTTGGGGGGTGGTAAAGTGCAGATTTACTGTACCTTTCATGGCATCAAGACCCCTGGGTATTATATATGCCCAGTGACACACAGGTAGTTGCTTGCTACTGTCCCATTCAGACTGTGACAGTGTCTACTCACAGCCTTTGGCTTCTGGCCACCTACATAATTCCCTACCAGTTTAGTGTTGTTCCTAGGGAAAAGTCAAGGATGAGGCTAGGAAGCAAGCCTTGGCTTACCAGCCCAAGGAGAGGGGTTAATGCTGGGTAGAGGAGCATCTTGTGACAGTGTAATGCTCCTGGATGGAATCACTCTAGTGTGACCAGAGGAAAAGCTTTGAAAGCACAGCCTGTACTTCCCATTTCAGTCAGTTACTGACTATATTCTGAATAATATCCTTCTGCCGGCATTGGGAGGTTTCATCCAATCAGAGGATCCAGCTCTGAAGGATGATGTTTTTGTGATAATAGGTCGTATGGTAGAAGAAGATTGTTGCCATCCTGCCTTAGCATACCTGATCCTTCTGTGGTTTATCTACTTGTGTTTATATGCTAGAAAGCCACAAATCAATTCTTGCTCCTACAAGGCTGAAGGACTGTGATAAAGCAATACAGAAATAGTTTTTTCCTTTATGCTGTTCCCATATCATCTCTAGCTGTTTTCCAGTTACAAGGTCTATATTAGGTGATGCTGGAAGGGACAAAATAAAGGGTAGCTAGGGAATGCATCTATAATTCAGGCACTTAGGGAAATCACCCTGTGGCCTGTGGATATAGCATTTTTGTTCTATTACCATCAAAGCCACAATATCTGACTCTTCTGAAGTATTGTATGCAGGAGGTAGCCACATCAGGTCTTCCTTTACTGTGCATATTGACAGCAATAAGTAAATAAAAGTTATGCTGACACTAGAATGAATTCTTGTGTGTTCTTGATGCACTGTCACCAAAATGATGTTAAATTGTCTCTGCAGGAGTTCAAACAAATCATTGTGACACTCCCATTTACTGCCAGTGCAGTTCCTCTGCTTCACTAAGTTGTTGTGTTATGTGCTTAACATCACCTCTCAGAAGGATTGGCTGTATGTAAAAAACTTTCACCCTCGCTATCCACTCCCACTTTTGTGTATGAAGTTAAAGCAGAATGTATCACATCTGAAATAGAAAGCTCCTACTTGCTTACCTGAAGTCAGTGAACAACTCTATGTATAACCAGCAAGACATGTCCTGAGCCACCTGTGAGGAGATGCTTCCCATCAGTCATTCCCTGCTGCACAGGAATCTACCCTGTAATCTCCCTGGCAGAGTCAGCACGGAGCTGCGTCTGTCCGCCACAGCATCTTAATTAAGTGACTGTCTCCTTTCAAAGGACACAGAAATTACTGATTTCAATGTTCTCTGCGTATTTTTAACGCAATGCAGTAACAGGAAAATGGCTTAGGGAGTAATTCACCTCTGTTCAAATAACCTTCACTAGTAATCAATCCTAGACTGCTTTCTTCTGCTGGGAAAACTGGGAATGAGGTAATGACTTCCTCCAATGAGAAGAGTTCTCTAACTTATTTGGTTGTGTCTGAGGATAGAAGAAAATATAGGATAGTTTACACCTTTAAGATTTCACTTCAGGAGTTGCAGAACAGCTGGACTGGCTCTGAAAAGCCTGTGGCCATTCTTCACTACCTCCACCTTCTGGGTAACACCTGGGAACTTCTTTTCCCTCTGAAGACCTTCCTTGTTGTTCCTGTCAGAGGCACTGCCAAGTGTGAAGACTGCTGATTCTCCTCTGCATTGTCTTGGCTACTTTTCACAGTGTGAAGGATGGCTCCTGTTAAAGGTTCAGTTAACTGATTTAAAGGTTAACATCATCCTCCTTGTAAGATGAACAGGCTGTTTCAGTCCCTAGTGAAGAAGAGTGGTTCCTGTTGAAGGGCCCACTGCCCCAAGGCTTTGTTCTTGCACAGAAGTAAATGTCAGAGAAAGGAAGGCAGCTCTAGCCCTGCTGTCCCCAACCTGTGCTACTTCTAAAGCAGAGAAAGTGGATAAGAAATGGAAATTGCCCTCGGGGTCAGAAGTCAGTAATAAAGGATAAATGGTTGCTGGTGCGTGTTGTGCATTGCTGTGCATGGCACACAAGTGACATAGAATGGTAGTGGTTTTCAGCGACAAAATATGGCTTTTTTTAAGCTCCAGACAGTAGGCAGTCTTTCTGCTTATGCATTAGTTTAGTATTAGTATATCTCTATGGAAATAAGATGATAGATTTCCATAGGAATAGTCTGGTTTGAATCTTTTAAGTGCAGTCACATTTTGTGGTTATTAGCGGGACAGAAGCTGGCTCATGTTGTAACTAGTAAGGAGAGATTTACTCCCAGGAAACTGGCCCATGCTCTGAAAGCCTTGTCCAAGGCAGGGGCTTGTCTGGACACTTGGTGCTCCTTGGTTCTGGTGTACCTGTGAAGGATGCATTAATTCTGACATCTTCCTCATGCACAAGGACAACTCTGCAGTTTGTCACCTAGTCTGTGTACAATTTTTATCCACCTAGTCCGAGCATGGCTTTGAATGGGTGAAATGACCAAGCCAGAGGAACTGTTGTAGTGAGTCACCTAAGAGCTGGGTCTGAGGTGGCCTCTTGGGGTGACAGTCACCATGAGTTCAGCCAGTATGTGTGGTTTGTTGAACAACCTGTAGTGCATTTCTGTGCACTGAGATAACATCCCTTTTTCTATATTAAGTAACACTTCTTAATGCAAGCTTCAGTCCATAGCCAAAATGCAGAAAGATCCAACCGAGTACTCAGTCAGGTCTGTGAGTCCTTCCTGCTCTTTGCAGGATACACTGTAGTGCTTGAACCAACATACAGATTTTGGAGGTTTTTCAGTGTTGGCAGATCTGGCACTTCAGAGGAAGAAAAATTATGAAGACAATTTTGTGGGGGTAACAAAGGCACCTTTTGCTAACTCAGAGGTGTTGCAATAAATAACTCAGCAGGGTCGTGTGCTCTTATTTTGCCGTATCCTGAAAAGTGCAAAGTTTGCATTGCTTAAAATACTGAACTCTGCTTACCCTTGAGTTCTTCTTGACTGCACCGCTGCCTCAGACCTCTCTGTGGAAACCACCCAAGAGTGGTGGAATATGTCCTCTCCTAGAGCTGCTCTTCTCACTGGTTTCTTCATCATTAATTCTGGAGTGGGAGAGAGCTCCCTGTTCCTCCACACATCAGTGGCTGCCCACGGGAGATGCAGCCCCTGCCTCACTAACAAGAGGAAAACAGGTTCTGTTTTTTATGGGGGGGAGGGGGGATTATCTAAGTTCTGCAAAACATGATTTAATATTTTTGACATCTCAAATAAGGGATATTAATAAGGGAGTTTGAAAACAAGCTGTCTGTGGTGGGTGTAAGAAAACTGACTCCCTGCAATGGAATTAGGTTCAAAAGAGGTTCTGGCTCTCAGTCTTGATGGAGTAAGGCTGGAGGCTTGTGTCAGTCACTGCTGAAAGCCCAGCCATGACCAGGCCGATAGCATGTTTGGTAGAACTCTGTCTTTGGGACAGTTCACTGAGCATTCAAGGTCCCTGGGTGGCAGAGATGGGCTACGCTTTTAGGTGCACTTATCTTACCACAATAAAAATTACACAGCAAGAAGGTGAGAATGCTGTGGCTTTTGTAGCAAAGTAAATGAGCAGGCTTTTAATGCAAAGATTGCCAGAGATTGATTGGATTGTAACTTGCTTGGGAGTAGCCACTGTTTTAATTTCTCCTTTCCTTTCCTGATTCTGCCAAAGGCACCCCACATGCTTGTTGTGGGCGACGGGAAGGCGAGGAGGCTTCAAGAGGAAGGAGATTGAAAGGTAGGAGTGCAGCAGGTGTGACTAAAAGCTGGAGCATTGCCAATAGTGTGTTTCAAAAACCCAGTGTGTGCCATGGCAAGCGCATTGCAATAACCTGAAGAGAGCTGTTTGATTTCCCAGTAAGCAAAAAGATTACTGAATCCAACCAAGGGGTCCAGCCCCGGGTGCTCAGAGAAAAGAAGTCTGCAGCTGAGGCCCTTTTTCCTGCTCCCCAGTTTACATGAGGTAAACATTGGTTTACATTCCCTGTGATGCAGGAATATGATCCCTGTGATTCAGGGATATGCTTATGGTTATTCTTTGTGGGTAGCTTTTTTACACAGAGGCTGCTCAGGGGAGCTGAAAAGGTGCTGGAAAGGTTTTGGGTATTTAAACATGGACTGGTGGAGACTGGAAATTCCTGTAACTCTCGAGGGATTTGTATGTTCAGAAACTCTTCTAACCTCTGGATCCCTCTCTGATCAAGTGTGTGGTGCTTCAGAGAGATTCTGCAACCCATGAAGGGATGTGAAGAATGGCAGTGAAGGCTGCTTTTCTTTCTGCTTCTTCTCCTAAATTTCTCTTGCAGTAGTTTCCTCCCTTACACAAATACAGATCAAGTGTGGTTTAATATGGAACTTATTTTAGATTAAGAGAAAGAATGTGCAGGCAGAGCTGTATTTCCTGCCTGTGTAGGGGGAACGTGGGCTCCAAAATGAGGACAGAAAATTCTCAGCCATTCAAAGGTATCACAGATGGGTAAAATAATTGTGCTTATCACATATATCAAGCTTAGATAAGGGGAAGTAGTGGGATACACTGTATTTGAAGCTTGAAGCCTTGCAGTAAAGGAAAATTAACTTCTGTGGAGAAGGAAATGTTTTAGTCCCTTGCCTTGACTGATGCTGAAGGAACTAGAAGAGAATGTGCACAATTAGTCCACTTTTAGCGTGTGGCTAGCTCCTGGTGCTGGCATAGTCTTGATGGCTGCTCACTACACAGAAAATCCCTCCAGCTGTGTGCAACTTCTGCTGAGTTATAGCCTGTTCAGAAACAGTGATGGTGCTTGTGGATCCAGGGAGAACTCTCAGACCTGGATGCCCCAAAGGATGTGCATGATACCCCTCCTGACACACTCGCAGTGTCTCCATGTCATGAGAGCCTTTGGCTTCCCCTTGCAAGTGGGCATGAGCTCAGCTTGCAGCTCTGCTGCCACCCAGGAATAGAGAGCCCCATGCTCACAGCTTGAGCTGCTCCTGCCACCTTAGGCCTGTTGGATTCCAGCAGGCTGAGGCAGACTTTGCCACCAAGGTTTCAGCAGCAGAATGGAAAGAAGCAATTTAGTGAGCCAGCCTTAGGAAAAGCTACTGGGAACAGGGGTGAAGGGAGAAGAGCATCTGATCCTGGCCCCCATAGTGCTCTGCTATAAGCACTTGGTTCAGCTCCTACGTGCAGCCTGGCTGCCAGGGGGACTGTGTGTGGGCTCTGCTTCATTCCCAGACCAGGGAAGCAGAGAAGGGCAAGAGAGAACAGTCATTTTCTAGGTGAATGGGAAAGAAAGAACAGTCGTAGCAGGGAAGCAAAGAATAGCTGTTGTGGGTAGAACTCTGCAAAGGAATGAAGTGTCCATGAAGGAAAGAAGACAGGAGGGAGCAGACCTGAAACAAGCTTCTGGGCCTTGGTTCTGGTGCACTGCCCACACCTGGAGTTTCCATCCTGTCTGTAGTTGAAGAGGATCACAGAGCTAGCAAACAAATACTGCTTTACACAGTGACTATACACCCTTTCCTGTCTATCCAGCTCTCCCTAGCTTTGAACAGGATTGTAAGCTAGCTGTTCCTCACCTTCCCCTCCAGGTTGCTCCCTCAGCTTTTTGTTTATTCTTCTTTGGCTAGCTGGGGCTGTCTCCCCAAGGTGGAAATTAGCCTCACCCTGGTGGGGTTTGAGCAACAGGAACAGTGGGAGGACAGTTCTGCCATGGTGGAGATGGGGTGGCTTCTCTCCTTGGAGTGCAAAGGAGGTGAGACATGCCCTCATAGCTGCTCATGCTTTTTTCATAACACTGGCTTCCTGTCTAGAAATATTATTCATCCTGCTCCAAAGTCTTTCCGACTTGAGCATTTCAGGCAGAAAATGCACAGCTATGGGCAGTGAACACCCTGGGCTCTTAACCAAGCACCTTCCCTCCCTCCTTCACAGCCCACCTCACACGTGGCTGTGTGCCACATGTGGGTACAGAGTGGGGCAGGGTGCTGCCAGGTGTCCCCTCACCCCGGACATGCAGCAGGAGCCTTTTTGGAGTCTTTGTGCCAGGCCCTGTCACAGTGTGTTTCACAGGGGTGAGGGGCAGGCAGAGGAATCAGTCCCCTCCACAGGACCTTCAATCAGAGGAGCTTGTCATCTATCCAAAGATACATGTCATAATCAGTTTATTTTAAATTTATTTTTATTGTTTTCCCTGAAAATAATTTGTCCAAAAGTAATTTCCAGTTTTTCCTCAGAGGCAGAAAGCAGACCAGAAAGTTTTACTTTAAGATGAAGCTTGGTGTGTTTTGTAACTGAAAGTGGCCCTGGAGCCTGTGTCTCTACTGTAGCTGCACTTCCAGACCCACAGAGAAAGCCGTGCATGGGCAAAGAGCCCTGGCAAGGACAGCAGCCTGTTCATCCTGCATTAGAGACATGTCTGTGCCTCCACTCCACAGCTGCCGGGTCAGCGGTGGCCTCAGCTTTTCCAAGACTTTCAGCAACTTGCTAAAGACTGAGCACCTTCCCAGCTGCACTGGAAGAGGGTCAGTGGTGGCAGCTCTCTGTGGTCACAGCTGGGCATGCAGCTCCTGTGCTGGGCAAGGGGGCTCTGCCTGTTCCAGAGCAGGGGCTGGGGCATGAGGCTCAGGGATAATGTGGTTTCTGAAGCTAAGCACACAGAAAGCTTGATGTGCCCTTTTCCTTGCTGCTGCTTTTCCCTGGAAAAACAGTCTCAAATCACAAGGGCGATAAAACTAGTGCATTTCCTAGCTCTAGTACCATGTAAATAAGTCAGGTCAGACAGCTGGTGTGCCAGAAATTTCCTCAACATTTTCCTATCTGCATGATTTATCAGACTGCAGCTATATCCTAAGAGCCCTGGAAAGACATCCCTCTTACATGCACCAGGGATGTTTTAAGTATCTCTGAATGTCCCTGAAAAAAACCATGAAACTGTTTCCTTGGAGGAGATGGCGTGTGTGTCCCAGACAATGGGTTCATGGGGAAAATGGAGGGATGGAGCTGCTGACTTCTTGTAGCTGCAGTGCAGCAAGGGAGAGGTGGTGTTAAAAAGAAGGACTTCCTGGTTTAAAGCTGAATTAATTTGAATTGTTTTGCAGAATAATGGGCTTGCATTTACTACTGTTGTAATGGGATAGCCAGAGAATCAGAAGCTGTGGCTGCCTCTGCAGCAGGAGACATCAATTATGGAAGAAGGAGGCTGTGCTGTATAAGGTCAGAAGACAGTAGGACAGACAGGACTATATTCAGCTTTTTCTCTGCCAGTCCGTGTGATGTTTGCCACAGCAGGGTGTGAGTTCCCAAGGAAACATGAAATTAATCCTGTCTCCTTTCTAAGGAGAAATGGGTCAGTATTTGCCATCTCCACAGCCCTGATACCGCAGCCTGCCATGTTAGGGATGCTAGTTACAGCAGTAAAGCCATGACTTCAGCTCACTTTCTGGAGGCTGTGTGTGGAGGAATGTGAATTGTACAGAAGTGCGATGTGGGTACTCATTTTTAGATAGACAGCTGTGCCAAACACAAATCAGATTTTTCTTTATGGAATCTCCTTTCTCCTTAATCTTCAGAGATTTATTGAAAATGGCTTCTAATCTCTTCTGCTTTCCACAGACAAGTATGTTTCACCTACTTATCACAGGGTGAATTTTAGTGCCATTCTTAATCTATGGCAAAAAAGACTTGGGAACAGGATCTGCAGCATGTCATCTCTGGCATACACTGGGGATTTCCCCACCTGCAGTAACTGCTGCCTGGACCAACACATTCCTACACACAGCCAGCACAGACCTTCCAGGAGGTATTCAGGAGCAGCAGCTGGCTGGGGAGCCTCTGGGCCAGCAGGCTTGGCTGCACACTGAGAGCCAGAAGGTAGAGGAGCTCCCAAGGGAAACCTGGCAAACCCATCTGGCAGTGCTTGAGCAAGGGGAAGGAGAGGAACCAGGGGGCTTGGTGGGAGGGAGCCCATCCCACACAGCAGGCAGGATCTGGTACCACTGATGGGGAGAAGAAGGAAAGGAGTTGCTGTCCCAGGCTCCTAGACTTACTACTGGAGAGGCTATATTCACATACATTTTCCAAGAGCTATTTGTATCTAAATGTATATGGACCATTTCTGGGGGAAGATGAATTGTTAACCAGGCTAGGTACTGTAACCTTTGGAGGCTGAAGGTTGGTGAATCCTCTGGAAGAGATGGTCCTGTTTTTGGTGGCCATACTGTCATCTGGAGCGTGGTAGAAATGTAGAGAAGTCATGATTAAAGTGTACTTGTAGGGAGGAGATGAAAATTAAATGGAAAAGCTAGTAAGCAGAAGTGCCAGGCTGGAGCTCCATGGGAGGAGAAAGCAGCTCATGCCATTCCCAGCTGACCTGGTGGACCTGTGCAGCCATTTCCCTTTCTGGGGAGCACCTTGTAGCTTGGTCAGAACAAGCTCTGGATTGTGCACCCAGCTGCATTTCACAGCTGCATCCCTGTGGAGAGAAGCACACACAAGACATGTAGGGCAATGCTTGATTTCCATGTGGTTAAAAGGGTTCCTTTCCTTCACATGCTCTAGAAGAGAGATGTGGTTTTTCTGAAGGGATTGTGCAGCAGCTTTCTGCTATGGACAAAGTGATATTGAAGCTTGGATTGTGCTTTCTGCAGATCCTGGGGCTGCAGGGACAGTGGCCATGGGAGAGACACTGAGGAGAGGGGCCCTGGCAGACTGTAAGGCAGATGGTTCTCAGTGCATGTCCCCCAGTCTCTGCTCTTGAGAGTCACTTAGTGGAAGGAGATTTTTTTTTTCCTAATTAAGAACAATGTAGAAAATACATAATGTCAGATTTCCTTAAAGGCACAGAGAAATGCAGGTGGGAAAGTGAGGGAAGCTGAGGAGCAGCAGCTGAGTGGAAAATTCAAAGCTTTATTAGCGCTCTGTTTTCCACAGGGCACTGTGGGGTGTTGTCTCCTTTGCCTGAGATTAAGAGATAGGGAAAAAGGACTTTTATTTGCAGCTAGCTCATCCAGGCCCCTTGAAGGGCAGGCAGGTTACTTACACTGTCTGCCAGTCCTGCCTGTGTCTCTGCTGTGCCTTAGCTGTTAGGTTTGAGGCGGGTATATGGAAAGGGCTCTGATATCTGTGCCCTGTCCCAGGAGGATGAACATGGAGGAGCATGCACATAACTTCAGCTCTTTGGAGGATCCACCAAGCTTAACAGAGACAGACATCTCAGAGACAATCAGACCCTTCATGTTCTGAGCTAAAGTAATAAAAAACACTTTTATTTTTGATTTATAGCTGAAGAACAGTGACATTTGCTAAGCTGCGTTAATCTCATGCTTTAAAGTGAGAGCTGCTTCTCTCACATTCCACGCCAGTGGTGCAGGAAGCATCTTCTGGTGAGATGATGGAGAAGAGCAGTGCCCCTGGCTGCAGTGTGGCCCTTGCTGCTCACAGGTAAGGCACACAGACTTGGCAGGGTGTGAATGTTTCACAGACAAATGGTAACAACCAGGCCCTTTAGGGAGCAGCTGGACTGCAAAAGGCAAGATGTGCTGAGGGAGGTGAGAAGATGCCATTTGACTGCTTAGCTGCTTTTGAAAGGCACAACAAGGAAGTTTTAGCACATGTGCAATTTCAACCAGAGTCTTCAGGACCTAGACTGTTGTAGAGATGAGGATTTTTCTTCTGGAATTCTTGTCATGTATGTGAGGAAGTCACCTGGAAAGCTGCAAGCTATTTGTATTACCCAGCTTCAGGTAGAGCTTCATCCTCTCAGCCTTTTTCTGTAATCTCAGTTTACACCTTCCCCTTCTTTGAAAAGGTGCTGCTCTTGGCAGCCCCTAGGCAGGAGACCATGGCTTATCTTGCCTGGCTCTGTGCAGAGGGGCCCGAGGCACTCACACCAATGCTGGGGGAGCTGATAACCTGTGCTAGTGCCTAGTAAGAAATTTGCTTTGCAGCTCTCTGTGTCACTCTTCTATGGTGGCAGCAGACTGGGCTCTCTGTATTTAAATCTCAAATGAAGAACTTTTCCCACCATTGGTGTGAGTTGCCCTCTCACAGTGCAGTGAGCTGTGGGGCTGGCAGGCCCTGCAGCTCTGCCCTAACAGGCCAGCTTACATGGGAATAGGACTTCCCACCTTCTGCTGAAACTGATGTGTAGAATCTATGGCCTCTGCAACTGTATTTCTAGATATGTATGTTTCCCCCAAGGTCATTTCTCTTTTGGCCCAGTCTTACTGCTCAGATAGTTCTTCAGTCCCTTTAGTACACAGTGCCAAAAACATCCAGCCATCAAAACCTCTTGCTCTCAGAGGGGTAAGTTTGGAATAAGGGGTGTTTAAGAGAGGGAGATGTATGTACCGAAAACTGAATACAATTTTTGCTGTGTTTATCATCCCCTGGCACCAAAAGACATTTTGGGGCAGGTGAGAAGAGTCATGCTGCACTTCCATAGCATCTTAGCAGCAATATTTCCCCAGAAACAGCAATAAAACTGTGGCCCGTGAGCTTGCAGTGGCAGTTCAGCTCCTCATTTTGTTCCAAGCCCTGGCTGCGTTATCTATCAGGAAGATAATTCCTTGACCTTGTGGTCAGGGGATGAGTGCTTTGCTTAGTGATTAAGCCACTGCAGTAGATAACATGCCGTGTTTAATCCCTTTGGTAGCTGGTCCTGGAGGGGGGCAGGAGGGGCTGCAAAAATACAGTGGCTTGCAATAGGTCTGGAGACCTCAGAAAGGGTGGCAACAATGCAGAAACTGAGGCTGTACGTGCCCATCCTCCTAAGTTAATTTGGTGTCAGACTGGAAAACAAACAGCCTATCTAGGGCACTATTTTGTCAAGTGATAGAGCCATATGGTGCAAAAACCCCACAGTCGTCTGAGGACTTAGGCACGTCAGAAATCAGAGAGTCCCTTTGCGTACTGATCCCGTCTGCTAGCTGACATATATAAAAAGAAGGTTTATAATTATTTTTCCCTGCCAGTGGGGGAAGGGATTCCTGAATAACTAATCCTGCTGATTTGAACTGGGAAAGAATGAGATATAACCTTTCCCGCTGCTTCAAAGCTGTGGCTGGGATATGGCTGTGAAGCATGCAGCTGGCATGCCGGAAAGCCCCACAAGCCTGCCTTATTCCAAGCAATTGCAGCAAATGCATCAGAGCACGGATGCATGACCAGGTTTCAGGCTATATAAACTGAGAGTTGGAGCCCACTCTTCCAGTGGTATTTAGGGTTCTGTCTGCAAATGAAATTGGGGAAAGCTTGCACTGACAAGGTCTCACCTAGGAGGTTTCATCCCCACAGCAAGACTTCTGTCCCCTGCTTTTTGCTGTAATTCTGTTTCTTGCCCCTGCCAGAGAAGAAGATGGAGACATAAGCCCACATGCAGCTTGCCAGCAGAGAGGCATTATCATTCTTGAGGGAAGACCCTTGGGTTTTCTGAGCAATCCTCTCTTCCCAGGCTGTCGCTGTATAGTTAAGGATTATGATTCCCTTTTAATCTGGCTTTTCCCTTTCACGAGATCCCTGCTCTCTTTGGAAACAGCCCCAGCCTCAGATTACCTCTGGCTGTGGTGCTACCTCTGTTGGACATAGGAATGTGCTAGCTGTCACCATGGGCTTGCCCTTGGGCAATTGACCTCAGCAGGCAGGAACCAATCCCGGGTCTGGCGGCTGAATCGAAATGGTTGCTTACAAATACAGGCGGGTATGGATCTGCTCTTTGCTGAACACTGTCAGTCAGCAATCCAGTTCCCTAATGAGAACTGGACTATGGGAATCCTGTGGGTCTTTACCAAACCCTGGCAGTTTGATATTAAATTTGGTGTTTGAGGAAGAAAAAACCCAAACAACTTAAAAAGAAAAATAAAAGAAAATGNGTCTTGAGATACATACCTCTTCTTAGCTCATCCTCCTGATCCTAGCACTGACACAAGGTAAAATCTTTTCTCTGCCAGCCCAGATTCAAATACTAAAAGAGGTGCTCCTCATCACCCTCTGCTTCACAGGAGAACCCTGGGAGCACTTGGCTGCTGCCCTAGAGCCCAAAGGGAGGTGGTTTAGCTCAGGTTCCTTCCAGCATTGTGGGGTGCTGCCTGACAGATGCCTGAAGCAGCACCCATGCAAGCCTGGGGTAGAGGAAGCCACTGGGCTGGGGTGCTCCAGAAGGCATTTGCCTGCTGCTGTAATGGAGGAGCCTTCAACAGAAAGGCAACCTAAAAAAATTCACAATCCATCATAGGGTCCCAGTCTTATTTTCATTATATTATACATTTGTTTAAGTCCTATATGTGCTTTTCCCAGGTTTCTCTTTTCCATCCTTACTTCCCACCATGCATTCAGGACATGTATCTTTACTGTAATGGTATGAGAGTCATCATAGTTGGAGATGTCTAGAACAGTTTCTCTGTTCCTTTCTTGCCTGAGGTCCTAAGTACTTTCCACTGTTCTTCATTCCCTGAGGGTACCTGAATGTGTGAAGCTGATTGGCCATGTACATCTGTTGCAGGAGACATATAAACCATGTCTCCTATGATTTTAAGGATATTTAAATAACTCATTTTGTTACTTCTTTCTTCTTCAGACAGTCTTTCACTTCCTCTGGGGAGTCATTTTGTGCCTCCAATTTCCCCATGGAAAAACTTTGACTAAAATTATTCTCTATACATCTGATACATCGACTCCCTGGCCAGCCTTGCCTGCTTGCAAGATGCCTCCTTGTACCTGAGGACACTGCAAAGCGTTGCCATGGAGAGGACTCAGACAGCATTACTGGGTCAGCAGGTACTGTACAGCACAGGAGTTTATACAGCACTGGCGTCAGGATGGATGGAAAGGGCCCTGCGGGTTCCAGGAGACCCTGCAGAAATTCCCCATGTAACTTACACCAAATTTTCTGTGCATTTGGGGACTCACAGGCTGTGACTGACTCACATGGCATCTATGTTATGGTACAGTGTCTGCAGGGAGGGATCTGCAGGTTCCCAGAGATGGCAAGAGCTGCAAGAAATCTCTGGAGTAGCACAGTGCAGTCTGATCAGAGGCACTTAGGAAGAACAGTAGCTCTGGGTGTGAATGTTATTGCCTTCAGGAATCTCTACTTCTACAATTTTTTTGGATGGAACCATAAGTAAAATGCACTGAAATACCTGATTCTGCAAACAGATTGTGCAGGTTTTTTGAAAAATTGTAGGAATCACAGAAAACTTCTGTTACAAGAAAGAGTACCTTCTGTCTGGAAAATATTAGGACTCACAGCGCCCAAGAGATGTAAGTTGGGGTGACAGCTACCATGTAAAGGAACATGGAGTGTATCTACAGCTAACCTAGGATGTCAGGTGTTCTGGTGTTGCATAAAGCCCTGAAGCTCTCAGCTTGCCTACCTGCCTACCATTTTCTGACACCAGGCAGGTCACCTCTGGTTTACTGAAACAATCTCCCTGGCTTTACTTCCTTCTGAGCAGCAGCAGGTGAAACTGATAACAGAAAAAGCAACATCATGACTTATAGCTGTTACAACATATCTAAAATTCCTGTCATGACAGGTCATGCTGACCTATATGAGCTAGATACGAATTCACTGGTAGAGTTCAGGTCATAAGGAGAAGCTGGTGATAGTGGTGATAGGATGGATGTATCTTAGGATGCCAGCCTGTCCCCAGAGCACCTGTGCATGATGTAGTGATAATCGCAGAAAGGAAAGCTCCCCTCTCAGGCAAGGAGGGACACCTCTTACTGTGAGGTCTAAATGGGGAGGGCAACAGCTAAGCACTTCCTCTGGGGCTGTTAATGCTTGCCCCATTCATGATACTGTCTGGGAAAGCAATGCAGGGCAAGTAAATTAGCAACAATGTTTGATAATTAAAAATAAAACAGTAGCACTCTTTTGCTATGCCACCCAGTTTTTCTGTAAGTTTTCAATCTACGCCACCCAAAGCCCAGATTCAGACAGTTCCTGTAGTTGCTCGTGCACAGACGAGCCCCAGTTTAAGGAGGAGCAGGGCAAATCAGTTTTCTTGAAGCTCTGCAGGTAAGTGGAGACTTGGCTGCACCCTATGGTCAGCTCCCCAGCCACCTAGCTGCAGGCAACGGGTGCAGGAGCCTCAGGATCAAACTAGGAAACAGGGACAGCTTGACTGCTTCAGGTGGAAACTGAAAACGGTGCAGAGGGTCCTAGAATGTCTGGATGAGGGCTGCTGAAATCCCCTGATGAGAACAAAGCACCACTCTTCCATCAAGGTTCATGTCAGATGTGGACTGACTCCACCCAGGATGGCTGTGCAGTGGTCCCTCTACAGTGAAAATAGTGCCTGTTCATGGATCTCACCTTTTCCTTGAAATCTGAAGAAAGGGCTGTTGCTGGGAGGTAAACATGAAGCCTGTCTTGTCAGCATGTACAGGAGACAGGTGTATGGGTAGCAAAGCTTGTGAACAGAGTGGTCCCCTCCTACGGTCTAAGAAATTGCACACGACGTGGCACTTAACAAAACTTTCACCTGCTGGCATAGTAAAGCTTTTTTCAGGAGGGAAAGAAAAATGGCTTTCAGTTTTACCTACACATCTGTGTTTTGTGATCCCTTCCTCATTTATTTTCCTGTCTCTTATAAATCATTAAATAATTGTCAAAAATAGCACAGCTTACTTTGGAGGTGATTAAAAAAGAGACAAAATTATCCCATTGCCCTCCTACAACCCAAAACATTCCCAGTAGCACCCAATAGACAAAGAGCCAAATCTCTTACTCTCTAGTGTTTATCTTACTGTCTGACAAGGTACTTCTGTGCCAGCTGCTCTTCCCCTCAGCTGCACTGAGTGGCTTAAGCAGACACTGCTTTGTAAACACCCAGGAACACAGTGTCCAGCACCAGGGTATTGACAAATTTGTCACCCAGTCTAAAAATATCAACTGATATGTGACCCTCCCATCCCATTGCCTGGGTAGTGCTCAGGCAGGAGGAAATTTCCACCGATCTCTTGAAAGCATAAGCTCTGCCAAGCCACTGTGATTTACATAAATAATGAAAAGTTTAAAATGTCTAGACTGTATTCACTCCTAGAATAACTCTGCTGGCCCTAGAGAGGTAACTAACGGGATGAACTGGGCCCTGTAAGTTTAATGTGCTGAAAGAAAGTGTTATTGTATGCTGTCATATGATGAGATCTAAGTGATTCTAGCTAGCCATGATGGTATAAGGATATTCAGACCATGTTTACTCATTCATTTAACATTTCCATCTGTAGCTCCTGCCCATTTCTGCTAATGCACCTCTTCCTCTCACCCTGCCCCTGTCCTGGGCTCCCAGTGCAGTCTTATGTAACCTTCAGGCCCTCCATTTAAAAGTGTTTCAGGGTTTGGGGGCAATGCCCAGAAGTGGTAGCTGGTGGCTTAAGACCTTTATCCTCCATGAAGCACCAGCTGCAGATCAGGAGTCAGGGGAGTTGCCACAGCAGGGGCACAGGGATATCCCTCCATTGCAACCAGGAGAGGTTAATTAGAGGACTGCATGGGGATTAGGGAGGACGTGAGTGAGAGCTCCAGCTAGATCAGGGAGGCCAACATGGCCTGGGGCAAATCACATCAGTTCTTTCTGCTTCAGTTTGCTTGCACTTAGGCTGGGGACGATAACTAGTTTACCTCACTGCCAGGGCCTGAGCTGAGATGCAGAGAGCTGTGTAAAGCACATAAGAACAAAATAGCACTGGCAGTTTGGTTTTGTAATACAGGATGATTCTTACTGCCAGAGTGGTTTTGTAATGCAGAGGATTCCTTGCTGAATGGCAGGGATGTAGATGTTTGCAAAGTTACCAGAGAAAGACTTGGGTCCTTTCAGACTAAAATCTTACAATAACAAGGTAATGTTTCACAGTGAAGATGCATGCTCAAAGAATGAGCTAATGACAAAGAAGTCAGACCTAGAACCAAATTTTTTTATGTCCTAGTGTTAAGAGGCATGTGGGGTGTGGGGCATATTCCATTATGAAGGCTCTGAAGACTGGTGTCCCCAGAGTGCTGGATGCTCTCCATGAATAGAGAATCTGTTTCCAGCTATCTTGTGTTGGAAGAGTTTTCAATTTTTTTTTCTTGTTCCCAGTGTTTTTTCTTCAAATCATCACCTAGTAATATCTCACCAAAAAGGAGGGCAGAGCTGCTACCTGCCTAGAAGCCAGAAGCATTATGATTTTCTTACCGTGCCTCTGTACTGGCTGTTTAGAGTGGGTGCTACTTGCTTGCTGCACTCCCCCAAGCAGCTGTATTAGTCGTAGTAGGGCTCCGTCAGCTCCCACTGCAACATCCCTGTACTGTGCTGCAAAGTAGGTGTCTTGGGGCTGATTTCCAGAAGGACTGGGCTAAGCCAGTGTCTTCCTCTTCTTTGCCTATGACAGCCTTCTGTTACAACTACGTAGGCTAAGTCCAATCCTAACAAACTATACTCCCTTGACTCAGCAAAGCATTAGAGCTTACATTTGATTGCTTTAAAGGGAGCCTGTGTGAGAGAACAGATCACAGAGCACCTCCCAGAGTACCTCTGCTCTCCTGGATGTAGTGGCTGTTCTATTAAACAACAGCACAGTCCCAGGTCCACAGAGCAGAACTATGTGTGAAGACACAGTTATCATCTGTAATGTGCCACATCTAACTTGCTTTGTATCTCATCCTTACATCTCCCTGCATCTTCTTTAAAACAAAACCCCAACAAAACCAAAAAAAGCCCAAACCAAAAAAACCCCATGTTCAAAATGGCATTTCAATGACTACATCTTTGTCTTTACCAGCAGAAGAATGTCCACAGCTGAAAGCAAGTCTTTCTTTGATGCAACAACTGCAGCAATGAGAAGCCGTCCTCAGGTAGGATATGATAAGCTTGGCTGTGTATTGTTTCCCATGCCTCCCTGTCTAGCCTTGGCTTAAAAAAGACGTAAATCAAACTAAGTCCCCTCTCAAACCTGTGAGCACTGCATATTCAGCATTTGTTCAGTGAAGAGAATTCCCCTGGCACTGGGAGAAATTTCAACACAGAATGAGTATGGAGCTACACAAGCATCCTAAGAGGAAAACAGTGGGTAACCAAGGCGGGAAATCTAATCCTCACATCCCTCTTATTCATGTGGTGAAAGAACTTAGTATAAACCGGCTTAGAATTTACCTTGTAAAATATTAACTAGTGGTGGTGCAGCTGCTCCTCCTAATAGCTTTTAGATGTATCCACCAAATTCAATCTTGACAGAGTGAATGTGTTTTAGTGATGAATTTTGGGTGAAGAGGAAGCACACAGGTAAGATTGCTGGCACTCTCTCTGGCACTGAAGGGCTTCAGTTTTAGCACAGATGCCATTAAAAACTAGACAATCCACATAAACAAGTTTCTGAACATACAAAATGTGTTCCATTAGGTTCCAAAATTCCTCCAGAACTCAGTCAAAAGAAACTGCTCCTTAGTCAATGTTTCTGCTCCATGTTGATTGCTTAGTTCTCCCTAACCTGCAGCTCAATAGCAAAAACACCAAACAGGCCCCATCTAAAAGGGCCGTACTTTTTACATGTGACCCACGGTTTAATTTCTGTTCCTACAGCAATCCAGCAGTAGAATTCCTTCTCAAATAAACAGATGCATAAGGAGACCCAAGAAATCTCTCTCATGCTTCCACCCAAACTGCTTACTTAAATTTTCCATGCTGCAATTTTAAACTCATGAACTCAACTGTATTTCATGGACTTTGGACTTAAACCACTACAGAAATAAAAAATATCCATACACAGATTAATGTCTTTTGAAAAAAAAATATTTTTTCTCAGATTGCACATTCAAAACTTGAGCTGTACACTGCACAGTATAGGAACACTAGTTTGCCAATCCAATTACCATCATGTAGGTTTGTGTTGATTAGTTCAGCTGTAGCCCCAAGGTGTCAAACTCAGTCAGCAGCAAGAGATGGACCCCAGGTGTAATTACAGTCAGTGGCCAAGACATGTCTCCTGGGCTGCAGAATGTTCTCCATCTGGAAATGCCCTTGTCAGAGGGAGGTTTGGACAGTCTTCAGGTAGATTGCAGGAGAGCTTTAGGGAAAACATGCTGCTCCAGTTAGAGGCTGCCTTCTCATTCACCCACCACCATCTGCCTTCTTTCCACTGTTTCCCAGCTCTCCCCATTGTCCCTCTGCTAAATGAACCAAGCAGTGAATTTCAACCGCAGTGCAACGACACAGGAAGCAAAAGCACTCATATCCATGGAGGCTTTCTCTGCAGCCCCAAAAGCTACACACCAGGTGAACCTGGGGCTATGCTGGAGTAACTGCAGAGTTTATCCCAACTCTAGTGCTGTCAGGGAGCAAGGGCAGTTTTGCACTGGCTGGATTTGGGCCACTGGCTATCTCTTTTCTAGGTCTTTACAGCTACAAAGGTACACATATTTCACTGCAGCATGGACAACACATGAGGAAGTCTGTTTTTTTCAAGGACCTTGTCCAGTGTTACAGGATTCATTTCACTGTTCTAATTGCTGCCTTGAGGATGAGGGTGAGGGGGCAGCCTCCGTGCTGGAAACAGTAATGCAGCTGTCGTTTCCACAGCTATGAGATTTGGGTATTAATGCTTTTCACCAAGGGATGTTTTACTTTAATAACCACTTAAATAAATAAATACATAAATAAATATTACTTTGTGCTTTATAAGCAACATTTGACCAAAGTCTCTGAAGTGCTTTGCCAAGCCAAGTCTTACTATTTCCTGTGAGTCCCAGCAACCCCAAAAGCCCAACTCTGCTTCTGTTTATATCAAGAGGAGCAAGTCCAGCCACTGAGGACTTGCCTGGCATTACACAGTGAGCCAATGACTGACAGAGCAAACATTGCTCAGGTGCCCTAATTCCTACTTTCATGCTGCCTGCCCTTAACACCACCATTTGTACCATGTTCAAAGAAGAGCAATTTCTATAAAAATAAAAAAAAAACACCTACTTCTTCATTTTTAATACTGTTTGTGTAATATCTCTAGCCTTGCAGGGCACCAAGGTCTATTTGGTCTATTGTTACAGTTACTGTTCATTTAACACCGTCTTTAAAGCCTTCTAGGAGGGTTCTGACCTGCTGTTACCTCCTGGGAAATTCTGGTAAGCAATCTATGCATGCGAGACTGCATGTCTGTGCCATATGTCAACCCTCTTCTGGTTGTCTCTTCTACTGTGTTGTATGTCAGAGACATCCACAAAGAAACAAAATCTGTCTTTTCTTGCTGCTTCTCCTCCATGCTCCAGGTCTGACTGCTATCACCAGAGTAATACGGCGTCACGGATGGTGGAACAGAGAGCTGATGCTGCCTGGAGCCAGAAAAATACCAAACCAAAGTGCCTGCTTTGGATGTGTGCTTGCAACTCCAGTTCAACAAAGAGTAAATGTGGAAACCTGGAGCAGAACACCGTTGTACTTGAATGCTGTGCACGGTGCACAGGTAGGCTTTTCACATTTCTGGTGTATTTAACTGCAGGACTCAGTTCCCTCTAAACAGCATTGAGTTAACTCTTATAAAAAAGACATGATCCTCATCTAAGAGAATCTGTAATGTATCTTATTTTGTGCATCTACTCTTTCTTGTGCTCTATATAAGAATACGACCCTTAGCACCAGTGGCAGAGAAATGCTGCCCTGCTCAGTAGACAATGATAAGAGCTGGGTGAACATCTCATTGTATGCAGCTCATTAGAAGTGTAAGGTTGGAAGGGAACTCTGGAGAACATCTGGTCCAACTTCATGCTCAAGATAGGGCAAATTGGATAAGATGGCTGAGGGTCTTCTTGAGTTTTGAGAATTCCTAAGGGTGGTGATTTCCATTTACAAATGACCTCCGTATTTTCCCAAAGCCCAGATTCCACAGGTTCACTAATTTTTATATCTTAATGAACAAGTGGCTTGTGTGGGTGCTTATCAGTTTGTGGACTGTCCACAAATTTCTCTCCTTTTCTCCCTCCTCCAAAAGAAAAGGAGGAATTCTACAGATGTTTTTAAGAGAAACTTGGAAAGAAGAAGAGGTGAGGATACCTGGGAGAGGTAATAGTTACAAACAGCAAAAATGAAGTTGTGAGCACTTTCAGACAACTTCTGCCCAGCTCTGATCATGATGTCTACTTACATGGCCTTTATCTGTGCTTTCCCTAGCTTGGTACTAGCAGCAGACAAGGGGCACCCAGGGCATATGGCATTTTGTACTCCGGCCTTCCTTCACCTTCAGCATGGGAGTACAGCAGCTTTGAAAATACAATCCCATAACTTAAACTAAACTGCCCGTCACTCCAGGCAGAATCAGCTTGGGTGGTTTCAGTTCTTATTCAGCAGCTCTAGTAGTCAGCAGCCTCTGTCTGCACTTCCAGCTGGAGAGTGCAGCTGTAGTCATCTCTGGTGTAAACAATCAATCAGTAACTCAGAGGCTTCAAGCAGATTTTGCAGCCCTCTCTGAAAAAAATGCATGTGCTTGTGGGGTGGAGGACATGAAAACTTGCTTCCTCTCTGTAAAGATGACTGAGGTCAGTCTTTAAAACACACCCATGACAAAAAATGTATTTAAAACAGTATGTGAAATAGCTGCCACATTTTTGTGCGGTACCCTGCTCCCTCAAAATATGAAATTAGGGTGGATGTTGGTTTTTGTTGTTTTTTAAATGCTCATGCTGAGGAGCTTTCTGTCACATTATGATGGACAGTGAGTGGTGCATCCTCACTCATCCATGACAAGATCTTTCATTTCTTACTAAGGTGAGCATGCAGTTCTGCTTCGAAGGCCATCTTGTCAAAGGTCCGCGTGTTCGTCTCCTCCCGCACCTTCTCCCGGACATGGAAGGATGCTCGAGCAACAGACCTGGCATTTTCTAAGACACTCTTCTTCTCCTTGAAGATCTGCTCACTTCTCTCCAGCTTCCTCTCTATAGAGAGCAGAATTTCCCTGCGCCGTAAGTCCTCATACTGCTCCACCTTTTGCTTGTTCATCTTCTGCACTTTTTCCTTTTCCAGACGGCTCAAGACCACTTTGCGGGCTTTTTCTTGGACAGCCTCTTCAGCCACCTGTGCAGCATGCTGGAGCCTTCTCTCTCTCTCTCTAGCCAGTGCTTCCAAGTGCTCCCTCTGCTCTCTTTCCTTCTTCTCTGCTGCCAGTTTAGCTCTCTGGATCTGCATGTCCTCACGCCTGGCCTTCTCCCTCAGCTCCTGGTTCCTCTTCTCCACAAGCTGCTCATAGTTCTCCTGAGCTTTTGTCAAACTCATCTTCAAGGATGCCTTCAGCATTTCCTTCTCTTCTGCCTCTTGCTTGGCCAGTTCCTTCAGCAAGGCCTCATGCTTCAGCTTCTCTGCTTGGTTGAACAGTCTCTTTTCCTTCTGCAGCTGCACCTCCTTCTTCAGCCTCTTCTGTGCAGCTGTGGACAGCTTCTCTTGCAGGAGCTGCTCTTCTCGCTCCTGGTGCTCCTTCTTGACCTCTTCCTTCGCCTTCAGGTTGAGCTCTTGATGGAGCTTTTTCTGCTTGTCCTCCTTGATTGCCCTCTCCAGCCTCTCCCTCCGCAGCCGCTCCTGCTTCTCCGCTTGCTCCCGCCACCTCTCCTCACACACCAGGAGCTGCCTCTGCTTCACCAGGACAGCTTCCTCCTGCTCCTGGTTCAGTCTCCCTCGCCGCTTCTCCACCTGGCTCTCCCACATCCGCTGACCATGCAGGAGGGCCCTCTGCTTCTCCTTCTCCTCCTGCTCCTTCCGCTGCTCAGCCAGGCGCCGCTGGCTGTCCCACTGCAGATGGGCTGCCTGCCGCTGCTCCCGCAGGAGGTTGGCCTCCTGGTGCTTGGCGATCATTAGTGCCGCGATCTTCTTGTCTCTCTCCGGCACCTCTGAGAGACCCTTCTTCCTCTTCACCTCCCTGACGATCCTCTCGACTCTCTGGGCAGTCTGTGGTGAGTGGCTGAGGTCGCCCAGGCTGAAGCTGCGCCCCAGCAGAGTCCCATTGGCGGCGGCTAACCCCCGACCCCGGCCGCACACCTTGCCCCCGCGCTCCCGCAGACTCTCCCCGCTGTAGGACGACGAAGCGCCCGACTCAGAGGAGGTCTTGCCCCAGCTACCCTCCCGGCGCTTCTGCAGCGAGTCCAGGGAGTGGCTCTTGCCCTTGGCACCCCTCGATGCCCTGCCCTTCCCCCCGCCATGGGCCCGGGGCCCGCCGGCAGCTGCGGCCGCAGCCCGGGAGGAGACGCGGGCGGCGGGCGGAGGGGGGCGGGCGCCGG
>VXBB01024405.1:693783-706336 GCA_013399915.1 Illadopsis cleaveri
GCCGCGAGGGGCCGGGCCCGGCGCTGCCTCGGGTGGCTGGTAAGCGCCCAACCCGCCAGGAGAGTGTCCTTCCCTGCGGGCATCCCCACTCCTTGTGTGCGCATCCCTTCATCCGTGCGTCCTGCCCTGCACCTGCCCCTCCGAGCTCGCGTCTTTCCCTGCAGACCTTCCCTAAACGGGAGGCACTTTCACGGTCGTGCCTCCTGTTTTGCGCTGTTCCTGCACACAAACAAGGCCATCTGTATTTGCCATTAATTCAAACAAGGGTAAAAGGGGTGTAAGAAGGCACAGGAGATGCTAACCCAGTTTTACAGATGGCAAACTGAGCCCCAGGGAGATGAAGGTGCCTGCCTTGGACCACCTAGGGAATTCACGCCAGAGCTGGAAAGGAATGGTAAAGCTCTCAGATTTCATTTCAGGGCAGTTTCCAACCATGAAACCTTATTCCCTTTTGTGCTAGTGTAAATAAGCTATTGCTTGATGAAGAGATGCGTCAGGCGATACAGTACACCTTTTTGAGTACCCACTTTGAATATGGTGCTTGCAGTTACTCTGAAATATCCCTGGTTTCTACAGGAATCCTAGCCTCAGTGGAGTTGAGAAATCTTTTGTTCTGGAAATACCATTCAGCCAAAAGAGGATCGCTGCTGCTTGTGGAGCTGCAGAGCATCTGTGCCACTTAGTGGAGCACCTCTGATTTTTTCAGGCAGAGGACAGGAGTAGTAAATCCACCATTAGTCACTGTGTTATGAAGTTGATGTTTTTCAGCAATTTCTCATTTAACTTCTACAAGTACACCTTAATATGCTTTGCTTTAATAAGGAAGGATATGGTACTCACCAAACAACTTTCGAGGATGGCCCAGGACAAGGATACAGAGCAAAAGAAGGACCCAAAAAGGCTTGGGAGTTCTTAGCAGAAAGCTGAGGAGCTGCAGGTTGGTTGTCATTTCATATTGTACAGGCAGGCTGTGCTGATGAATGCACAGTGTAATGATGCATCTGCAGCAAGTGAGCAAACTCCACCAATAAGCCATATCGACTAGTCTGATCTCATTCATTCATCATCATGATAGTCTGCAGGGGACAGTTATAAAGCTTGGTTATTAGTCATGTGAAAAATCCTCAGGCCAGGGAACAGCTCTGCTGTATGAAGAGCTCAGCCTTCTGGCTGATGGGGCTAACCATTCATACTTGCTGTAGCACCGTGGCTGTCAGGCTATAGCCGTTCACTCCTCATGGGAAGTATTAAACTGGTAAGTGTATATGCCAGGTAAGGTATAGGCTACTCCAGGCTTTTGGCATGTTGCTATTTCAGCCTTCATTGGGACTGTATTTGGGCCTTGATCTTTTCAGGTTTCCATGTGGATCTTTGGGAGCCCTGTAAGTGGTCTTCCAAATGCAATTAAAAAGGGATTTATCAGGAGATTTTTAGAAGCAGTTTGATGTGACTTTAGGAGACATTAACACTATCCAAACACGGAGTCATATCCCTACCTCATGAGGACTAAAGGAGATTTGGGATGGGGAAGGAGGAGATCATTGGAGGAGTTTAAGTGGATTGCTGCTAGTGAGTCATTTTCCCAGACACAATTATAAAGCCTAATTCTCTGTTGGCTAGATATGTCTAGAAATCTATGTGCTCAGGTGAGGCAGTGCTATAAGGTTACACTTTAAAAATCATTTTTCAGTTTTGCATCACTACTGATGATAGCAAGAGATGCAGGGCAGTGGAAAACTGGAACTACAGATAGAGTGGGTGGAAATTTTTGTATCACTGCAGCAAATTCTTCCATATGCTTTCCATTGCTCATGCATTATTTATTTCTTCCCATCCACCTTTAAAACTAGCCATACCTGGGTTCTTCTCTGCTGTCTTCATGAGAGCTATTTCACAACCTACTACAGTTCATTGGTAAAAGCTTTTGAGTTACTTTCAACTTTGGTTTTCCCTCTCTTTGTTTTGTCTTCTCTAAGTAACTTGCACTCCCTCCTGCTTAGGTGTATGCCTTACAAATGTTTGTAAACTGTTTCCATGTCCCCTCAGAGACAAGGAACACGTAGTGTCATCACAAATCAATCCCTCATAGTTGCACAAGGAGCTACTACCTTCTGTCTCCTACCAGTGTGTCAGACTCTCATGGTAGTCACAGCCCTGAAGTGAGCTGTGGGTTCCTGCCCAGCACTCAGCTCTGTATTGCCTGGCAGGGTAGCTGTGTGCACATTCCTGGTGCTGCTGTCTTGCCTTCCTCCTCTCTAGCTAATTTCTTTGTGTCTCCTTCTCTAATTTTCTAGCTCTGCTATGGCTAGATCAATATAGTTTGGCTTTCCAGACCTCTTCCCTCCTCTGCCAAGAGGAACATTGGTTGGTGAATTATTTCCTCCTTGCTAAATAGCCTTTTTTTTCCAGGTTGAATCCTGTCTTCATCTAGTTTGCTATTTCTACTCTCTGTCTCAGGCTTTTTATACTGTTGTTGGGGTGACCCTGACCTATTGTGTAATAAGCTCTCAGCTTATTCCCTCTTTCTTAGACTCTTCCTGTTTTGCACCAGAATATTCCTGCACCTTCCTGAGCTCTGTGGATAAGGGGAAAGTAACAGCCTTGGGGAGATGAGAGTAAGGAGCCTTCTGACACAATTTTTGCGGGTATCTCCCAGGCATATTGCCCTGATCTTCCTAGCTGCTGCTGGAACACAAACACCAAGCATCTACCCAAATATGTCCCTTCTCTGCTCAGATGCAGCTCCTGCCCCTCTCCCAGTACACACCAGAGCCTCTCCAGCACAATCTTCTTCTGTCAGCTGGACGGTTGAAGCACTAATTTAAAACTTTCATGAGGCACTCAGTCTAATGTTTTACTGATCCCCATTGCCATGGTATCCCTGGTTCCTTCTCTCTGAACAGTCACTTGTCACATACCATAATCTTTTGTTTACAGTCCAGCAGCCCATCCACCTAAGTGGTTTTACAGCCTGCTATGTGATAATGCTGAACATAAAGTCCCTTTTGACTTTATACATTGGGGTTGCCTGATAGCCAAGGTCCAAAGCCCAGCATGCCACAATGTCAGTGTAACAACCTGACAAAAGCCAAAGTCCACTGTGAGATTTCAGTGTTGGTTCATTTTTCACATTTCCCCTGCTTTGCCTTTGGTTTTTGTCACTCTGTGCTTCTGGTCTGCCTGCAGTCCTAGCACAGCTTGCCTTTTCCTTCCTCTATGGGTGGCAGGATGGGCATTTGCTCTCCTCCTGCTGCCACAGACTGCCTGCTGGGGAGACATGGCAAAGCCTCCCTCCTCTGTGGCCCCTGCCTGGCTGTTCTGGTGTGGTGAGTGCACAGCATCCTGAGAGGCTTCAAAGTAACTGCCCAAAGCTGAGGCACCATCCCCACCGCTCACAGCCCAGAGGCTTTGGCTAATGTTGTCATCTGTGGCTGACCCCCATCAGAGTCTCTGGGGAAATGGAGCTTCTGGCTGGGGTAGATGCACAGAGCAGGGAAGCAGAGAAGAGATGGGGCCTGAGGAGGTAGCTGGGAATGGTGACATATGGTGGGGGGTGATGCAGAGGGCTACTGCCAGAAGCACAATGTTTGGCAGCCACTGGGGACAGACTTGCATTGCAAATACTATATCCTTCACTCTAATATAAAGCTGGAGTCTAAGACCAGTGTGTTGATGGTGAGCTGTTAGTTGTGTTCATCTTGCTGGGAAGCACCATGGTGTGTGCTGTTTGCTGTCTCACTGAAACCAGTTAGTCCTCAGCAATGAAAAAATTTTGTTGGTCCCTGGCTGAAAGGATCTGCAGACAGTTGTGTCTCTCTGTTTTGAGGACTGGCAGCAGTGTTGCTGTGTGGATGCTTTCTTGGGGTCATGGTGAACAGCTCTCTATTTGGCTTTGTGCCAGTTTGGCACATCTGCAGTAGTTTTGTATTTGGGTAAACCTAGTCAGTTACCAGGGCTATTTGAATAAATATATGGTAGGCTGGCAGAGAAAGTGAGAGCAAAAAACCTTGTTACTGCATATTTCTGTGAAAAGAAATATAGATGTGAGGGTAGATTTTATTTGGTTTTTGAGATATTCTGTTGTCAGTGGTTATTTCTGGAGCAATTAGAATGTTGGCATATATTGGCAGAAACCAAACCTCAGATGTGGCTGTTGAACCTATTGCACACAGTTCTTCTGGTCAGGCTTTGCTTCTTTAGAGAACTCATGGGTTATGAGGAAGTTATGGAGCCCTTGCACACGATGAATCATGGAGGATTTGACTCGAACATTATAGAGGAAACTTCAGATGAGGTAAACAAATACCTGAAATGAGTATGAGGATGTCTTTGTTATGAGAGGTCAGAGTACACCACTGGAGTGATCCATGCAGGCCTACAAACTACATGTGCATGAGCTACTCTCCATATACAAATAATGCAGTGACCCAGAATAGTCTCTAATAAGCAAGTGCCATTGAGTGTAAACTCAACAGGAAGGCTACATCCTAATGCTACATGGTTACATTTTCAAGCTGAAGCTGATGTGCAATTAACATGCCTTTCATTTTCTTGAAAACTATTGGTTTTGAGCAAATGATCAGTCTTGCATGCTGCTTCAGTTTCAAAGCTGTGCTATTTATTCTAGCACAGCCTGGAAATCACAACATGAAGCTATTGAAGAACAGTGGGAAATGCGACATTGCTGGTGATCCTCTTCCAGGGAAGTAAAATGCAAAGTGTAATCAAACAAAACAAACTGTCAGATTAAGGCTGGAGGTTTTAAATTATTTTCGTTTTAACAAATCTGAGGTGTTTATTAGCTGAATAGTAAGATTATCTCTCTTTTTGTATGATTTTTACCTTCACCACTGCTTGGATTTTATCAGTTAAGTATTTTTAGAACTGCAAAAATCTCACATCACTCCTCCTTCGCCTATCAGAAGCCACATCAGAACATAGTATTCTAGGATACAGTATTTAATGTTCCAATTTAAATATGAGCTACTTTTCCATTCCTAGATTGTACTCCATCTTGCCTGATGGTGCTGTGCCAAGGAGGTGCCAGCCAGTAGGAAAAGATTTGCTGTGTACTTCTACTCTCATCTGGGAGTGATGCACAGCAGGGAGCATGAGGGGTCAGGAGCTGGAAGCTGGAGTTTTCCTTGTTTTGCTGTCCATACATCCATGCTTATGGAGTGTAAAGGATGTATATGGGGCCAGTGCACTCAGCCTGCATTGGTGTCTATTATGGCCTGAGGAGAAAGGCAGAGAGGTGTTAAACCCATGATGCCTGCTCTTGAATTCAGGAGAACTGGAAGACAAATATCCCACTCATGGAGGCAGAGTGAACACACATGGGCAGGGTTGCATCACTCTCTCACATTAGGTCCACAGGAGGTAGCCCAGGCCTGAGCTGCCCCTGCTGTTTTAATACTGTTTAACAAAGACCTGAGCTACCAAGGCTGCCATGACTTTGGCCAAAGCCCCTTATGAATAATTCTGCTTAATTATAGGTGAATGTCTGGAGCTGAAGCCTACTACCCATAATGATGGGATTACATTTAAATTCCTCAAGTTGTACCTATAGTTATATGCGTAGACTTTGGAGAGGATAACCTGTATTATTCTTTTACAGCATGGGCTGGGATTCTGAATTCCTTAGGCATCAGAGAGCATCTGTCCAGAACTCCAGAGGCCATACTAGTTCCAGTGCAGTTCAGAACCCATCATCTGAATCACATGTCAGCAAAACCTCCCCAAGAGGGGAAACTCTTTTACCTGAAGAATGAGTAATTGCAACTGGAGACAGTGCCAAATAGATTTTTCTTTTCCATTGGGTTGATTTTTGGGAATAAAGCCAACTGGAAGACTGCTAGAAGAAAATCTTCCTAACTGATCGTATTTGCAATCAATTTTTATGCCAGATGTTGCCTCAGAAAATATGAAAGTCAGCAGACAGTAGTTCTAGTATGCAGTCTGAAAAGGGCAGATTTTTATATAAAGAAAAGAAAAGAAAAGATTTGCTGTTTTCTTTAGGTGTACAGACTCTGTATGTAGCCAAACAATGCAAAATCATGTGGAAAGAACAGGTGGGAATCCGAGAAGCTAACAAATGTCCTTTAACAAAAACCTGCTGTGTAATAGAAAGACTTCTACAGCGACCCTTAATTTTGAAGAAGTAGTCAAGAGATGCCTGACTTTCTTAATTTAATTTTCAGAGTTGGCAGAGGAGAAGCTGAGAGTAAATTGGGCTGCTTATTGGGAAATTGTGGAACATGAAGTTGTTGGAAAGAAGGAAAGGTTGAGAGCAATGGATGTTAGACAGGAACAGGTTCAGTTCTTTGCTTGTCACTTTTTTACTAAGCAAATGGTATGAGTTGGTATCTATGGGATCTGTACCACCCCCTTCCATCTGTGAAGAGGAATAATAGCACCTTCCCTAAGCAGTGCATAGTCAATGTGATAATGAAGCTGTATGTTAAATATATTAGATAAACTTGGCAGTGGGAGGATTTTAAGATGGTTGGAAGGTAGCTTAAATTGTTTACAGGATTTTATGGTGAAGGAGGTCTTGTCCTTTGTCCTCTTTGATCCCCTTTACCTCTTTACTGTAACACATAAGCAGTAATGCAGCTACTGTATCATTGAACATACTAAAGGGGGTGGGATGGATAGTTTACCATAACAGTTTTGTAGAATTGGTGCTTCCTATATATGTGTATATAGGTCAGATCCTGCAGTTTCTCTCCTTGAACTAACAGGCTCACTGTGCTCAGTGATTTTGGTTTTGTTGTACATTTTTTTTCTTCCAACTCTCATGCTTTTTAGTACAGTGTAGGGATGAGATTCATGAGATGGTGCTAGTACAGGTCCATGGCACTGAAGAATACCACAGTGAGATGCCTGGAGATAGTGTAGGATGGATGCTGTACAGTGGCACTCTGTCCAGGCAAATGGTTCTGCTGGGATTTGAGTGCCATTTCTTGGACATGACTTAGGTACTGATTGTGCCCAAATGAAGCAAATGCTGAGAAGGCAAATGTGATCTTCTGGTTTATTGGGCAAAAAATAGATCTGATAGAAAGGGACTACACCACTGGTTTGCAAGGTACTGAGGAGACCCTGTGCAGAACACTGTGTGTTATTCCTCTGTTGAAAATCCTGCAGGCAAGACACTGGTGTTAAAAAAGATTAAAATAAGTTTGAGACAGCAAGGCTAGTTAGGATGATCAGTGAACCAGTAAGCTAGCCTTAGCACAGGGCACTAAAAGTGCTTCCATCTTTGAGCCTGTAAAATGGAATTTGGGGCAGGATGTGGCAGGCCTTTAAAAATATGCAAAGGACCAGGCAATTCACTCATCCAGTGCCTTTCATGTATCCTGCATTTTGCTGTGCTAACCCAGGGACATGTCACCCTCAAAAATGCAGACTCTGAAGAAACTGCTCCTGTGAAAACCAGGGTGGTTTGTTGACTTCAACCATAGCAAGACCTACAGGAAACTCCCTTTTCCTTGCTCTGAACATTTAGCCCTCAAGTGAAGTGGAATTAATACCACTGTGCTGTGTGGCTTGAAACTAGCACAACTGGAGCAGAAGTCAATTTGCTGTATTTGAAAGAAAATTAATTAAGGCCTCATTTGTTTCCCTCAGAGAGAAAAGCTCTGGGTAGTTTCCAGGAGATGATTTTTTTGAGCTTCTCTGGTACAGGATTGTATGTATAGAACAAATGTAGTGCAGCTTCAAGACCCAAATCCCTGTAAACTCCAGGTTGTGAGCTGAGTCTTCTGGTTCCCATGGCAGCCCTGGTGACTGCTGTACAACTTTATGCTGCATTTCAAGTCACAGAAAGAAAAAATCTCTTAATGCAGTGCATGTTTATGATACTCCAAGATGGGAAATGTCATAGCAAGGATGATGCTCATTGCCAGGTATAGCCTTACTTGTTCTTCATCAGCAGGCTGTGAACTCAAGTGCCCTAGCAAGGCAAAAGGGTGGATGGTGTGCCAAGATTTCTTTTTTATTCTTGTTTTTCCTATGTTGCTTTTATAGTCTTTTGGAGATGGGCTGCTCTATTTACATCTACTCTGAATATTAATAATGAATAATGCCCTGCTAAACACAAAAGATGTGCGTAGTTTCCAGTGGATGATACTGGAAGTGTAACTGAGGGCTAGAAGACCAGGAGATGTGTGCAGAAGAAAGTGGGGAAAAAACAAAAGCAAAACAAGAGAGGTATAATCTACAGGAGGCTAATGGGCTGTGAGGATTTCAAAAGCACTTAAAAACTGATTTATTCCTGCACAAATCCCTTTTCAAACAAGTTGCCAATGAATAGGTCACAGAGGTGTTACCAGCAAGGAGGCAAAGGAACAAGAGTGTGTGTGGCTGTCATGTATGCGCAAGTGGGAGATGCTGTTTGCTAGAATGAGGCCTGGCATGCTGGCAGCTCCAAGAAACAAAAGGCATCTCTGGTGTGATGCCAGCTACCTGCTTTCCCACTGGAATCTGGATGTGGAGGCTTGATGGAAACAAAAATGTGAGTAGCTGTCCTCCATCTTAGCAGTAAGAGCTCTCTCTGAGAAAAAAGGGTTTGTGAGAGAGTCCTCTGAAGCCAAAAAGTCTTTGATGACTGAGCTGGGAGCTCAGGGTGTCTGTAGCAGCCTGTCCTTAGAGTGAGGCTGTCTTAGTCTTTTGGTTTGGTGGCTGGGCAGCGATGTGGAGGAGAGAACAAGCAGCATGGAGCAGGTAAGCACTCCCTCTTCGTCTGCGGAGGCACAGAGCACTGGGGAGAAGGAGGTCACATAGGATGGTAATATTACCAAGGCTCATGGCCAAGGACAGATTGTGTGACAGCCTGAAGTAACATTATCTCTTAGACTGTTTCTTCTCTTCTGATAGTATTTAGACTGTCATGAGACCTTTCCTAGCTGAGCACTACCATCCGAAATCATATTTTATCAGTGGCTTCTCTAAGAAGTGAAGTTACTTGAAACTGGAGTCATGTAGCACCTGAACAGAGTTCAGTAACTTCTGAAGTTTTATTGGGTTTGCATGGCCAAGCTCTGGTAGCAGTGGGGAAGGGTACAGGGGTGGCTTCTGTGAGAAGCTGCTAGAAGCTTCCTCCATGTCCAGCAGAGCCAATCCCTGCTGGCTCCACAGATGGATATGCCTCTGATCAAGGATAACCACCAGTTAGAAATGGTGGTAATGCCTGTCCTTGAAGGACTGCACCCCGTGGAAGACTGACCCACACTGCAGCAGTTTGAGCAGGACTCTTGTCTGCTGGATGGACTCAGGTTGCGGCAGTTCGCAGAGAGCTATTGCTTGTGAGATGGACTCAGGCTGGAGAAGTTCATGGAGAACTTTCTCCTGTGGGAGAGACCCACAGTGGAATAGGGGAAGGAGTCCTCTCCCTGAGCTGTATGAGAAGCCATGGGTGATGAACTGATCATAATCCCCATTCCCTGTCTTCCTGCGCTGCTGGGGGAGGAAGTAGAGCTCAGGAAGGAGGGAGGGGTGGAGGGAAGGTGTTTCAAAGGTTTTATTTCACTTCTTATTATCCTGCTCTATTTTTTTTACTAATAAATTCAATTAATAAATTCAATTAATCTAATTCTATCCTGGTTTTATCTGTGATGGTGATTTGATGAGTGATCTCTCCTGGTTGTATTGCAACTCATGAACCCTTTATTGTATTTTCTCTCTCCTGTCCAGCTGCAGAGGGGAGTGATAGAGAAGCTTTGGTGGGTGCCTGGAATCCAGTCAGGGTGAACCTACTAGAGAAGTCCACCATGAGGGGGAAGGAATGGGCAGATGTGTGCAGGAAGGTAAGAAGTACCATTTGTTTTCACAAGGTTGTGAAAGGCTTTTGGCAGTTTGAATGGCAGGATACAAATTTCAATTCTGGAATCAAAAATATGTTTCTTTTATCTGATTAATTCAGTGGCAGGTCTGGATCCAGAGGGCAGCAACTGTCCCTGTGGGGTCTATCAAGGCGTGCAGAACAGTGTGCATTTGCATCACTATGAGAGATGTTTTATATTGTTGTAAAACGTGTCCTCTCCAGCCCAGCTTCCACTGCCATCCCACTGCTGCAGGTTTGCCAAAAAAACCAGGGCAAGGTGTGGTGTGGGGTGTCTCACTGCCCCCATATATGGGCTGCCCTTTTTCCCACTATCCCTGTGATAGTGAGTCTGACCAAATCCCATTGGTATCTCTGCCAGAAAGGAGTGCATTGATGAACTAACACTTATGTGATAGTAAAACTCCTTCTGTGGAGTAAAAACAACATCCATAACCATTGGATAATAAATTAATTGCTTAATCAGATGAGGTCACACAAAATAAGCATGCTTTGACCTTCTGGTGGAGTTTGGCAGCTTTTATGCTTTAAAATTTCTATTACTGAAAATGAAATGTTTCAATGAATTATTTATTTTCATCTCCATTCAAGCAACCTGAAAGCAAACATTAGGAAAATTGTGCCATAATACCTGGGTTAAGTCCATAAGTTTTGTGCCTTGGGGAGAGGTGCTCTGATGGTGGCAGCTCCTGACCTTCCTTTATTGATACATGTAATAAAGAGAAAATGTTTCTCCTCCTTCTTCAGAATCTGGAGCTTGAAAAGGTTGGAACCAGTTGGTCACAGGCATTGACCTGGAAGAGGGCTGTAACTGTTTTGGGGACCGTTGGTGGCATTTACTTCCACTGAAGTATTGGCAGCTGGCTATTGCTGATAACAGGATGTTGGATTAGACTGGCTGGTGGTCCGATGCAGTGCGGTAAATCCAATGTAAAAGGCATTAGTTAATGTCTGTGATGCCTTGGACATTTAAGATGGTCTGTAAATGCTGACTTCTGTGATTTCACGATAAACAACAACAAAAAAAAGTGCAGCCAAATTAGTGTATCTGAGACCTCAAAGGAAGAATATAGTGTGTTTTATTATGGCTTGATACAGTTATAAAGAGAAATATGTATGAATGAAAATTATGGAAACAAAGTAGGACACAGAAATAAAAGGATCTCTGAATGTTTAAAAAAGTTGAACTGGCTGAAGCTAAAAATGTGATGAATCAGCCCCTAGTGAGAGGTCATTTTAGTGAGAATTTGCCAGGAATTGCACCTTTCTCTGTGCATTAATGCCATAAGCAGAGGGAGTACTGTGGCAGCCTCCTCACAACTCTTTTATTTCAGAGGTACAGAGGTTTCTGAACTTTTCCTTCAGGCCCAGGATAGCTGCACTAATTGATCAAAGCACAGCAAAACTTAGGCCAATATTTTTCACTCCGTGCCTTCCACCTTTGCATCTGAGATTTCACAAAAAGAACAGCTGTGTGAATCAGCAGGTTTGTGTGCAGCTCTAGCTCCCACTCTTCCTTCCTGCCTTTAGGCATGTTTTCCGGATGATGATGTAGTTTTTTCCTGTTTTTTGGTGCTGAAGTGCTTACAACGGTAGTATTTATAGGGAATGTTTTGTGATGTATCATATTCATCTCCTATATTTGATGAAATGATGGTAAGCCATTGGTAAGCTATAACCTGTTGTGGGCTTTTACTATGAATGATCACTGTACTATTGCAGACAAAAAAAGGTGAACTTCCCTTCATCTTTCCAGTAGAACTACATATGATTCCTTCACCATATAAGAGGGAGAAGAGCTCAGTCTCCACAGCAAATTATGAATAATGTAGCAGATTCATAGAAGGCAGGTGTTAATTCAAGCAATAGACAGAAAATCAAAGCAAAGAATCCTTCCTTGATTCCCGGAAGGCACTTTTGGATACAGGAGTGTTGTCTTCATCTTTTTACGGAGAGGCTGGAAAAATTAGATGAAGAGAGAGGAGGTGGCAAGAAGGTGTGAGCATCTCCCTACACCTGTATGCACTAAATCCCTGTGAGCGTGAGTGTGGCCTCCTGCGACAGCCCAGCCGTGCACCTTTCAGCCAGCAATCTGGCTCTGCTGGTGCTGCACAGCAGGATGGACCCAGCTGTGGCTTGTGCTACTACAGGCTGTCACCAGCGGAGTGACGAAGGGTGTGCCAGCAGGTGAGCTGGTGGGACAGGGGAAGGAACGGGCTGGCAGGAGCGTGCCTGCTGCAAGAGCATTGGCATGGCTTTCTGTGCCGCTGTGGCAAGTTCGCAGTGTCCCATGGCTGAGTCTCCGCACTGCCCGAGCTCTGCGGTGGCTCCGTAACCGCAGCAAAGGCAAGGGGCACCCTCACCGTGCGCTGCCCCCGCGGCCCGGCGGGAAGGCGCCGGCAGCGCAGTGAAACGGCCGGGGCTATGCAATACCGCTCTCCCCTGTTGCTGCGGGGCCGCTTCTGCTCCGGCACAGAGCGGCAGACGGCCGGAGAGGGCTTCAGCTGCGCTCACAGCCGCTGTGCCCCGGTGCCGGGCCGAGAGCGAGCGCCACGTGTCCGTGCAGCGGCACGCTGGCCCGCGGAGAGGCGAGGAGGCTCGCAGCACTCCCGCCGGCTTCCAACAGCGGCCGTCGCTGGATGCGGCGGGGCGGTGCTCTGCTCGGCGGTGCTCTGCTCGGCGGTGCTCTGCTCTGCTCCGCCCTGCCCT